>LFYR01000653.1:111127-187036 GCA_001185155.1 Zostera marina | reverse complement strand
CAATCTCTTCGCTTCGACATCTCGCTTCGACTTCCAGCGTGCGTAAGGCTTCGACTTGAGCCTTGGGGGTGCAGCTTTCTGGGGTCCGACTTTTGTTGTCGGGCTCTTCCGAAGTTGCACCGGGTTCGACTTTCTTGGGGTCCGACTTTTCTGAAAGTCGGTCCCTTTCGAAGTTGTTCCCCATTGGACTGTGGTCCGACTTTGTGAGGTTTGACGCCTTGTCATCGACTTTTCAAAGTTGGATCCATTTTTACTGGGATCGACTTCCTGAGACCCATGTCTCCCGAAGGTCGACCTTTCTGGGATCGACTTCTGAGGTCGACTTCCCTGGGATCGATTTCTGAGATCGACTTCCCTTATATTGCAAGTTCGATTCCCTGAAGTCCGGATCGACTTTTCTTGGGATCGACTTTTCTTGGGATCGACTTTTGCCATAACTTGGGTTGACTGCTATGTTCTTCGTGCAGGTTCATAATGTCTTCTGACAAGAACTCGCAGCAAGATCTTCCTCTTGATGAGGATCGGGTTATTGTTGACAGCCCTCAGGCTGATGCTGCCGAGACAGTGCCTGTTACTATCGAGGTTCAGGATGGTCCTCCTGAACCTGAGTCTGTTCTGACTGTTCCTGCCGTAACGGAGCCTAGAGTTGCTTCGCCTTCCTCCTTGCCTATTAGAAGTAAGCGAAAAGCTCTTTCCCGTCGTACGCGCAAGCTCGTACCTAGTAAGTTACTTATTTATTATCTATTTCGTAACTTACTCTTTATTTGTTTCTTTTTGTTTGTAGGTGCTCCCCATCCTTCCCCCGCACGTTCCAGTTCGGGGTCTTCTACATCTAGCTCGGGAAGCTCGGGTTCTTCCTACTCTAGCTCCTCTTCTTCAGAGCAGGATGTAGAAATTGGAGGAACCCCTCCCTCCGTTGTTAGGACTCCTCCTCCCACTATTATTTTGCCTTCCATTCCTGAGGAGACTCCTACTTCGGGGGTTTTATCCGTGATTACAGACAGTTCTGCTCAACTTCCTCCCGAAGTCTGTAGTCAGAACATTCATGTTCTTGAAAGTTCCCCTTCGGGTTACCCCCCTGAGACGAGGGACAAATACCCCTTTCCTTCTCCCCTTGAGGAGAAGAGCGCCCCATCCTTCTATCGAGAGATGGATGGTTCTTGGCGTCAGTGGTCCGTTCTCGTTTACAACGGTTTCCACGTTGTCCCTATCCTTGACCGGGGCGAGTACGGGACTGGATATGGTTCCTTCTGTGCAGTCTCTCTGACTGATATTCCGGGCTACCCCTTTCCTCCAATGCGGGTAGCTGCTCTAACACCCTTTCCTTGGATGCCGCCCAAAGAATTTTGAGGGGGTTAGAGCTTAGAGAGAGAGTGTACTGGGCGCACCCCTCTGAGAATACTGGTGATGTGCCCCCCTATTTCATGTTGGCACTTCACCGAATTTATTTCACTAACTTTCCGATCCTCCCGATCCCTTCCTTGGTTAGTGAAATCCTTTTGTATTCTGGGTTGTGCATCTCTCAAATGGGTGCTGCCTTCTTTTTCTATGTCAGGGGGTTCATAAATATCCTACGGGATGCTGGCATAGTCCCTACTGCTCGGCTGTTCTTCCACTTCTTCACATTCCAAAATCCGAAGAAGGGCAGCCCTTTTATTGCATGTGCCAGCCGTGCTACATCTATTACTCACTCTGCCCTCTTGAAAGATCCTCCGACCAGGCGGAACAAGAGTGAGTTCATTTTTGTGGATTGCAGGTTATGCCCTGGTAGCAGACTTCTCCCTGCATCCACTAGTGGTCGCAAGCCCATTCCTCGTCCTGATCTGACTGAAGATGAGGGAGCTTCCGTGCAAAGGCTGGCCTATTTGCATCCTATCGCTGTGCCTGTCGGTCACGCGATTGATGATACTTTTAACCGACAAGGTCTTACTTTGCCTGTTTTTTCTTTTATGTTTTCTATATGTATGCATTTTCTAACTCTGTTTTTATTCCTTGCAGATTTTTATATGCATAACCCTGGAGGTGTCCCTGAACGCGTTGGGCAAAACGAAACGGGCACAAAGGTTTATGCAGCCGCCTCTAAGCCTTCTGACGCCGATCATCTGAGGCAACGTGCTCTTGAGAACGCCTACACGATGGCGCATTCCCCTACTCCTCCTGAAGAAGTCCAACGAACTGAGGAAGGGGAGGTACCTATAGAAACTACTCCTGCGCAGTCTCCTGCTGCTTCCAGGCTGCTTCCAGGCTCGCTTCCTTCTTCCGTACTCCAGAAGAAGAGCGACAAAGAACTGTTGGGAAAGAAGCCCAACCCGAGGAGTCGGAAAAAAGAAGCAAAAAACGCACTCCTCCCCCTAGGACCAACTCATCTCCTCCGAGGAAATCTAGGAGACATTCCTCCAGGCGACAAACTCCTCCTCGCAGGACATATTATGCTGGAGAGTCCTCCCGGGGCCGATACAACTATGCTTCTACCCAGGAAACACAACTGCCGGGTACCAAGGTTCACACCCCCGGAACTACGGGACCAAGTTCCCTCTGGTCGCTGACACGGATGCCGCCCGAACCACACTGCAGACCATATCTGGGTATCCGATGGACCGGACTGTCGAGGAAATAGGACAGAACCTGAGCAACGTGAGTGCTTTTGTTTTTACTATTTCTATGAGCATGTCTTTACTCATTCTTTCTCTTTTTGCAGCTCGCTTATTTGTTTCAGGGCCGCATTTCTTCCTTGTCTCGTCTTCGTGACTATCAGTCTATGGAAGACGAGTTGAAGAGAGTGAAGCGCCGATGCAAAGATCTGGAAGGCGAGGTTGCGCAAAAAGTTTCAGACGCCTCTACTTTGTCTGCCACCAACAAGAAGTTGGCTGAGGACTGGGCTGCTCAAAAGAATCTCTTGAGAGATAAGGAGCAGGAACTCTCCAAAGTCAACGGGGAGTTGGGGGCTGCAGAGTTGGAATTAGCTGGTCAACGTGCCCGGGTTTTAATCAAAGAGTCGATGATTGCCGACATCACCCGCCAGCATGAGAACACTGAGGCGAACCTTCAATCTTGTCGAGCACAGAATGCCATATTTACTTGACGACTGAACGTAGGTTATGATGAGAACAAGAAGCTTTCCAAGTCGCTGGATGATTATAAGAACTCGATAACGCGACTGGAAGAAGCGGACCGGGCAAAGACTGAGGAGGTCCAACGTCTGACTGAGGAAGCTCGACATATGACTGAGGAGCTTCAACGTATGGTCGACCATCTGGAGAAGCTCAAGGTTGATTATCTTGCCAATGTGCGAGATTACAATGACTTGGTCGATCTGGGTCCTCATGTCTGCCCTGGTTTCGAGGCTGAGGATGTCCACAACTGGGCCCGCAAGTACCCCAAAGAAGCTACCGAAGTTCGAAATCGGGCGCTTGCGGAAGAAGAGGATGAAGAGAATGAAGAAGAGGAGGCTCTGGGGGATGACACGACTGCTACCGTTGACAACAATTTCTCCGTAGAAGATCAAGATAACAACGATGCAGAGGGTTCTAAAGATACACCCCCCCTCCTAAATAGATTAATCCTCTATCTCATCCTTGTAATTTACATTCCTTTGTAATTCATGTTCAATTAATATATGGAATGTTTTCTGAGTGTTCTGATTACTAATAATAGTTAACTAAACAACATATTAGTTAAGTAGTTCAAACTATTACAAGAGTAGTATAATCCTACTTAATTGTTTAAAAGTACAACTGTAGGTTATCTGCATGCCAAGTATTGGGAATGCCTGTTCCATCTTCCCGCTTTAACTTGTACGTGCCTGGTCGGAGTTCTTCCTCCACCACATATGGTCCTTCCCAATTTGCGCCTAGTTTGCCTTTAGAGCAGTCTTTTCTGCCGACACTCGCTCTTCTCCATACTAGGCTTCCTTTTCTTATCGCTTTACCCTTGACATTCTTGTCGTGATATCTAGCGATACTTTGTTTGTAAGCTGCATTCTTTGCCTGTGCATTATCCCTAAGCTCATCCACTAAGTCCAGAGTTATCGCACATGATCTCATGTTTTCTTCCATGTCATAGGATAATACTCTGACTGTTGGAATGCTTAGCTCTGTCGGGATTAGTGCTTCCGTTCCATATGCTAGCGAGAACGGGGTTTCTCCGGTGGGTGTCTTTTCAGTGGTTCTATACGCCCACAGGAAGTTTCTGTCCCTTGAAGTATTCTATCAAGGGTTTCCTCCATTCTTCTGCCTGGATCGTGACCAAGTTACATGAAGGTGTAGATGCTGAGTCAACTAATATCTCTCTCTGCCCCCCCTCGAAAGCAGATGCTAACTTTGCCAGGGCATCAGCTGAGTTATTTTGAGTCCTTGGAATCTGCTCTACCTCAACCTTGGTGAATTGTTTTTTGACTTTTTCTAGTGTGGCTGCGTACTGTACGATCAGGGGTTCTCTAACTGTGAACTCTCCTGTGAATTGCCGAGCCACTAGTTGAGAATCTGTTCTAATGATCACTGAACAGGCTCCCAACCTTCTGAGGATTCTCATGCCTTGGATTACAGCTTCGTATTCTGCTATATTATTTGTAGCTGAGAACTGTAATCTGATAGAATGTTCATATATCCTTTGGTCTGGAGTGATTATCTTTATTCCCACTCCTGCACCTGTACTGCAGCTTGAGCCATCAACCTCTACTATCCATCGACAAAAATCTGTGGCAACTAGACTACACAATAAATTAAGGCAAAAGTATTTTGGTCCATATCAAATTGAAAGAAAAATCAATGAAGTGACTAACAAATTGAAGTTTCCAGAAGGAAGCAAAATCCATAGCACTTTCCATTCGATACTGATGGAGGGGGCGATGATACATGCGTCATTGACTATTCACAGGTTGGTGGAGATGTCGCCGCACTATTGGATTCCATCGTCGAGGAGAGAGTAGTTGACCTAATTTCTGAAAGAGAAAAGACTGACGAGCTGAGTTCGTTGAGGGCATTTGGACCAGGAAAGGATCGGGTTAAATCGATAGGGTTGATATAAATGTTATTCGAACCGAATTTGGATATCCGTATTCGGATATTTTAATCGAATTCGGATACATAATTTGAAATTCGAATAATAATCGGACGAATTCGGATTATCCTGATACTAAACGAATTCGAATTTGGATACAGGAGTATCCGGACCGAATTCCTTCGATTGACAGGCCTAAACCCTAATCATTAGCGGCCTCTGACAACTGTCGAGTACCTCGCTGCCGCCACAACTCCTCCTAATCCGTCTGGGATCGTCGTCTACCAGCCGCATCGAGCACTCAATTACTTTGCTTAACAACAAATAAGTAATTAGAGCCAAGTCTTGATATCAGGTATTGATCCCGTTGCTTGAGCCTTGGACACCCAAGATCCGATCGATCTTAGATCTGAGGCACATTCGATCGTCAGGTCATTTGTGTTCGTTATTGAATCGATATTGAGTCATATCACAATCTTCTTAGGGAAAAATCTAATATCTTGGATGGCTAAGAAACAATAAACCGTTGCTCGATCATCTACGGAAGTGGAATATCGTGCACTTGCCGATGCGGTCACCGAAGTTGTATCGTTATGATCATTCCTATGGGAACTTGGTTTACCTCTTCTTGGAGCCACAATATTGTAGTGTGACAATATTTGGTCAACATATATATCTTGCCGTAAATCCGGTATTTCATAATCGTACAAAGCACATGGAGGTTAGTTTTCACTTTGTTAGAGAAATGGTTCGACAAGGCTATCTTTAAGTTCGTTATATCTCTATTAAGGATCAAATTGCAGATACACTAACAAAGCTTTTAGTCGTAAATAAGTTCAAATATTTCAGAAACAAACTTCAACTTCAATAGAAAAGATCTGCAGGCTCAACAACACTTTGCCTCTTTCGCTAACTTCGTCTTCCTCGTCGATCTCTCATTCCAACAAGCACATCTCCTTGAATAGTTGAAACTCGACCGTGAGGTTCCTCTAGAGCTAGTCTGAAACTGAGTAGAAATGTCAACACTAAACTTAATTTGTTATATTTCTAAGGTTATATTTAATAAATAACCCATAAGAAAAGAAAGAAAAATCAAATTCATACAACTGAATAGTGGTTGCTCAACGATCGTCATTTATTTGGGCTCCACATTAAATAAAAACATATGAGGTGTATAGAACTTTCGAGAAGTTTGAAAACTGACTATAAAAATAATTCATTCCAAATTCCGTTTTCAAATCCCAAATACCAGTCACACCATCTTCTTCTCTTTTCTTTTACGTGTTTGTAGATCTGATTTCTGGCGTGTTTTCAATTTTGATGGCGGGGAAGAGTGAAGGACCGGCGATCGGAATAGATCTCGGCACGACCTATTCCTGCGTAGCTGTCTGGCAACATGATCGGGTTGAGATCATCGCTAATGATCAGGGAAACCGCACAACACCTTCGTATGTGGCGTTCACCGATTCCGAGAGGCTAATCGGTGATGCTGCAAAGAATCAAGTTGCCATGAATCCTGTCAACACCGTATTTGGTTAGTCATGCTTGTTTTTCTTTGATATTTCTCCTTGTCAGTCATGAATCTGGTTGTGTGTGTGGTTTTCTTCTTCTTTCGATATTCATATTTTTAACTAGGTCTATATGTTTTTAAAATTCAGAATTGGTTGTTTTAAAATCTGGCAATTGGTCAGAGGACAGAGAATCCTCGTAATTTAATTAATTTGGATGGATAAGATTGTCGATAAATTCCTTGTTGAAATGATTATGATTGATTTTGCCTGGCAGATGCCAAAAGGTTGATTGGGAGGAGATTTGCAGATCACTCTGTGCACAGTGATGTAAAGAACTGGCCATTCAAACTCAAGGCTGGTCCGGGCGACAAGCCTATGATAACCGTCCAGTACAAGGGAGATGAGAAGCAATTTTCTGCTGAGGAGATCTCCTCCATGGTTTTGATCAAGATGCGTGAGATTGCGGATTCATATCTTGGATGTACAGTAAAGAATGCCGTGATTACTGTACCAGCTTATTTTAACGACTCACAACGTCAAGCTACAAAGGATTCTGGTGCTATTGCTGGTTTGAATGTGATGCGTATAATCAACGAGCCAACCGCTGCTGCTATCGCCTACGGTCTTGACAAGAAGGCGTCTTCTGTAGGCGAGAAGAATGTTCTCATCTTCGACCTCGGTGGCGGCACTTTTGACGTTTCGTTGTTAACGATTGAAGAGGGTATTTTTGAAGTTAAAGCCACTGCAGGTGACACTCATCTCGGAGGAGAGGATTTTGATAACAGATTGGTCAATCATTTTGTTCAGGAGTTCAGGAGGAAGAACAAGAAAGACATCACTGGCAACCCAAGACCTCTTAGGAGATTGAGGACGCATGTGAAAGAGCGAAGAGGACGCTTTCATCTACTGCTCAGACTACCATCGAGATCGATTCCCTCTACGAGGGTATCGATTTCTATACAACAATCACTCGTGCTAGATTTGAAGAACTTAACATGGATCTATTCAGGAAGTGCATGGAGCCTGTTGAGAAATGTTTGAGGGATGCCAAGATGGACAAGAGAAGCATCGATGATGTTGTTCTTGTCGGTGGTTCCACCAGGATACCCAAGGTTCAGCAGCTTCTTCAGGACTTGTTCAATGGGAAGGAGCTCTGCAAGAGCATCAACCCTGACGAAGCCGTTGCCTATGGTGCTGCCGTCCAAGCTGCAATTTTGAGCGGAGAGGGTAATGAGAAGGTTCAGGACCTGCTTCTTTTGGACGTCACACCTTTGTCTCTTGGACTGGAGACTGCCGGAGGCGTGATGACTGTGTTGATCCAGAGAAACACCACAATTCCCGCCAAGAAAGAGCAGGTTTTCTCGACTTACTCCGACAACCAACCAGGTGTGTTGATCCAGGTGTATGAGGGTGAGAGGAGTAGAACAAGGGACAATAATTTGCTTGGAAAATTCGAGCTTTCCGGCATCCCCCCAGCTCCTCGAGGCATCCCACAGATCACAGTTTGCTTTGACATCGACGCTAACGGTATCCTGAACGTGTCCGCCGAGGATAAGACCACCGGACAGAGGAACAAGATCACCATCACCAACGACAAGGGAAGGCTGAGCAAGGAGGAGATAGAGAACATGGTTCAGGAGGCTGAGAAGTATAAATCTGAGGATGAAGAGCACAAGAAGAAGATCGAGGCGAAGAACTCTTTGGAGAATTACGCGTATAACATGAGGAACACCATCAAGGATGAGAAGATCGCATCGAAACTCGATTCCGGTGACACTAAGAAGATCGAAGATGAAATCGAAAAGGCCATCAATTGGTTGGACAGCAATCAGCAAGCCGAAACAGACGAATTTGAAGACAAGATGAAGGAACTGGAGGGCATCTGTAACCCCATCATTGCTAAAATGTACCAGAGTTCTGCAGGTATGGACGAGGATGATGCTACTCTTGTAGGACAAAGCAGTAGTGGCGCCGGACCTAAAATTGAAGAAGTCGATTAAATTAAACACCTCTGAGCGTTTTGGATTGGGATATATTAAGAATATCAAGTATCACTTTCAATTTTAGTTTAGTTTAAATTTAGTATTATGTAAAAGGCCCAACTCAGGCCCACTAAGGAATTAGGGTTATAGTATAAAAACCAAAAGTTGTAATAAACTATTCACTTTTCAATATTCAAAAATCAAAACCCTACTTCCGTCTCCCAACCGTCGGCTCCTCTCTTCACTGTGACGCTTGGTCGCCAAACCCTAAAAGTCAGAAGCTGCCCACGCTCTACTCCGGTCTCGCTTATTCTTCATGGTATCAGAGCCTCGTGGAGTGCTGTGCTGCTGATCTCACTGGAAAGCATCCGAAACCTTCCTGGTTCAAATCATCGCGACTCCGTCAGGACTCCGACACTCCGATTCTTCAAAACATCTAAGTCTGGTATACCTAAAAGCTCACTCTTCATTTGTGATAATAAACTTCTAGATGTTATGAGGGTCATGCATGTTGAGCAACTTAGATCTAAACAAACTCCCATTGCATGTCTTTGCATAACACTACTCTTGCCCCTGTTGTCTTTGATATCTCATTATCATCTTGAAAACAAGACCATAGATGAAATCATAAGCAGATATGTCAGATCTATGTTACTATGTGTTGCATGTCTTCATACGTCACTTCTTATGCCATTACTGAGGATAAGATCTAGTGTAAAAATGAAAACTACTGATAAATCAGATCATGCCACATCCATGTATCAGATCATGTCACATTCATGTAAATATGAACCAATACATGTAAATCACTGCTATCTACTGATCTTCAACAATAAGCATACACATTCTTCATGTGGGATACTAATTAATAGTTCAGTCTATATTAATGTGATATCTATACATCATACACTTGATTGGTATTTTATACATACATTTACATACAATATATTTAGTAGAACATACTTAGTATCAAATGATCTGTCATTCCATTATATAATGATGCACTTCATATCAAATAATATGTTCCATAATGATTATGTAATCTGCTATATAATATACTATGTTAGATGCATGTTAGTTGAAATAAATCTCTATCTTATAATGTTTCCGCTGCTATTCAAACATCCCATCAAAAACGAAAGTGGATCAATAACCACTGACCAAATCAAATCACTCAATCTAAATTATATTCTGTTATCTATGATTCATTCAAGATCAGTTAATATCGAATTGATTTTATCTTATGATCATGAAAAAGTCACAGAGTCATAGATATGTCAGGAACTGAGGATGTTCAACAGAATGTCCCTTCTGGCCAGGTTGTTCAAACAACACAAAAGAAACCACTTGGTGGCCCCTTGTTTGACCCAACCTCAATTTATTTCTTCAAATCCACAGATTATGGTCCTCCAACCATAATTAATATCCTACAGGGCAGTCAGAATTATTACCCCTGGAACAGGGAAATGACAACAATGCTAATCACCAGAAGAAAGCTGGGATTTGTCAATGGAGCTATAAGGGAACCATCTATGAATGATGTGGAGGAGCATGAAGCCTGGATAACATGCCATGGAATTATAAGGTAATGGATATGGAGCTCTGTCTCACAGGAGATAGCCTCCCAGATTATGTACACAGATGATGCCTCTATAATATGGGCTGATCTAAGGGATCAGTACCGACAGTCCAATGAAACCCATCTGTTTCAATTAACACAGGATATTGCTCTACTCCAACAGGGTTCCAACTCTGTTTCTAAATTTAGTGCTACTCTTAAGACCATGTGGAGAGAAGTTGATGCATATGGGGAAGTACCCAGGTGTAGCTGCATCACATGCACCTGCAATGTAAATGGGAGAATTAGTGAAAGGGAAGAAAGACTGAAGGTAAGGAAATTCTTGATGGGCCTGAATGATAATTTCAGGCAGATAAGGTCAACCATCCTATCTATGGATAAACTTCCCATCTTTGGGAAGGTATTTTCAATGGTTATTCATGAAGAAGCCCAACAACAGTTGATCAACAACACCACCAATACCACTCAAGGCTTTGCCTTCTACTCATCTAAGGGAAAGGCACCCTACCAGACAACCAAACCCACAAATAATCCATCTTCTTCAACCCAAAGAAAAAGGCCTCCTACCCCAACTGAACCCATCTATTATAGAAGTGGCAAACAAGTGAACACAAGGTACTACTGCTTCCACTGTGCTGCATTTGGGCATAGTGATGAAAAATGTTTTAATCAGCATGGATACCCATCCAGGAACACTGCATCTGCCTCTAGGGCCAAACCCACCACACCAACAGCAACTGTGATCAATAAGCCACAAGCCTCTGCCAACTGTGTAAACTCTGAACAAACCTGGTCAGCTTGGGACAATGATGAGAAGAAGCCAGAATCTCCTGATAATCCTATTGGTCCTTATGGCTTCCCCCTCTACTCTGAAAAGTATAATTCAAAGCC
This sequence comes from Zostera marina, assembly GCA_001185155.1. NCBI lineage: Eukaryota > Viridiplantae > Streptophyta > Magnoliopsida > Alismatales > Zosteraceae > Zostera > Zostera marina. The sequence goes on along the minus strand of LFYR01000653.1, from coordinate 176,075 downwards.
CCTGCCCAAGCACAACTCAGGTAATGCTAATAATGTTTTTTTAAATTACTCAAATACATACTGGATCATTGACTCAGGTGCATCAGAACACCTGAGTGGGAATGAATCCTTATTTTTAAAACTCACAAAGTGTGATTCATTCAAGATCTCACTGCCAAATGGGGACAGCCAAACAGTGTCCCAAAAGGGTGATATATCCATCTCACCTGATATCACATTGGAGGATGTATATTACATCCCATCCTTTCAAGTAAACTTGCTATCTATCAGCAAGTTAACACAACATGATACTTATTCAGTACAATTCTCTAAATCATGTGCATTCATATATGACAAGGTTCAGATGAAGGAAGTTGGTCAGAGTAAGATGAAGAAAGGACTGTACTGTCTGCCACAAACCAGTGGTGGAAATCATTTTGCAGGTGCCATAATAACATCAACATGGCACAAAAGATTGGGTCACACTTCCAGTGATAGGCTCAAATACATTTTAAACAATCTTAATTTAGATTCTAAAAATACTACTTTTGATAAATACTGTGATACATGTCATTTTTCTAAACAACCTAGGAAGTCATTTTCATTACATGCATCTAGAACTAAACATGCATTTGATCTACTTCACATGGATGTGTGGGGGAACTTTCACACTCCAACAGTCCATGGGAAGAAATATATTTTGACTGTGGTTGATGACTATACTAGATATACTTGGACTTATTTAATTGCTATGAAGTCTGAATGTTTTATTATTTTTAAAAATCTGTATGCCCTCATCAAAAATCACTTTGACATATCTGTCAAAGCCATAAGGACTGATAATGGTGGAGAGTTCTTCTTTTCAACCATGGATGAATTCCTAAAAACAAATGGAATCATACACTACTCTAGTTGCCCCCATACACCACAACAAAATGGTGTGGTAGAGAGGAAACACCAACACCTCCTAAATGTAGCCAGATCACTGAAGTTACAATCCTCACTACCAATTGAGTTGTGGGGATACTCAGTACTTCAGGCATCCAAAATCATCAATATGTTACCATCCAAGGTAACACAGAACATATCCCCATATGAGCTCATGCACTCTAGGAAGCCTGACTATGAAGGTCTAAGGACCTTTGGCTGCCTATGTTATGTAACTTGTCTTGTTAAAGAGGACAAGTTCTCCCCCAGAGCAAAAAAGTGCATATATCTAGGTTCATCCCCAACCCAAAAGGGTTCATTAGTATATGAATTAGATACCCACCACATCTCTACAAGTAGAGATGTGACCTTTTATGAGGATGTATTCCCTTTAAATGAGGATGAGGAGAAAACAAACAATCAAATGATAAAGAAAAATCAAATCAAATATCCAACAACTAACATTGATCTCTCCGAGACAAACCAAAGTGAGTATATCTCTGATGATTCAGACACAAATTCAACTACATCAAATTCTGAACTTTCAGAGGCAATACAAATAAACCAAACATGTGATTTATCAATAGTACCTCTAAATCCAGAAGCTAAACAAATATCAAATCAAACTTCAGATGTCTCACAACCAAATTTAAGGTACCCAAGCAGGCAAAGAAGACCCCCAACAAAATTAAATGATTACTTCTGTTCATTTGCCACAAGCAAGGGTAAGTCTAAAGGCACTTCATACCCTATGCATGACTACCTAACATACAAAAGGTTATCTACCTCCCACACAGATTATCTAGACAAAATCTCTATCACCACTGAACCATCATCCTTTAAACAAGCCAGTCAAAGCCCTGAATGGGTAAAAGCAATGAATGATGAACTTGCAGCTCTAGAACTAAATGACACTTGGGAAATAGTGCCTAGACCAAAAAAGAGAAAGATAGTTGGCTCCAGATGGGTATACAAAGTGAAACACAAATCCAATGGCCAAATTGAAAGGCTAAAAGCCAGGCTTGTTGCAAGGGGGCACACTCAGATAAAAGAGTTTGATTACAAAGAGACATTCTCACCTGTGGCAAAGATCATCTCTGTCAGGACCCTCCTAGCAGTGGCCTCAATCAAGAGCTGGACAACATATCAAATGGATGTGAGCAATGCCTTTCTACATGGTGAATTATCTGAAGAAATTTACATGTCTCCTCCTCCAGGGATGCTATCAGCAGATGACACCAGGGTTTGCAAACTAAAAAAATCTTTGTATGGCTTGAAACAGGCAAACAGGAACTGGTATGAAAAACTTACATCTGCCCTGACCAAATTTGGGTATAGTCAATCTCACTCCGATTACACACTATTCTTTAAATCAAATATGAAATCATACACTTGTCTGCTTATATATGTGGATGACTTAATCATTTCAGGAGATGATGAATCTGAGATACAAAAACTAAAAGAGTATCTACACCTTCAATTCCATATAAAAGATTTGGGCAAGCTCAAATATTTTTTGGGAATTGAGGTTTCTCAATCTAATATGGGCATATTTCTATCTCAAAGAAAGTATGCTCTTGACATACTACATGATTTTGGACAATTGGGTTCATCACCATCCAAAATTCCAATGTCTCATAATAATAAAAATTCTGAGAATGATACTCTATTGAAAGATCCATCAACCTATAGAAAGTTGATTGGAAAATTGTTATATTTAACAATCACAAGACCAGATATCTCATTTGCTGTTAGTCACCACAGTCAATTTTTGGCAGAACCAAAACAATCACACTTCAATTCTGCCATAAAAATACTAAAGTATATCAAAGGTACACCAGGTAAAGGCATTTTGTACAAAAGAGATGCACCTCTACAACTAGAGGCTTACTGTGATACAGACTGGGCAGATTGCCCCAATACCAGAAGATCCATAACAGGTTACACGATCCTCTTAGGTGGCTCAGCCATAGCATGGAAATCAAAGAAGCAAACAACTATTAGCAGATCATCTGCTGAAAGTGAATATAGAGCTATGGCATCAACTGTATGTGAAATAATGTGGCTACACTATTTTTTGAATGACTTGCAGGTAAAACCATCAGGAAAAACAATATTGCACTGTGACACCATGGCTGCAATCCACATTGCAACAAATCCAGTGTTCCATGAGCGAACCAAACACATAGAGATTGATTGCCACCTAATTCGTGACCATCTTCAAGCTGGATTATTCAAATTACAACATGTCTCTACAACATCACAAGTAGCAGACATTCTAACTAAACCAGCAAGCTTGGAATCATTACGCAACTTACTACCCAAGCTGGGACTCTATGATATACACTCTCCAGCTTGAGGGGGGTATTAAGATTATTAAGTATCAATATCTATTTAAGTTTAGTTTAAATTAAGTTAGTATTATGTAAAAGGCCCAACTCAGATGTTGGCCCACTAGAAATTAGGGTTATAGTATAAATACCAAAGTTGTAATAAACAATTTACTTTTAATTCCAATATTCAAATCCTAAACCCTACTTTCGTCTCCCAATCGTCGGCTCCTCTCACCGCGACTCTTGGTCGCCGAACCCTAAAAGCCAAACGCTGCTCACACTCTACTCCGGTCTCGTTCAATCTTCATCCTCTGCCTCGAGTTCGAAGAACTATCTCATACCATTGCAAGTGCACTTACTACATGAACACATCGGTTTTTTGATACAAGAATATTTTAACTAATCTCATAGACTCTTCAGTTTCTGAAAATATATATACACAGAATCCTGACCTTGCGACATAACACTTATATTATACTTCATTTGGAATATCTGAGGTTTGTTTGCAATTTTTTAACGATCCTCCAAGTCCTTCCAGGTTATTGCTGCAGAATCAGTGTATAACAGTGTTGTTGCGATCTTCGGTTCTACCACATTAAACAACCACGACATTATAATTAGTCCGTTACAAGTTTCCCAAGCATCACGATCTTTGAAATCATCAGTCGGTTTAGGTATGTTGTCCAATGCGAACCCAAGTTTCTGTCTTGATACCAATGCGATCTTCATCGCACATTGCCATTAGAAGAAATTTGTCTCTCCCATAAGATTTTTGGTAACCAAGACGGCACCCGGAGCATCACTAGAATGGACATAATACACACTTTTTCGGTCCTGATTCAAAGATATTAACTTGGACACAACAGATTTCTCTCCCGCTTCAACTGATTTATCACCCTTTTCTTCTTCTTTTTCAGATGGTGATGATACCAAATAATTCAAATATACGTGGAGTGTTCACAAATGCAATATTATACCAAACGAAAAATTAAAAATGAAACATAGTGGATAAGTATTGCAAACAATGAGCGTGAATGCAAGATTGCGGAAATCGCAAGCGTAATAGGCGAGTGCAGGTAGACAGAAGGACTCATACGTCTGTTGACGACGAGAATCCGTGGAGAAATTGTGAAAATCACGAGTGCAGATGAGGACACGACGTGTGCATAATCGGCACAAAAAATCGCGGAACTCACCGGTCTGCAGCGCTGTCTGGAATGGAAGTTTGAGTAAACGATCCTCCCCTATAGCTCTGATACCATGTAAATAGACCCTAAGGTCATGTGAGGCGAAGGAGGATCGCAGACGGTGGAGGGTTTAGAGGAGAAGAAGAGATTGGGGGAAACTTGTTATTTAAGTTTTATTCACATCCAAGTATTTATATTATCCTTCTCAAAGTATGCGTTGGGCCCAAATACTTGGGCTTTATAATATTACAACATTACATATAATTAAGCACTTTAAGATACTAATCTGATTACTCCTCCAAGCTTGATTGTGTTGCTTGATGAATGTGCTTCAACTGGCAGTTGTAGCAGGCAGCGGCATCTGCATTGTACACAGATGACAGATACACATTTAGTCTCCAACTGGCAGTTGCAGCAGACAGCGGCATCTGCATTGTACACAGATGACAGATACACATTCATTTTGCATGCTTAACTTGAACCAAGTGATTGAATAATGAATCATATTCACATACATTAAACTATTATAAAATTTCTGGCAATCCTGGAACCTGTTACTGTTTTTTTTACAATGATTACAAACAAAAAAAAAATCTAAATCTTCTGATTATATTTCTGTTTTACCATGCTCAATAATTTATTATTTTATAGCTAGTTTGATTTCGATACTATTTTTCCTGTTTTCTTAAAAGTAAAGATGAGAACAGGATGAATTTTGAGAATCTGGACAGCAATTTCGTCTCGGAATTTCATTTTTCAAGATGAGTCTTAAGACAGAAGAAGTGGAAATTCTTTTCTTTTATCTCCAGTCAGGTCATGTATTCTTCTTTACTAAAAAAGCGAAATAAAGTGATTTTTCATATTAAATATTGAATAATTGCCAGCCAAATACCAGGTTTTAAAACTGGTTTGGTTGCCGTCTAGCAGAATTGCCGACAACAAACCAAAATACACATGTCTGATTGTCTGTTCTTCATGAAGAACAGCTTTGCCATGGATTTTTTTTAATAAAAAAAACGACACAACTGAATAATAAAAAAAGATTTTAATATAATTAAGAGAGAAATAGAATAAGATATATTAAACTTTAGAGAATATATTTATAGTTTATACTAATCCATATTGTATTATGGGCGTGCATTAGATATGTTGTATCTTAAATCCGTCATCAAATCATGTCCATTAATATTTAACCCAATAGTTCAAATAATGTATTTGATACGACCACCATAATTACATCCTAGACCATGAGGTATTATATATTATAAATAGACTTTGCAGTTATTATATATTATAGATATTAATTATGGTTGCATGGGTATACATGCACACCCATTACTCCAACATGGATTGTACGTGGGGGGATCAATCCCATGAATGCAAAGATTGATCTTATAAATACTAAGTATTATGGAGATACAAGGAGGTGATTATTAAGAAGTATTTTCACAGCTTTTTATCTTGTTTACATTTTCGTCTTTTAGTATAGTTTATTATCCGATATGGTTTCGATCCTATCAGTATTACATAAGACATTAACATATGTACGACGTAAAATAATGTGACGAAAAATCGATCTAATGGACATAATTAATTTGATACATTTTGACATCGGTATACTTATATTTACTTATTGACATTCTTATTAATTATTATATTCAATATTTGCAGGAGTTATGATCATATGATTTTAACTATTATATTTTAATTTAATTTTAATATCAATACAAAATTTATAAAAATAATTTATTAATAATATATAGTTGTGTCGTTTTTTAAAGATAATTTTTTTTAAGGCGATTTTTATAAAATAAAATTAAAAGAATACAAAGGATAAAAAAAATATAATGATAAACGAAAAAAACTGAAAACATAACGTGAATCTCCATCGTGTCGATTTATGACCAACTTCGGATCTCATTTCCAGGTTGAAATAAGCTTCTTCAGCCTGAAACTTTTAGAACTTTTAGAGTTTCAATACTTGTCTTCATCTTTTTCCATCCTCCAACTCTTTTTCCTCAACTACAATTTCAACATTGTCCGTTAAAACATAACAAACCTGCAAGATTAAATCAGTAAAGAAAGAGACTTGAATCTCCCCGGAAGTCACTCATCTTCCTCATCTAGTAACACATCACATTTTCTCTATCATTTCCTATATTACATTTGTCATCCAACGATATAACCTCCTGATTTTCCCTTCTAGATTAAATCCCTAGTTTTCCATCATCAAACAAAAAGAAAATAGGTTAAATCTGAAAGCAACTCAGAACGGAATCGAAAAAGCTTCTTGATCTGCGGGCGAGACCATACGACGACAAGGAGAAGTGGCGAGAAACTCTTTTCATCTCCTCTGAACCCGAAAAAGAGCAACGAAATCACGACTATAAAAGAAATAAGAAAAAATCGAATGAGCTTCAAGAGGCGAAGAAAAGTAGAGAGATAGTGAGCTGTGGGTGAGAGAGAACGGTGGAAAAAGACATGAAAGAGAGAAGAGGGAAAGAGCTTGTCTCCCCCCTCTCTTTTGAGAAGGGAGGAGATCAAAGGTGAGAGAACTAAACTTACACTATTATTAATCGTGTTAAAATATTCAACACTAAATACTATTATGAACGTAAGAATGAAAATTTAACATATAAAAAATGACATAATTCAAAACCTTAATAATTAATCAACTATAATTCCGGGTCAACGGGGTTATTAAATAAAAAATAACGCCATTAAAAATATAGAATGAAATCAGGGTAGTGGGGTCGTCAGTGCTTACTCAGTAGTCGGTAGAGTTTAGCTGTCACACCATCTTGCCGCCAAATAAAATCGATCACCTACTACTTCACCCCCAATTGACCTCGTTTGCTTCCCACTAACCACAAACACTCAGGTTCTTCTCCGGATTCTATGGATGTGCAGACCGGAATGGAATCGAACCCCAACAACGAAGCAATCGCGGAGTTTTCCGATGAGGTTATTGTGCTCCATGGAGACATCGACGTCAAGATCGTCAAGGCCAGATGTCTCCCTAACATGGACATGTTCTCGGAACATTTCCGCCGCATGTTTGCTATGTGCCGCTCTCCAATCCCACGCCGGAGTACCAAAGATAAGGTCCGTAAGCACAAAATCATCACGAGTGATCCCTATGTTACTGTAATTCTTGCTCGGGCGACTGTTGCCAAGACTCGAGTGATTTCCAACTGCGAGGATCCGGTCTGGGAAGAGCGTTTCGAATTGCCTGTGGCGCATCCTATCTCGTCGATTGAGTTTCATGTCAAGGATAATGATATGTTTGGGGCACAGATGATTGGGGTTGTTAGAATCTCGGCCAAAAGGATTGCCTCGGGAGAAGAGATTAATGACTGGTTTCCTGTGCTTGGGCCCAATGGAAAGCCTCCCAAGCCCGATTCCGCTCTATTTCTTTGTATAAAATTCAAGACTGTGGAACTCAACCCCATTTATCAGAATGGAATTGCTGCCGACCGGGATGTTCTGGGGGTCAAGCACACCTATTTTCCCGCGAGGAAAGGTGGGATGGTTAAACTCTACCAGGATGCACATGTCAACGATGGAGACCTTCCGGAGATCGAGTTGGATGATGGGGTATCGTTTGTGCATGGCAAGTGCTGGGAGGATATATGCCATGCTATTTTGGAGGCTCACCATTTGATCTATCTTGTTGGCTGGTCTATTTATGATAAGGTCAGACTTATCAGGGAATCGTCTAAGCCAGTGCCTCCCGGTGGGGAACTTACTCTGGGGGAACTTCTTAAGTATAAGTCGCAAGAAGGTGTTCGGGTGTGCATGCTGGTTTGGGACGATAAGACCTCCCATGACAAATTCATTGTTAAAACGGTATGGTTTGCTTTGTTTTAACTTTAAAAATGGTTTTTCTTGCATGTTTTTAATTTCTTCTTCTTTTCATGCAATGATGCAGGCAGGGGTCATGGGTACTCATGATGAAGAGACACGAAAGTTTTTTAAACATTCATCTGTCATCTGTGTTCTTTCACCTCGTTATGCAAGTAGTAAAGTTAGCATTTTTAAGCAACAAGTGAGTCATTTCAAATACTTCTAATATCATTTTCCCAGTTAATGGATTTATATTTTGTGACTCCCGAGTATAAATTTGGGTCATGCAATCAACAATTATCGATCCAATCAAGAAATTTAAATTTTTAGTACCTTATATGAAATATTTTATGTTTTTCCTTTTCTTCTTTCTAACAACTATTTGATCTACTTATATTACACTGTTTACTAACCAAATTTCTTTGTTTCGCAACTCTTTGATTCACTAATAAATTCTCACTCGGATAGTGGAGATGTGTTAGTGTTAATATCGGATTAATTAGTCCTAATTATTTGTAACTAATTAGATGCTGTAATTAGTTAGAAGGATAGTGGCCCAAGTATTAATTAGTCCTACCAAGTATGTCGGACACTCTGTTATATATACAGTATGACAGTGGCAGTAACAACCGCTGGTCATCTTTCCCAAATCGCATTCTCTTACTCTGCTAAGGTTCTTAATCCTTATCAAGATGGGAACCATTCATTCTTCGTCGATATGCAAAGTTAATGGTAGAAAGTAAGAGGAAGAGTGGGGAAGGAAGAATTTACAAAAAGAGACCTCCTCTGGCAAGAATAGAAAGTTGGGTGTAGATTCTACCACTTGGCTATAAGGATCAATTACCCACTAGATTACTACTACTAATGTTTCCTGTATTTTCTAAGTATTCTCTTATACTTTTGATCCACGGGTGTAAATTCTTAGTTTATAGTTTAAGATGATGCATCATATGATTGTACATGTTATTTTTCTTTTATGTTGGAAAAAATGATAGTAGACTGGCAGTGTAGTTTGTTTTAAATAAAATCAAAGATTTATAATTTTTCCATATTTAGTTTATTCTAGATTAACATTTTAACTAATCTCATTTTTATTGTTTTCCATTCAGGTTGTCGGAACCCTTTATACACATCATCAGAAATGTGTCCTAGTCGACACACAGGCCGGTGGAAACAAAAGAAAAGTTACTGCTTTTATAGGAGGTCTTGATCTCTGTGATGGTCGATATGATACACCAGAACACAGACTATTCCGAGATCTTGACACTGTATTTGAGAATGATTTCCATAATCCCACATTTGCCGTGAGTAATGTTTTCATCTTGTTTTTCTTCTTTTATTTCAGAGAAAGGAATTATTTTACTATAAAGAGTAAATGCTTGTGAAGAGGAAATGCTTATTTATACCTGTTATCTTCAATCCAATGAAGAGACCACAAGTAAATTCTCGATGATTTCTTCAATCTAGTTACTGTCTCAATCATTCTGTAATCACCTGGTATTCTTAATCTGGAGAATGGAGAGTCATCAGAATTATAGTCTATGACGATTCTTTAATATATATCGAAATGTGATGTTATTAAATGTGATAATCTTGAAGCAAATAAATATTGTTTTAATATTTTTTCAAATATGTATCTAATAGTTCTAATTTTTTCCATATTTTCTTGCATTCATGTTTGTATAGCCCGGAGCTAAAGGCCCTAGACAACCTTGGCATGATTTACACTGCAGACTTGAAGGACCTGCTGCATATGATGTCCTTACCAACTTTGAACAACGTTGGCGGAAAGCAACAAAGTGGAAAGAATTTCGTGGACGATTCAGAAGAGAATCACGATGGAATGATGATGCTATGATTCAGCTTGATCGTATATCTTGGATACTTAGTCCTTCTGAGACCGTTTCACGTGATGATCCTAGTCTTTGGGTTACAGAAGAAACAGAACCTGAAAATTGGCATGTTCAGGTGAGTGTGTAGACAATATAATATTCTTTATGGACCAAGAAGCTCTGTATTTTTTTAATAATAAAACTTGATTTGTAATTTACATTTTAATTCTTTTGTCCTTTCCGATACTTTCTTGATTATTTTCTCCATCAGATTTTCCGTTCCATTGACTCTGGATCTCTAAAAGGATTTCCCAAAGATCGTCAAGTAGCTAAGGAACAGGTTAATATATTTTTATTTTTCTTGGATCATTTAAATAATCATTTTATGTGGATCATGGTATAGTCATGAAATGTTAATCACATGGTAGCTTTTACGAAATAAATATTGAATTATTGCTGCAGAATCTTATCGGTGGAAAGAATATTGTAATTGAAAAAAGCATACACACAGCATACATCGCAGCTATCAGATCTGCACAACATTTCATATATATTGAGAATCAGTATTTTCTTGGATCTTCTTTTGGTTGGCTTTCTTACAACAATCCAGGTCTAAAAAAATTCTGCATTCGATTTTATCGGTTTCATATTTATTCTGGATTCTCATTTTGTTTCGTATTGCTTTTTAGATATTGTATTTTCTTAGTATACGAGTTTCTAATGGGTCATCGTTTCTTAAAATTTGATATGAATTTGTATGTGATTTTAATAGACTTTCTTTGCAAGTGCAGTTTTTTTTTGATGTTATTGGGGATAATCCCACATTTTGAATCACAAGAAAGTCATTACCTCTATACCAAGTATTTGGGGACGATTTTAATATTCTATTAGTTTTGGTGTTCTCTGTTTTTTCTATAAAACAAATTTTTCATTGTCTGCAACTTATTTTTACTCGCATTTATCAAACTATATCAATCCTCTTTATCGGCAATTATTAGGTCACAAATACACTAAAATATTTCTTTACTTAATTTAAATTTTCTTTCAATCTATCTTCAATGACTATACTTTTGTTCTTTGGCTGCATGGATTCAGTTTATTCACTTTCATGTGTTTATCTACCATTCTACTCTGAAAACAGCTGCTGATAATCTAATACCTATGGAATTGGCTTTAAAGATTGCCAGTAAAATCAAAGCCAATGAGCGATTTGCAGTATATGTAATTATACCAATGTGGCCCGAAGGAATTCCAAATACTGCCGCTGTACAGGAAATTCTTTTCTGGCAGGTGAAGTCAATATAAATTATTTGACATTTATTATTTTATCGCATTTTTTAGTATTTCTATATGGTTGTCTGGCAGTCAATCAACAAAATGGGATTAGGAAAATAAAAAGCTAGTTCATTCTCTGATTCTATGGTTTATTAATATTTCATATTGAGTACATGGCTGTGGGCACCTTTAATTCCCAATTCCCATTGATTCATTAGTTTTAGAATTTTCATTGTTAAGAGAAATGAAAAGATTTTAGTGGTGTACCAATTTCGAACTATTTTCAAATTTGACATATAGTTTTCTACAATCAGATACAAATCTTTAGGTATCAGTGACTTTTTACAAGCTGAAAATTTCCTGTCGAACTTTCTTTGTATCGTAACATCTATTTTTTTAGTTTTTCCACATGGAATAGAAGTAGAACTTCTCTGCAGTTTAATTAGCGACTATCAGGTTCAAATATTCGATGATAGTCACTTCAACTAGTTTTTTTGTTGCCAACATTAAATTTTTTATTTTCATTAAAAAGCAGAAAATGATATACATGTCACCCAAGTAAAACAAAACTACAAAAAAGCTAAGCTAAGAATTTCTATTAATTGGTGATTTCATATTATGTTGAGGTATTTAAATTCATATTAAATTTCCTTTTATGTCTATGCTTCTATTAATAAAATTTGAAATCAATCTTTCACGTCACTGACTTGCTAGAACTCCAACATCCTCATCTACAGTACCAGACAATTCAGATGATGTATGATATTATTGCAAAGGAGCTAAAATCTTCTAACCTTGAGGATTCACATCCACAAGATTATCTTAATTTTTACTGCCTTGGGAATCGTGAACAAGTACCACATGATGCACCAGTGTCGAACAATAATAATTCTGACAAAAGTGCCGCGGTATACTCAATCACCTTTAAAAAACTTAATATCATTTGTTATTTTTTTATAATCCATCTTTCAATTTCCATAATCTTTTACAATGAGTAAGACATTAAATGTATTTATAGAATATTTAATGATAAATATGTTGAAGCTTAAATGTATTATTGATGTAGACATGGATGATCTTCTGAATCCACAGAAGATTATAAAAATACACTGGAATCCACCAGAAATAGAGATAGATGTCAAGAGAGAACAAGTAGAAAAGTTGCAATACCTGATCTAAATCATTTAAAAATATAACCTACCGAAAGTGTCTACTCTTATTCCCCTTTATACCCATCACCATGGTAGTGGACTCCCATGAGATGGGCCTAGAAGCTTTAATTAAGAAGAAATAAGCCCCCTGCTGATAGGTGGCCTACATCAGACGGTCTTTCCTCGGGAGCATTCGTCCTCGAATGTCTCAAAACTTCTGCATCAATCTTCCTTAGGAATTTCCTTGGACTGAAGTATTGATAGCCGATAGGTCAGTTTTGTATAACAATCAGGTGAAAACTGAAACTTCTTGTCCATCTTTGTTTTAAGAAATATGATTTCTCTCGGTTGTGGTGGAAAGTGTTTCCTCCAGTTCGTCATATTGCACGAAGCATCCCTACTGAGTTCTGGCAGATTTTTGTAGGTGAAGAAACCAACTTCTATTGTCTCGTCACAAATCTTTGCTGGACTTTTGATTACTGTGCTGTTGCAGGCAAGACTTTTGTTGTTGTTCTGTCAAATACATGGATTGAGAGTTCAGTATCCGTGAGCTTCTTGAATGGGAATGCAAACTTCAAATTTGTGATCTTAATTCAACATCTGAAATCACTTCAAGCTAGAAAACAGATGAATTTCAGCATGAGTTTTTGATATCTTACTCAATACCTCTTGATTATTCTTAATGTCAAAACTAAGAACATCAATCTGAATAGGACCATAAACATCCTGAATTACTTTAATAGCCGCCTCTTTTAGTTCTGGAGACTCAACCTCAGTTTGTTTCAGAATATACGAGCTGTGTTATAATACTCCCATATCACTTAGAGGATCTGATGGAGTAATTTTAGCTTCTGAATTAAATTTTTAACTAATCTTTGGCGGTTCTCGCCACTTTTCCTATTACTAAGTGTTACCAGTAAGTCTGTTAAAGGAAAACTAATAGCAACTCCATCTTGAAATAGATTCGTTGCTGTAAAATATCATCAACAGTTGGTTATCTCGTCATGGACCCATGGTTATCATCCTTTGGTAATTTTGAACAAGTCCCTAATAACAACTCGAGTGTATGAGTAAACAGAGCATTCTTCTTTGCACATTCCTCAAGGTGCTTTGATAACCAATCCATATCAACATCAGCCTTTGAAATTTAACCACAGATTCTGTGCGAAATATACTGAACATCCACTGGCGGCTGCAGAAAGAGATTTTTTATTGTAAACACAACATGTGCTGGAGTAACTACTGGATTTACACTATCGTATTGTACCCTCACATTACCCTTTTGTAAGGGTTCAACCTTCTTGACATCACATTTATGCCTTGAAGTGCTGAATTCAGACTTAACATGAGATGGAGAGAGATATTGTAAGTGCAGATCAAAATCCGTAGATAGTGACCATTTCCAGAGTAAATGCTTCATCCTCTTCCAAGTGTGAACCGGTCGTTTTTGCAGCCGAGATTGATTCCATTTTGTTTGTTGCTACTAGTCCCATGCTTTCCCCTTCAAATATCGTATTATAATTTTTTTTATGTTCTGTAGCATCTAGATCCTCGATTATTTCCTCTACTTCAGTTACTAACTCAAGAAAGCCTTCATTGTGTCTTAAGCCCTTAATCCATCAAAATATCAAATATAGGGAAATCTTTACTCCATCTGCAACTATTTAACTCGCCTTCAAAGTTCCAATTATGTTTTCCTTGCTGGGGGATACCGATGATACCCCAGGTCTTGGGCCTGGGTCACGTCCGGTCCAACAACGGAAAGCCCAAGCGTCCACAAAGAAGGTCTAATCACACCGGGGTAGTCTCAATCCAACAGGGTGCGGGCAACTGTGGGCGCCCGACCCGGACCCACCTGTGTGGTGGTGGTGGGCTTGGTAGGCCCGAACCGTGGTCTGCCAGAGGCCACATAGACCCTATAGCCCTAAACCCAGGACTGATTAGAAAAGGAAGATTGGCGGTCCTAGCTAGGGTTGGATATTTTTGAGTTGAGCGCCCTAGTTTATTGAGGACCCCCTCATCAACGTTTTATAAGACAATTACTAATTATGAGTTAATCACCTATGTTAAGATGGTAGGGATATAGGTATTAGTGGTATAAGTACCGTGTTTATTACAATTGCCATAATGAGCAGGAGACATTATATTAAGAGCTGTAAGCCGCTATTAAGTTTTATGAAAAATAACAGTTTGTTTAATCTAACTTTCATTTACTTTTATCTTCTTTGATCGTCGTCCGGTGAATATCGCGATATTTCCTTCTCCGGGTAGTATCAAGATCTCTCTCTCATGAAACATTTGGTTGGAAAGGAACAAAAGGTAAAGATTAAGAGAGAGGATGTCCAATGAGGAAGTGACGTAGAAGAAAGAAAGAAGTGAAAAAAGGAAGAATCGATGTTAGTTAGAGAGCAACTGACTCTAACGAGTGGAAGAAGAAGGTTAGAGAAGAAGTTGAACTTGAAACAAAATAAACCCAAGAGAGAATAGACTAAATGTGGGGTTTATTCTCATTAATTTTGTTTCAACTAATACAGTATTCAACTTAACATTTACCATAGGAGTTTGTTGTATTTATAGTCCTTATTACAATTATCCTAAGGTCAGATTATATTTGTATTCAAAAATGTATCCTTACAATCTTTACAAGAAATGACATCCTCAGCTTTAACATCAAAAACCACCTACCTGATGCAACCCATCAAGTACCCTAGAGTCTTGGAACTCTGTTTTATAAATAAATTTATATTATGTCTTAGAGGTTATACCATAAGTATTAGCTTAGGCTTAACTGTTAAGAAGTTATCTCCTGGTATTTCTTTAATTCCGGGCAAGGCCCATTTCATTTCCTAATGAAAATTTACCTTCATAAAAAAAGTTCTTTATCCTGTTTAGTTTTTTAGTTTACAGGCTGCAAAGTTACGAATTTGTTTGGTATCCTTTAGTCTTTGGTTAGAAGGGGGTCCTCTTTCTTTTGTTTCCAATGATGTGGGAATTTTTCTTTGCCCTCTTTTTTTTTTTGATAACCTCCGGATGTAGAGCTGTCAACCTCCGGATGATATACCAGAGCCACATAATATATCATCGGGTAAATCTAAATGGAAATGTATAAAGTGAGATTTGAACCCTGGACCTCATAAATTTTAATAGTTCATGAGACCAGTGAGCCAATTTTACTTTGTATGTCATCCGAACTACTCTGATTTTAATTTTGGCAAGACATCATACATAATATTATCTTGTGATACCAAGTTGTTAAGTTTCTGTCATCTAAATTCTAGAAACTTTCCATAAATTCTAGATACATATCTATCAATCAAAGATTGAAATGTTATCCACTGCATTTAAACATTGTTTATATATTTTTGTGTATAATTTTGTTTAAATATTGGGTAATGTTTTCATTTGTGAACTTGATGTTTTAGGCTCTATGCCAAAAGTTCCGCCGTTTCATGATTTATGTTCACGCTAAAGGAATGATAGTAGATGATGAATATGTCCTCTTGGGGTCAGCCAATATCAATCAAAGATCTCTTGACGGTAAAAGAGACACTGAAATAGCTATGGGTGCATATCAACACTATCACTCTTGGGCAGTGAATAGACGGCATCCACATGGACAGGTAATTGGTGTGATTTGATCGTTTAATGAAAAAGTCAAATTAGTCATGTGATTTATTTAATGACAAGTAGAAGGAACCAAGCAAAATTTAACCCATATCTACCCAATTTTTTTTAGGTATACGGATACAGAATGTCTCTCTGGGCTGAACATCTTGGTTTTGTCGATGATCTCTTCAAGGAACCCTATGATGTTGAGTGTGTTAGAAAGGTTAACAAGATAGCCAACGCCAACTGGACAAAATTCTGTGGAGAGGAACATAAACCATTAGAGGGACACCTTCTGAAATATCCCATTCTGGTGGGATTAGATGGAAAGGTAACATCCATACCTGATCAAACCTGTTTTCCAGACGTAGGTGGTAAGATTTTAGGTGCTCCAACTAATCTTCCGGATTCATTAACAATGTAAGTCTTTCATGTCTCTGTGTGTTGTTTTTTTACACAAAATACCACAATGTTGTTTTTCACGTGTATCCTATTCATTTATTCATAGTTAAATGTATCTTCTGTATTTTATCAACACATTCCTTGGTTTAGGCTGTTATTAATCATACTTATGCTCGATCATTCGAAAAGAATACTCGTGGATGCATATCGTTGTGATGAATAACTCTTTAATCCTCAACTGATTGTATTTCTATATTACCTTCTTAGAGAAGATGGATAGAACAAGCTTTTTTGCCTCATGTTTTTTTTACTTCTGGTTGTTTTACATGTGTTTGAATCTCTCAACAAGTGATTTAATTGTTCCCCCTTCAATCAATCATAGTCTCAAACCATGTATACATTATATGCTGTTCAATCTTTTCTTTTCCTCGAATCAATTAAATTTTTTATTTAAAAATAAGGGCAATGCTCAATTTATAAAGAAAAAGAGTAAAAATGAAACAGAAGTACAAGAAATGGACAAAAGTCCATTGACACTCTTTTATTAACTATATAGTCTAGTTATACGGTAACTAAATACATTGTCTCAGAAGATTAGTTTCTCATGCTTCCATCGTAAATGTCTCCAAAGGGTGATAACATCTCTTCTTGTAATACTCTGAATCAAATATAGACTGATGTCTTTAATAATCTTTTGAGGATTACCTTAGTAGGCCTCCTAACGTACTGTCTATATATTTTGTTTTTTTTCCGTCCATATATGTCATGACAAGCATCTAATAACATTCTATAGTAACCCCAAGGGGGAGAGTGGTGTGTAATTTTTTACTCAACCTCCGTCAGATCCCCCAATCTAATATCTGGACTGGATTGGGTGGGAACTTGAATATTCATTATTTTTCAGAATGCGAGATTTAGATGCTCCGCCAACGGAATTAAAAGAGATTTGAAATAAAAACAGTTAAAGAAAAGATGACTCATAGTTTCATTTTCCAGATTGCATAGCAAGCAAACAGAAGGTACTTGTACTCTCCAACTTCTTAACTTTCTGAACGTGTTTAGGTGATCCCATTTCACCCTCCACAAGAGTAGAGAATTTTGTCGGCATCTTCGATCAAATTCCATCAGCTAACATGTCTTTATACTTTCTATCTCTAATACTTTCTACCATTCCCCCAACTTGCTTATCGGAGTACCAGATCTCCACACAGTCATATTATTGGCCCCACAATCCAAACATTTATCCATTAGGTTTCTTTCTGAGATAAAAGCTTTTCAGAAACGCGAATCCACAGTAGGCATGATTTGTATATCATTAAACGTTTTTCCTCTAATATACCTATCTTAGATTCATTTTACCAAAATAAAATCACTCTTATCTCAATACTTTGAAATTTTTTTAATATTGGTTACAGTGGTAATAATAGGTAGGTCTCTAACCCCTAAACCTCCTTTCGTTTTGGGAAGGACCATTTGGGCCCACGAGATCCATTTCCTTCTGTCTCGTATAAATTGATAGGCTAACTTTCTCACCTTTTTAGCCACAAAATCAGGGATAACCATACCTTGCGTCCAATAGGAAAGGCATTTTTCAGTTATTGTTCAGTTAACTAGTTGTATTCTCCTTCCATAGAAAAGATATTTTTCACTCCATTTTGCTAAGAATTTATTGTTCAATCTTGTTCGCTTAGATCGTTTATTCCCATATTTTCATCATAAGAGAACAGGGTGAGGAGAATCTCAATTTATTTTGGATCTGGTTGAGACTCGAACCTCTCGATTTCTTTTATCGAAAGGTAAATTTTAATAGATATTATGATCAATTGAACTAATCTCTTGATATCTTAAAAAAACGGAGCATTGGAGATTTAGAGGGTTTTGGTCTTTTGGACTTTTGGTCCTTCAAGATTTATCATTTAGATTTTCTACATAAGTATATTCTTTTATTTTATTTTATTTTATTTTATTTCTAATAGGCTAACTAACAAACGGGAACTCTCGTCCCAGTTCTCCCCCAAAAACTCGCAACTCGTCTTCCCTAAACTTCCAGAATGGCGGCGACTACTGCGACAGCTTCCTTGCTCACCTTCAACCCTCATTCATCTAGATCGTCGGATTCTAACCACCGTCCTCGTCTTTTCCTCCACAATAAAATACCCCCCCGCGCCGTCGTCTCCTGCACTGCAACCACCTCCTCCGGCGATACGCCTCCTCTCACGCCGACCCATGCCAAGAACCGTCGACCTGCTGATGAGAATATTCGGGAGGAAGCTCGTCGGAAGCAGAACAATCATCCAGCAACCGTAGGACTTTCCTCTCGGTATGTTCCCTTCTCCCCTTCCCATTCCGTGTTCGAAATTCCATCCTCCAACAGAGAGCACTACTCTCTGGACGAGGTGGTGTATCGAAGCAGATCCGGGGGACTCCTTGATGTGGAGCACGATATTTCTGCTCTGAAGAAATACGACGGCAAGTACTGGAAGGCTCTGTTCGACTCTCGGGTAGGACACACCACGTGGCCCTACGGGTCTGGTGTTTGGTCCAAGAAAGAATGGGTTCTCCCGGAGATCGATTCCGACCACATCGTGTCGCTCTTCGAGGGAAACTCCAATCTGTTCTGGGCGGAGAGATTTGGAAAGGAGCTTCTTGGGATGAATGATCTTTGGGTGAAACAGTGTGGGATCAGCCACACCGGTTCGTTCAAGGATCTAGGAATGACTGTGTTGGTCAGTCAGGTGAATCGTCTTATCAAATTAGGAAGACCGATCGTCGGTGTGGGATGCGCATCCACAGGTGACACGTCTGCCGCTCTCTCCGCTTACTGTGCCGCCGCCTCCATTCCGGCCTTTGTTTTTCTTCCAGCGGATCGGATTTCGATTGCACAGCTTGTCCAGCCTATAGCCAACGGTGCTTATGTATTGTCCCTTGACACCGATTTCGATGGATGCATGCGGCTGATCAGAGAAGTGACGTCTGAGTTACCCATCTATTTGGCAAATTCCCTCAACAGTCTCCGTCTAGAGGGTCAGAAAACGGCGGCTATCGAGATTCTGCAGCAGTTTGATTGGGAGGTGCCGGATTGGGTGATCGTTCCTGGTGGAAATCTGGGAAATATCTACGCATTTTACAAAGGGTTTGAGATGTGTCGTGAACTGGGTCTGGTGGATCATATCCCACGGCTTGTTTGCGCTCAAGCTGCCAATGCCAATCCACTCTACCTGCACTATAAATCAGGGTGGAATGATTTCAACCCTGTGATCGCCAGCACGACCTATGCATCTGCCATACAGATCGGAGACCCGGTTTCGATCGACCGCGCCGTTTTTGCCTTAAAGAATTCGAATGGCATCGTGGAGGAGGCCACCGAGGAGGAACTTATGGACGCCATGGCGATGGCGGATTTGACTGGGATGTTTGCCTGCCCACACACTGGTGTCGCACTTGCAGCTCTGATTAAACTGAGAGAGACCGGAGTGATAGGAAAGAACGACAGAACCGTGGTTGTCAGCACTGCGCATGGGTTGAAATTTGCGCAATCCAAGGTTGCTTATCATTCCAAGGAAATCGCCGACATGCCTTGCAAGTTTTCCAATCCACCCGTGAATGTCAAGCCGGATTTTGGGTCGGTGATGGACGTTTTGCAGGGTATTTTGAAGAATAAGTCTACTTCTGCCTCGTCTCTGCCCACCATGGTCTGAACTGAACTGAACGAACATCAATCATAAATTCACACTGCCTTTTCGTTTAAATAAATCCAAGGACTATTTAATTTTATTTCTCCATACCCGTCTTTTCTTCTTTCTTTCTTTTTTGGTCTGAACGAACAGCAATGTTCTGAATTTTTTTGGTCGAAATAATTTCATCGTCATCAGTCATCACTCACTCTGGAAATTGGCCAAGTGGAGAGAAATTGGTCGAGTTACTGTGAAACTTTACAATTAGAAATTGGAGAGTTTGAATGGGTGTTGGTTTGATTTGTGGCTGTATACAGGGAAAGGGAGGAGAAAGCTTGATTTGGAATGAGGATTGGGAATTTCAGATTAAATATTAGATTATGTAAATGATTTTTGAACTTCCACAGCGGTTGAAAACAAAATCAAAAAAATTTATATAAAACTTTATTCATCATTATTTCAATGAGAACTGAGAAGCCAGAAAATATCTTTGAAAGAATTTATATTGGGCTTCACTTGCATGAATATATAAAGTCTAGCCCATTAGATATCTAAATTTAATAAGTTTAGTCCAAAGTATTTAATGGGTCGGATATAGTACGGGTCCAGAAGGACTTTGACCTAAACTCTTTAAGACTACATGGTCCGGATCGGATCCGGGTCCAGAAAAAATATTGGTCCGGGTCAAAAAAACATTAGTATTTTATAAACCGATCCCTTTAAGGGTATTTTATCTTCCTAAGTTAATTAAGTAATTTAAATTAATCAAGATCAATAATCAATATATTACATAATATATATATAAATTATATTATGATAAAAAAGTAGGGGTGAAAACGAGGCGAGGCGGCGCTTCCCTGCTATCCGTCCTGTTCTGCACGGTCAAGTGGGCCTTGTCAATGGATATCCGAAATCTATATTCGAAATTTCGAATTCGATAAAATACTAATCGAAGCTAAACGAATTCGAATTCGTCTAATCGAATTTGAATAAATATTAAATATATAATAATTTTATAATTTTAACCTTCACTGATATAATATAATATTTTAATGTAATCTATATGTAAATATTAAATATCTTAGACAATATTAACAATAAATTATTAAATAACACTAATAAATGATAAATTATTCTCAAATAATAAAAATATCAAATAACAAATTCTTAAGTCCCTAATAAACCATTCTTATTTCTTAAGAGTAGTTAGGGTTTGCTCCTTCTTATTTTGATAATCGGTAACCTTTCTCAACTTCCTTTCACATTTTACAAAATAACGGAAATAGTATAGGAGTAGCCGAGTAACGGGAGAAGAAGATAGCTTTCCCGTTTCTCCCTTTTGTTTTCAGAGACGATGAGTTGGAAATGCGTTTCTTTTTTGTCCATTTGCTAAGTGATATATTTTTCCACGCATGAGTATATATATCTTCCTTCCACATTTTTTGAAGCATATGGGTTTACTTCAAAAAAAAATATTACAGGCTTTTTTCAAAAAAATATTACAAGGTTTTTTTAACAAAAATAAAATATTATTTTTAGAGTTTTTTATAAATGTTATTCGAATTCGAGTCGAATTGGAATTTGGATATGGATTTTGAAATTTAAATACTAATCGGATGAATTTAGATTATTCGGATACTAAATGAATTCGGTCTGATTGACAGGCCTAGGGTTAAACACCCTAATCCCTAGCTTGCCTTGGTTTCTGTTCCGGACCTGGTGACCGGGACGCGGAACGCACGGGTCAAATACCCTAATCCCCTTCTCCGGACCCGATGATCGGGCACGGAACTGGGACGACCCGTCAGGAATTAAAAAAATAAATAAATAATGCAAATTATAAATTAAAAAATAATTAAAAAAGTAAGTTTAAAATTTAAAATTGGTAAACTAAACAAAAAGTAAATCTAAAATAGACATAAAGTTTAACAAAGGCTAAGACTTAAGTTTAAAAATGTAATAAATTTATAATCTTATATCTAATATAATATAATTTATTAAAAAAAAATTAAACCGGGACGACCCGGCCAGGTTTCGGCCCTGCCCTGAGACCCTGCACCCCGGAATATGACCGGGGCAACGGGCATGTGCAACGGATCATAAAAACGAACAGATACCCCGATTACCACCGAGGCGACCCGTCTAGTTCTCACCCTTAATAAAAAGTAAAGACTCCGAACAGCATAGGATGGGTCAAAACCTTAACAAACATTTAACGAAAGAAATGAATTTTTTGAATTTTAAACGAATTTAAGCTAAACATTTTGGTTAATTAAACGAATATGATCCTGAAGTTTTAAAAAAAAAACATTCTTGGAACTGAAAGAACAAGACAGAAACCAAGATCGACCATGTATCCACTCCATCTTGTGTGTTTGTCTTTAATCTTCAACAACCCATAATTATTAACCATGAGATCGACAATCTTCATGATCAAACTACAGCCATGCGGTCACACATTATGAGTAGCAGTTATAGTTTTGGACTTTTGGTATGGTGTGTAATTAATAAATCCCAAGAGAAACTTAACTGGATCAAAAGAAATACAGACCAGCTCTGTAGATACCATGAGAAATCCTATTACATATTTACATGCAATTAATCAACAAGCCAAGCCAGACAAGTTAGGTAGGTAGTCAGACTCAGTCAGAAGGTCAGTCAGTCTTCCAAGAGAATTCCTATTCCACCACGACAAAACAAGACAGAAATAAGATGAGGAAGATAGATCGATATAGATCCAACAACCTAGCTAACATTAATTAAAACCCTAACTAATAGCTAGCTAGCTAGCTAAATAGATAGATAGATATTCCACAGTATACCTTGTCTCATCTCATATATATATATGTAGGCAATGTAGTTATAGCTAGAGGACTGACTGAATTCTGATGGTCTCATGGAGGAGGAGATCAGTTTACAGGAATTGATGTCGTGATAGATCAGATCACATAATTAATGCAATGTAATATGGTTCCATTGGAATTCTTATTTGATTTTCAACTTTGAATGTATTGCTTCTTTGATAGGGTATCAAAGAGTGATGAATAGAGCAGGAATCTTTGTCTGAGCATCTAAGTATATAATGCTGCTATCTTCCTCAGTCCTCACACTGCAATTTCTACTTTTCAGCTATCTATTACTGTTCACGTATGTCTTTTTCATCATCACATACATCATTTACCAAGCACCAATCTTCTCTCTAGATCTCTGCAAATCTGCAACTCAACTGTTCACAGCTAGCCCCAAGCATTTACTCACTCACACCAAACCTTAAGAAATTCTGGTGGTCTTCAAGATGAACATGAGAAACCTGTAAGAAGAAAAACACCAATCATGTCTTCCTTGTCGTTCTATTACTTCTATATCTACATATTTTGTCTGTATATATATAATAGATCGACCACACAATTGTGTTTTAGACTAGGGTTTATATTATCACAATTGCAGCATTTATGCAATTAATGATGCAACAAGTAACAACAATAACCATTCTTTCTCTCTATATATATACCTCTTTCAAATTCGATATCATCAAACAATATTCAATTCTGTATATTAAAATTAATTCATTCAAGCTTGTTCTATAACTAAAGGATTCTCGATATATATATCAGAGCTAGCATATTCCTATTGTCATTTTCTGATCGAGTGAGTACACTCGATCTCCAGATTCCAGCATTGCAGAATCAAAGCAGCAGAAACAGCCACCTGCATATAAAAATAGATATATATATACAAGAATCAGACAGAATATATGTGAGGGAAAATATGAAAGAGTACTACGATATTGGCACGGCTCAATCAGAAATCAACAAGATATATAGTTGCATAGTTTCTGAATGAACCGAACCAACATCACAGTAACCATTTCATGCCGAGAGACAATAGAGCCAGCCAGCCATTGGTATGTATCATCAACTACCTAGCTCTCTCAGAAGAAGAAGAAGAAGGAGGAGGAGGAGGAGGAGTTGGAAGAGGAGAAAGGAAGAAGATGAAGAACAAGTGAGGAATGTCTGGGTCGATTTAAGAAGGGATGTGAATGGAGAAGAGCATTTAATAGCATTAATACGAAACCCTCCCCAACAATATTATTTCTCTACTACTACAGTAGTTAGGCAGTAACTACTAACCAGTGTAAGGGAGATCGATCAATATATCGACCGATTGATCGGAAAATATTATAATTGTTAGTATCTATCATCGATCGATCTACTGTGGAATTAACATTTGAATAAATGCACAAACAAGATCGATGATGAGATTCAATCGAGAATCCACAGAATCCAGAATCCAGATTCCAGTCGACGGACGTTAGCTTGTTTTCATTTATTTATGTTGGCTTGCATTTCCTGCAGTTGTAATTTTAATTAATACACCTCTGATTCTCTGAACTAAAACACTGTTGAGACCACGAGCTCTTCTGCAGCGAACACAGACAGTCAGACAGATGCACAGAGATATTAATAATAATATTTATCATCGTCTCTATTATAAACACATTCATATCATCAGACCGGGACGCCCGGAGAGATCGAAGACGAAGATCGATCGATGAACCAATAAGGGTTTAATTTCTGTGTATCGATCTGTCGATCTGATTAATTCAAAATTCGATCAACAATAAAAAAACAATCTTTTTAATGATTCAGATCGAGCTGGCTGACTGGCGTCTCAATGATGATCAGAATCAGTTTATCATCATTGCATTTGCCCCCAGTGTAACTAGCAATTAAGAACCCTAAAAATAATTTAATTGATTAATCAAACGAGAAAGTAGCTGCCTATTGATTGAAGCTAGTTAGGAAAAGCTGGCGAATAATAAATGGAGGCGGGACGGGGCTACAAGAAGGAAACTTGAAGTTTGCAGTTAAACTGTGAAAGACTATTTTTGGGTTTTGATCGATCCTTTTAATTACAACCAGTTCTTCTTCTTCTTCTTCTTCATCTATATATGATTCTATCTTTAGAGTTCAGTAGCAGTAGTATAGTATATATTCAGAGATTCATCTCTGCATGCATGCTTTAACTTTCGATCAGTACGTTGCATGATGCAGTTATATATCTCCATCGATCGATCTCATCTTTTTTATTATATATTCCTCCCATCTTTAATAACTCTTCACAACAACCTGATCATCTCAATTCAAGAAGATCTCATCGCATCGCATCGCATCGATCTCATCTAGCTGCTGTGCTGTGCTGTGCTGTTCTGCCCCGAATTAAATGCATATCTTAATTTTGCAGCAGGTTTGGTACAGTTTCCATTTAAGATAGAGTTCGCTTGCGAAATCGCCTTTCTTAATTACTTGCTGTAACATAGTATCAATAATGACAACACAGAGTGGAATCTAGTACAAATTTGATGAAAAACACAAAACCTTCTTAGAAAATATTTTCAGAGATCATATATATATATGAACCTCATGATTTTAAAGAAGCCATGATTGATTCAAATTGGTGTCAAACGAACCACCAAGACTTCTATAGTACGTCAGGCTCGAGGCTCGGACACGGCTCGATAAGAAATTCCTCAAGCTCAGGAGTGAGGCTCGATCAGGTTTGGCTCGATAAGGAATTACACTAGCTAGCTCGTGAGCTCACACTCGAGGTCACGAGCCCAACCTTGAGTTCGATAATCTCTCTTTAAAATCGTAGACTACTTGCAAGTAATTTAACCATGTGAATTGAAAACGATTATATATCTTTCATCTTAAGTTTAAATAAACATCCAAAAGCAAGAAATTCAATAAATTACCACACTACCCAAAGACAAGAAATTCATAGGATGTAAAAGCGGCAAATCTAGGATTTTTTTTTCCCGATGGTTAATTTTAAATCATTTAACCAAATTCAAAAAAAAAATCAATCCAATTGTTTTCGACGATATGTCATATTTTGGTACCGATACATAATATTATTATTACTCACATTAGAAAATAAATCTTTTTCAACATATGCTACTAAAATATCATTCAACCAAACATCATTCATACGATTGCGACAACTTGATTTCACAAGATTCATTACTAAAAAAGATCTTTCCACTGAAACAGTCGCAACTGGTAATGTGAGTGTTAATTTTAACAAACGAAACACCAAAGGAAATACAATATCTTTTTTTTCTCAATCAACTTTACGGTCAACTCTCCAATTTCATTCAAATTCGAAAGTTCTTCATTATTACGTGCATGAAAAATGTATTCTGACAGTTCATCTTCAAGAGTTTTAATGTCAACAGTAGAAAAATTCATAGGATAAAATTTAATGTCAAATGTAGATAAAAAATACATTTATTCTTTTTCTTTGTGTGGAGCTATGGTCACGAAATCACGTGAAATAATGGAGAAAAAAAAGTCAAAAATTAAATGAATGGTGTGGAGATGGAGGAAGAGAGGGAAAGAACGAAATTTCTAAATTTTTAAATATAGACAGACAGTTATGGAAAATTAAGATAAATACAGTAATAAATTAATTATTAATAGAATAATGATTTATAAATAAAATATTTTAAAAATATTTAGTAATATTTTAAAATTAAATATTTAAAAATATTTTATATTATTATATTATAAAAATAAAATATATTATTATATTAATATATTAAACGGTAGACGACGTGGAGTACTATAATTCTATAAGACTATCTATAAGAAAATGTTTTTATTTTTTTTGGGTGCGGGATAGGGCCGATCCAGGGCGACCCGCCTGGAGCTGGAATTATAAAAAATTATAAATTATAAAAATTTATAAAATACAAATTATAAAAAAAATAAACCTAAAATTTAAAATGGATAAACATTTTAAATTCTTAAAAGTAAAAATAAAAAGGTAAATATAAAATGGACATAAGGTTTAAGAGTTAAGGCTTAAGTTTAAAAATGTAATAAATTTTTAATCTTAATAATCCTATATCTAATATAATATAATATATTAAAAAAAATTTAAACCAGGGCGACCCGCTCGGGTTTTGCCCTGTCCCGGAATAATACCGAGGCAACGGGGCAGAATATCTGCCCCACCACCGATTACTACCGGGGTGACCCACCCCGTTCTTACCCCGGCCTATGACTGTGGTAGAAATATATTTCTTGGTTAAAACTTATCAGGATTTTTTCAATAAGCTCAGTATAGGGTAAGTTCAAAAAATAAATTCTACCACAGCGAGCTATTTCAAAAAATAACAATTGGTTCAAAAAATTATATATCACAGTTAATGAGACGGCGTGGGTCAAAAAATTATTGCAGATAGGTAAATCGGGTAAGGTCTAACCCTATTATTATAATTGTAGGTAGAGTGTCAAATAAAATCCGGCTCGGCGGGCTTGGTTCAGTCTGTAGATAAGAGTCACATCGGTAAGTAGTAAATAGAAAATAAATAAAACAATGTCAGAATTATAATGGTCGTTGGATATAAACTAATTATAATAATGGATGGCCAGGATGTGTCCGGACACACACCTGAAAATTTCTGTATATATATTTACAGCATATATAATATTCTCCATTCCGTTTTTCAATCTTTAGTCATATCAGATATTGGCATTCTTAATTCTTGCATCGATCTCTTCAAACTTCTTGTTCGATTTTCAATCTTTAGTGATGGGAAGGGTGAAATTGATCGAAAATCAAGAGATTGGAGAATAATACAGGTGGTCGATAGGTTACTTTTTCAAAACGAAGAGCTAGAATCGTCAAAAAGGCAACAGAACTTTCGATTCTATATGACATTGATCTTGCACTTCTCATGTTCTCGTCGACCGGAAAAGCCACGTTGTGTCTTGGAGAAAATAGGTTTGAAATTCTTCTGTATATACTAATTAACACCGTATGATATATATATATTGCAGCATATATCATAACAAATATTCTATGTCTTTAAATCCTTTGATCGATCAGCACTATCGACCTAGTTCTCCTCAAATTTTCTCAGCAAATGCCGCAAGAAAGAGCCAAGAGGTTGTATTTTTATCCCAATTCATCATCGATTTGTCGTTATTAATATAAATTAGAGAACCCTTTTTTCCCGATCTAATATTGAATCTGCTGCATGCATATGTGAATTTAGTGATACCCTGCCCGCAGGTCCAGTTTGGAAAAGATAGTTACCCGTGTAATTCATCTATTAATTCGTCCATTGTTGGTATTAGAAACCGGTCCCTAACTGTGGTCGTATTGAGTTCCCGATAATCGACACAAAATCGCCAAGTCTCGTCCTTACGTACTAGAAGCACCGGCAATGAAAACGGACTTATATTGTATCTGATTAAGCCTTGTTGAAGGATCTATTTTGTCAACCGTTCAATCTCACTTTTCTGAAAATGTGGATAGCTATATGGATGTATATATATTTATTGGTTTGGTGAATACCTGGATGTAATAGAATGTGATGATCATTAGTTCTCATCGGTGGTAATCCTCGAGGTTCATCTCCCACTGATTTAAACTTCGGTAACAACACTTCCAATTCTTCCCATCGGTTTGACTGACCCTGTTGACTTTGTAAATTGGTCTCTCCTTGTAACTGACAGAAAAAGGCCACATCACCTCTTCCTATTAATTTTTTTAGTCCTCCTTCCGACATGTGTGATCTCTCTAATGCATCATCGCCTTTCCACGTTACTCTTTTATCGTTGAGAGTAAAATCCATTGTCAGATTCTTGTGATTATTGATTATATCCCCTAAGGTTGACAACCATTGGACTCCTAGCACGACATTCGCGCCACCCATAACTAATACGAACAGATCTGTTTGTACCTCTGCTCCTTGGATCACTATCGTGACTTGCCTGCAAACTTCATTACATACTAAAAATTCTCCACTGCCGATGAACACCCGAGATTTCGGGAGCTCCCTCAGTCCTAAACCCAATTTATATGCCACTGTATGTTGTATGAAACAATGAGTGCTGCCCCCATCAACCAATACTGATAAATTTGTTCCATCTATTGAACCTGTTAGCCTCATCGTTCTTGGATTGTATGATCCCGAGAACGCATGTAGACTAATTTATGTTGGCCCGGAATCCTCAACTACTGCTTCAAGTGATTGTTGTTCATCTTCAAATATTTCTACCAAACATTCATTATCCGCATCTTGCCGAATCATGCGGCCCTTGCATCTATGACCAGGTCGAAACGTATCTTTGCAGTACCAGCATAGGCCCTTTGCCGATTGAGCTCTTCTTTCTTCCATCGTCGCACCTCTTTGTACTAGTGGAAACTGCTTCCCACCTGCCGGTAGTGTATTCAATAATGGTTGTTCTGTCACAATCCAATTTTTTGAACGTTTTCTTGAGCATCTTCATCATAGTTTGGTATATCTAGGGTTAATTAGAATCAATTTTGCATAATAACATGACATTTTAATTAAGACTCGATCGAGACTTACTTCAAGACTTTCCAGCTTTCTGTTTCATTCACATATGCATGCAGCAGATTAAATATTAGATCAGGAAAAAAGGGTTCTCTAATTTATATTAATAACCAGGAATTCAATGATGAAATGGGATAAAAATACAACCTCTTGGCTCTTTCTTGCGGTGTTTGCTGAGAAAAACTTGGTCGATGGTGCTGATTGATCAAAGGATATTTAAAGACGTAGAATATTTGTTATGATACATAATGCTGCAATATATATATATATATATATATTTCGAACCTATTTTCTCCAAGACACAACGTGGCTTTTCTGGTCGGCAAGAACATGAGAAGTGCAAGATTAATGCCACATAGAATCGAAAGTTCCGTTGCCTTTTTGACAATTCCAGCTCTTCGTTTTGAAAAAGTAACATGTTGACCACCTGTATTCTTCAATCTCTTGATCTTCAATTTCACCTTTTCTATCACTAAAGATTGAACAAGAAGTTTGAAAAGATCGATGCAGGAATCAAAAATGTCATTATCTGATGACTAAAGATTGAAAAACGGAATGGAGAATATTATATATGCTGTGTGTGTATATATATATATATAATATCTTCATCTTTAACTTTAACTTTTTTTAGCTATTTAAATTTAGGGTAGGAAGATTTTACACCATACAAACGGATGACGATCATTTTTCGACTTTTAGATAGGGGAAATGGGAAGAAACAAAGATATTAATTTTATTATTGTACAATAATTACACCAACGATATAATTCAA
This sequence comes from Zostera marina, assembly GCA_001185155.1. NCBI lineage: Eukaryota > Viridiplantae > Streptophyta > Magnoliopsida > Alismatales > Zosteraceae > Zostera > Zostera marina. Next base: position 145,718 of record LFYR01000653.1, on the reverse strand, counting down.
TGCCAAACGACTTATTTAGTCATTTAATGGGGGTATTGAAGTGTCTCATTCGCCTCAGAACATATATTTATCCCAAAGAAAATATGAACCGGGTATTCTAGAAGGATCTGGTCTTTCTGGTGCAAAACCATCTAAAATTCCAATGGAAAGACATAGATTTAAAAAAAGATAAATCCACATTAATTAAAAACCCAACCTTCTATAGGAAGATGGTTGGGAAACTGATCTACCTTAATATAACAAGGCCAGATCTAAGTTTTGCAGTAAACTGGTTAAGCCAGTTTATGCATGAACCAAGAGAGGTTCATCTTAAAGTACCTTTTTTAAACCGATAAGGTACATTAAGAATACTCCTGGACAAGGAATTCTATATAATAAGAATGGAAACATGATGATTAAAGGGTATTGTGATGCTAATTGGGCAGCATGCCAAATTAGCAGGAAATCCTGACAGGCTTTCTACTGTGACAATAGATCATCCATACATCTGACAAATAATCCAGTTTTCATGAAAGAACAAAACACATAGAAGTAGATTGTCATTTCATAAGAGAAATGATAAATCAAAAGAAAATCTCATTAAAGCAAATTGTGACTATGTTCCAACTTGCTGATTTTCTAACAAAAGTACTTGGTGAAAAAGAGATCACCTCATTCCATTTCAAGCTTGGAATATTGAATATATATTCCAAGGCTTGAGGGGGGAGTAAAGGAATTAGAGAGCTAAACCTGTAAATCACATTTATAATTTGTCTTAATTAACTCTCTAAATATGATTTCAGGACTTATATGAGATTATGTGTTTAAGTTAACTATGCAGGTAAATAACCCAAGACTGGCATAAGTTATAACATATAAACTTGAGGTCAATAGAGCAAAAGTTTCAATAAAACGTATGCGAATGTTATAACAAGAAAACTTGGGGTCGTATAGAGTATAGACTGTAAAAGTTTCAATAAACATATGAATGGGCCGATCAGATAATAGTCCAGCACTGGGCTAAATTAATTGGTTAAATATGTAATAAATAATTAGTTAATTCATTCAGTGTTAATAATTGAATTAATGTAATATGTAATTAGTTAATTCAGTCAGTGTTAATGTATTATAAAACAAAGGTTGTAATCTTTGATTAATCAATGAATTGAATACACTGTTTAAAGTCTAAACCTACTTTCAGTTAAACACCCAACGAACCCTAGGCATCCGTTAGTACGAGGAACTCTAGAGTTTCCCCCAATTCTTCTGTACAAAGCTCATGTCCAATTCCGGCCACCACTGAATATTCCAATCCTCCCGGAAAGCTACCCGCGCGCAGCTTTAATACGTATGTGGGTGTGTGTTTGAATTTAATTAAATCAATAATCATAATGCGGATCAATTTGCCTAACATTGTAACCTAATTGATCTTCTCCCAAATGATCATAATTAAGATCAGGATCATTCTTGATATTCTTCTCCACCTGTTGCGTATTGATGTTGAACGATAATGAAGGTTGATAAGAATGTTGACCACCACCGAGTTGTTGTTGCATATTCATCGAACGCTGATGATGACCCATCTCATTCAAATTCATTACAGTTATTTCGGCTTGTCTACTGGCATCCAATTGGTGATCTTGGTTGTTCATCCCGAAAAAATCAGAAAAATTCGCTGGATCTATGTTGTACCTAGATGTATCCCTCAATAATCAATCATAGAGTTATCAAAATAGCAATTTGAAATCAAACTATATTCTGTACGTATGTTAATTACTTGTGATCGAGAGGAGTGTTATTTTGCACAGGACGAGGAACATGTGTATCATTCTGAGCAGCGAGAGGAATATTATGATTAGTAACATTTGGTAGCTGCATGGTGTGTTGAGCATTGAGCATGGTGTGTTGAGCGTTGTTTTGAATCCATGGCATTGATGGTTGGGCCGCCATATGTATAGATTGCATTCCACCTTGAAACTGATTGGATGAACTTCCCTCCATGTTCGCAAAGTTGATTCGATCACACATTTCCTGCAGATGGATCGATGATCAGAATTAAGTAGCTAGGATGATATATAAAATTAGGAGTGCAAATTAATTAACCTTCTGCACATCAAGATCATTCAAAGCATGTCTGAGATAATCTTCAATTCCAGTAATATGATCTAGTTTATCGACACTTTCCGGTTCAACCCAAAAACTGTGTTACATCGATCGTATTTATTAATAAATTAAATAAATTCATCAAACCAAATAATTAGGGCAAGGAATATACCTGAGTCGATTCTGTAATTCTAATAATTGTCCTTGTAACATTCTCATGTGATTTCCCATATCTTCAATCGAATTTGTGCTGTAGAAAAATCATAAGATTAGATTTAAAATGAAAAACAACATTCTTAATTTCTAATTAAACGTACCTTGATCCTACAAAGTCCTGAATGTTAACATCGTGATCCAATTTTTTGAACGTTTTTTTGAGCACCTTCATCATATTTTGGTATATCTAGGGTTAATTAGAATCAATTTTGCATAATAACATGGCATTTTAATTAAGACTCGATCGAGACTTACTTCAAGACTTTCCAGCTTTCTGTTTCATTCACATATGCATGCAGCAGATTCAATATTAGATCAGGAAAAAAAAGGTTTTCTAATTTATATTAATAACCAGAAATTTGATGATGAAATGGAATAAAAATACAACCTCTTGGCTCTTTCTTGCGGTGTTTGCTGAGAAAACTTGAGGAGAACTTGGTCGATAGTGCTGATCGATCAAATGATTTAAAGACATAGAATATTTATTATGATACATGCTGCTAGGGTATCAAATAAAGCTCGGTTCGACGGGCTCGGCTCGTTTAAGCTCGGACTCGCGAGCCCAACGAGCCGAGCCCGAGCCCAATCTTCAAGCTCGTTAAGCTCGATGGGCTCAGTAAAGAGTATAATAAATTAAAAAAAAATTATATTTAGAGAGAATAGAGATGTAGCATAGTTGGTAAAAGGTTTGTTTAGTATTTGAGAAGTCACAGGTTCAATCCCCATGTCTTCGAATAATTATTTTTTTAATTCGAGCCCAGGCTCGCGAGCTTCGAGCCCGAGCCTGACAATTCTTAAAACGAGCCGAGCCCGAGCATGGATAATTCCTTAACGAGCCGAGCCCGAGCCTGGCTCTATAAGCAAAAGCTCGGCTCGTTTGACACCCTACATGCTGCAATATATATCATATGGTACGTGTTAATTAGTATATATAGAAGAATTTTGAACCTATTTTCTCCAAGACACAACGTGGCTTTTCCGGCCGGTGAGAACATGAGAAGTGCAAGATCAATATCACATAGAATCGAAAGTTCCGTTGCCTTTTTGACGATTCCTGCTCTTCGTTTTGAAAAAGTAACCTGTCGACCACCTGTATTCTCCAATCTCTTGATCTTCAATTTCACCCTTCCCATCACTAAAGATTGAAGATTGAACAAGTAGTTTGAAGAGATCGGTAGATGCAGGAATCAAGAATGCCAATATCTGATGACTAAAGATTGAAAAACGGAATGAAGGGAGAATATTATATATGTTGTGTGTGTATATATAATATCTTCATCTTTAAATTTTTTTAGCTATTTAAATTTAGGGTAGGAAGATTTTACACCATACAAACTGGCGATCATTTTCCGATTTTTCTGTTTATAGGAATTAGGTTATAATAATAATAACTAATTCTGTTTTGTTTTGTTTAGATAGTTAAAGATAAAGTAGTTATATAGTAGTTACAATAATATACTATAAAAACAAGTCATTGATAATCAATCAAATACAACTTCACTAGCTCCATCAAGTCTTGATTACTTAAACTCACACTCGTTCTAAGAGTTTTCTTGAGCACCTTCATCATAGTTTGGTATATCTAAGGTTAATTAGAATCAATTTTGCATAATAACATGACATTTTAATTAAGACTCGATCGCAACTTACTTCAAGACTTTCCAGCTTTCTGTTTCATTCACATATGCATGCAGCAGATTCAATATTAGATCAGGAAAAAAAGGGTTCTCTAATTTATATTAATAACGAGGAATTCGATGATGAAATGGGATAAAAATACAACCTTTTGGCTCTTTCTTGCGGTGTTTGCTGATAAAACTTGAGGAAAATTTAGTCGATAGTGATGAACGATCAAAGGATTTAAAGACGTAGAATATTTGTTATGATACACAATGCTGCAATATATATAAGATTATAAGTATATATAGAAAAACTTCGAACCTATTTTCTCCAAGACACAACGTGGTTTTTCCGGTCGACGAGAACATGAGAAGTGCAAAATCAATGTGTCACATAGAATCGAAAGTTCCGTTGTCTTTTTGACGATTTCAGCTCTTTGTTTACTTGTCGACCACCTGTATTCTTCAATCTCTAGATCTTCAATTTCATCCTTTCCAACACTAAAGATTGAAGATTGAACAAAAAGTTTGAAGAGATCGATGCAGGAATAAAAAATGTCATTATCTGATGACTAAAGATTGAAAAACGAAATGAAGGGAGAATATTATATATGTAAGAAGGGTTCTTATGACAACCTGGATCGTCTTCCATCACGTCCGTATCAGGTAAGAAGGGTTTTTATGAGAACCCTCTTCCATCACCAGTTACCTGTAGAGTGTAGAGTCAGTACCTGGTTCCATGTTACCTGTTGGCAAAAAAATATTAGAAAAGTTGATACTGATATGAAAGGTACTAATAGCTCAGTAGTAGCTTCCTAGTAAATCCAAAAAAAAATTGTAAATATTAAATTTATTCAAAAAAAAAAATCAAATTTCACTTCTACTCTCCCTCCAAAAACGTCCTCCGACACGGCGATTCTCCCGTCTTCCCGCAGCACTCCTCCGATCTTTCCCGTTTTATTCTCTGAGAACGGTACTTTCAACTCCTTCTTGTTCTACTCTTCCCTCCAAAATCGATTTCCTCCGGAGCTGCGATTTTTTCCGCACATAGATGCTCTTCAGAATCTGATCGATGAGGCGAAAATCCGAGATGTGTGTTGGGATCTCTGCATATTTAGAATTTCTATTTTCTTTCTCGTAAGTGGATTTATTATCTTTTGTTTTTTGTTTTCCGTCGATTAATTGGATTGTTTTGTTTCATTCACAATTATTGCTTTCCTCCTCTTCAATCTTCATCTCCAGTTTCCAGTCATTTTCTTTTCTGTTTCTTCTTGGTTTTATCGGATGTTAATTTTTGGCAGTTAAGCAAGTAAAAATAGGTAATATAATTGATAGTACCCCCAATCCATCAGCCCAGGCCCACGCAGGAGTCCAGAAGAAAGGCCCAGCGAATTGAACAAAAGAGGAAGATCCAGGCCGCCTCACGGATACTCGCCCGACCGGGCCGACCGGGCGGATCCATCGGCCCGGACGGTTATCTCTCCAAGGGCTGCGCCCCAAGTGTGTCGGGTCCTTTAGACCGGATCCTAGTCCGAAAACGTAGGGTCCAGAGTCCGGTAGGAGATTGTATAAATACCCCTAGAGGTGAAGTGTAAAAGGGGGGGAACAATTGTTATTATACTTATAATATACGAGATCAGTCACTTTTCCATAGGGGCGCGATCAATAATTATGAAGTTGAAACTTACGAGTTAAGAAGATAAAATTGACGTTCCCTGTTCTGAAATTAGAGATTATGGTAGAAGCCTGCTGATTTTTTATCACTCTGGGATTTTATCCCTTCTACTTCTCCTAATATTTTCATATTAATAGATATTTAACAGGCATTTTCTACTCTAGAAACTTCATTCACTTGATGTAGTCAGCATATACGATATTATCATTTAGTTATTAGTTTAATCACCATCATTATGTAACCGGCCTGAGACGATCACCGGAGCTCCTCACCGACGTGAAAAGGTGGCTGCCTGAAACAGAAAAATATGAAGAAGAGTTAGGAGAAGAGACGGAAGAAGAACAACAAATGGAGAAAAAGAATAAGGATAGTGAAGAGCCGGCGGTGGTTGGGGACGAGCCGGCGGACGAGCGGCGACAATGGCCAAACCCTAGATCTAGACAAAGTGTTGAGATGGAAGCTCCTGACAAGAATAAAGAAGACCTTATCTAAGAAGAAGGTTAAAACCCTAGCCACCGGCTGTCCAAGGAGGAGTAGAGACTCTCTCCAAATTTTCTTAGCAATTAATTGGGTGACCTAGGTTGATCCGGTTACACATTACTTCTTTATCACAGACACAAGTAAATCAATGTGGATAAACGTTCCCATTTCATTTTTGATACTTTGTGGGCTCCGATACCTGTCTTATGTCGCGGAGCTTCGCTGGAGGACTCGGCCAATTATTAAAACTTCATATCTATTACATCTGCAAAGGAGGCAGATATCTATAAAAAAATCCTGTACTTTCACCGTTGCCACCAATGGCTAGTTGGAAACAGAAAATCAATTTGCCTCTTGTGGAATCCGCAGTTCGTGACTCTGTTAATAAGTTGATGCAGGATTTTGTGATGGACTTATGGTACTCATCTATAACTCAAGATAAGGGCTCTTGTCCTAATACGAGGATTAATACTGGATGCCATTGATGAAATATCAGCAAGGATTAAAGAGATCAATCTTTTTGAGTTGTTGCAAAGTAATTTTGTTTACCTTTACCTTTACATTAACATGCCTATCTTTGTTCCATAAAATTTAAAGTAATTACACGTGTTTCAGAGATGCGGTTGAGTTAATTTGTGACCATTTAGAAATGTTCAGAAGATATCAATCTTACATAGGTGGTGTAAAAGTTATCAGTACTCTATCACATGAACAGATAGATGAGAAATTGAAGTGCTATATATTGTATTGTAGGTATAAGATTGTGAAATCGTTGGTAGAAAACTGTATTTGATTATGTAAATGTATTACATATTTATAGTACTTAGTCCCAACTGTTTTATTAACTAAGTTTAACAACTACTTGTAGTTACAACTAACTAGTGTTGTTATCTAATATACCTCCTTCCTGGAGCCCCACCGGAGCTTCGCCGACGAGATTTTCTTGTAGTATGGAGAAGCTTCTAGGCGGTAGTGCTTTAGTCAAAATATCTGCCCACTGTTCACGTCCGGGAACATGCCTTACGATGATGTCACCATTTTCTACTTTTTCGCGAACGAAATGGAGGTCAAGTGCTACATGCTTGAGCTTTATATGTCTGATTGGATTTTTCGAGATGAAGGTAGCTCCTAGGTTCTCCGATAGAATTGTCATAGGTCGTGGTACTTCTACTCCCAACTCGATCAGTGCCAAGCGAACTGCTTCTATTTCTTGGGTCGTGGTGGCTATTGCACGATATTCGGCCTCCGTGCTCGATCGAGCTAGCGTGCTTTATTTTCAGGATGCCTATGATACTAGTGTTTCTCCGACGTATACTAGAAAACCCGTACGGCTTTTGCGATCGGTTGTGTCACCTCTCCAATTGACGTCACAGTATGCCGTGATCCCAAAGTTGTTTATTTTCCGTAGTGCAATGCCGTGTTTTTGAGTTCCAAGTAAGTAACCCAAAATGCGTTTTACTGCTATCCAATGAACCATTTTTGGTTCGGCCATAAATTGAGCGAGCTGATTCACCGCGACTTGGACATCCGACCTTGTTAGGGTGATGTATTGTAGTGATCCTATGATGCGTCGAAATTTACTTGGGTCATCAATGATCGGTCCGTCTGAGTGAAGTTCGATGTTTGCGAGCATCGGAGTGGAGACTACTTTTAGTTCCCCTATGTTGCAATTTTGGAGAAGATTTAGAAGATATCGGGTTTGTGATAAATGTAACCCATCTTTGACGCTTTTGACCTGAATGCCAAAGAAATAATCAAGAGTGCCCAGGTCACGTATAGGAAATTCAGCGCTCAATCTGTTTATTACTTTCTTGACTTCTTCCTCATTTGATCCTACTATTACGATATCGTCGATGTAGACGAATAGGAATATCGTAATTGATGTTTTTCGATAAATGAAAAGTGAAGGATCGATGACGGATTCTTTGAATGATAATGTTCCCAAGAACTTACTTAGTTTCTGGAACCAACATCTCGGTGATTGTTTGAGCCCGTATAAGGACTTATGAAGGAGGCAGATTTGATCTGGATGTTGATTATCGATGAACCCGTATGGTTGTGACACCACAATCCTTTCTTTGAGACTGCCGTGTAAAAAGGCGTTTGATACGTCGACTTGATGAAGGTTCCACCCTTTGGATATAGCCAAGAGTAACACTAGTCGAATCGACAATGGATGAACCACCGGGCTGAACGTATCAAAATAGTTTGTGCCGTGAATCTGTCGAAGCCTATTGGCTACCAAACGTGCCTTGAATCGTTCTACCGTTCCGTCTGCCTTGTACTTGACTTTAAAGACCCACTTGGTGTTGATTATATTATCTTCCGGTAGCCGTGAGATTAGAGTCCAGGTTCCGTTTTCTCGGAGTGCATTGTACTCTTTCATCTTGGCGTCTTTCCATTGAGAGTTAAGGAGAGCCGATTTTGGGATGGACACTTCGGATGCCACTATTGTTAAGGCAAATTTCGGATTCGGTTTAACGATTCCCATGGCGCTTCTAGTGACCATGGTGTGCTTTGGAGGAGGATGGTTGCTCGTGTCGGAATCTTCTGTGTTGGGACCGGATTCTTCTGTATTTGTTGAAGAGCTGCTCACCTCAAAAGATGGGATTGATCCTTCAGATGTTCTCGTTGATTGACTTGGAGCTTGATCTTGGCTCGATGCATCGTTGTTGTTGGTTTGAACCCCTTCTATGATGTTATGTTGAGTTGAACCTGATGAACCTGTTATTGGCAAAATTCCCAATTCGACAGTAGATTCGGTTTGAGTATTATTTTTTTTAATTCTCGTACAAGCATCATCTCTTTCTCCAAGTATTTCTTTATTTAATGAAAAATCTTGTTCGTCTAACCTTACGTTCTGAGAGGCGTAAATCTTCCGGCTGGCTGGTTCGAAGCATAGATAACAGTCTTAGGTCATGGAGTAACCTACAAAGATGCATTTTGCCGATTTTGCTTCTAGTTTATTCTTTCGATAAGCACAAAGACATGGATAATAATTGCTCCCGAAAACTCGAAATTTAGAATATTCCGGTGTTCTTCCGAATAGTGCCTCCATTGGTGATTTCCCGGACAAGAGTGGTGTGGGATTTCTGTTATACAAATAGCATGATGTCAATGTCCCATAGTCTCAGAACTGATTGGATAAATTTGCATGATGTAGCAGTGTAACAGTTGTGTCGATAATGTGACGGTGTCGTCTTTCTACACGTCCCATCTGTTGGTGTGAGTACGGAGCGGACATCCGGTGAGAAATACCCAGTTCCTCTAATCTTTTCCCCAGTTTCCTGTATTCCATTCCGTTATCGGTCTGTAGAGTTAGAATTTTTCCTTCGCAGTGCCTTTCTGTCCATGTTCGAAAGTTTTCGAAAACTTGATACAAATCAGATTTTCTTGCAACAGGATAGATCCAATTAAAATGAGTACCGGCGTCAACAAAATTTATATAATATGAGTAACCTTCTACTTACATTACTGGAGCGGGTCCCCAAATATCTGAGAAAATTAACTCGAGTGGCTTGTAGATTGTTGATCGAGATGGGTGAGGGAGAGAATGAGCTTTACCAAGTTGACACGCGTTACAAAGTTTGTATGCTTTAAAACCCGATTTTATTAGTCCTTGTTTTCCAATACAGACATATATGAAGAATTTAAATGCCCCAGTCTACAATGCCATAAGTAGTGGGGAGGTGATTTTTCGCATAAATTTATAGACTTTGCACTTGGTTCGATCACCATCGGTAGCTTGTACAGTCCTTTATTCGCTATTCCTTCCAGCAGTATGAAATTAGTAGTCGAGTCCTTCACCCGAACCTTCTGTGAATTAAATTCAATACAAACATTGTTATCAATGCAAAACTGGTTTACCGATAATAAGTTCCTAGTGTCCGATGGAACAAGTAGTAAATTGCGAAGAAGAAAAATATTTGAATCGGAGATGACTTTGCTGTGACCAGAATGAGAAATTTGCAGTGGACTCCCATCTGCTGTAAAAATATTACCATTATAGGCTTTAGGATATTAAATATTTTCTGATCCAGCTGTTATATGTGAGGTTGCCCCTGAGTCGGGAAACCACATCGTGGATGTGCTCCCTGCTACCGTGGGTACCAGGTTGGCCGACTCTTCCGTTTGCTGCCGTGTGCTCCCGTTAGAACCACGCGAGGACAAGACTCTGCTGTGCGACGCCGGATATCGCTCCAGGTTCAACCGATTGTAGCAATCGGCGGCCTTGTGTCCCTTCCGTGTGCAGATTTGGCAACGGACATCCGGCTTTTGTGATCGTGGATTCTGAGACTTGTTCGCCGCGACGTTCGCCACTGCCGTAACATGTGCCGATTCTTGTATTAGGGATTTCAATTTTTCAAGCCGGAGATTGTGGTCCATGAGCAGTTCGCACACGCCGGCGAATGTCAGGTCCAGTTTGAAGGGTGTGGTGATAGCGGTGACAAATGTTTTGAATTCGTCCCCCAATCCTCCCAAGGTAATCAAGATCAACTCTGATTCTTTCAATCCCTCCCCTGTAGATGCTAGGACGTCCTTGAGAATTAAAATTTTGGACAGATACTCGTCGACGCTCAATCCCCCCTTTCGAATTGATTGAAGCTGCGATCGGATGTGGAGTTGTCTCGCTTGCATTCCAGAGGCGTATAGTTTCCGTAGGGCGTCCCAAACTTCCGATGAGGTCCGGCATGACGTGACTTAGGGCAGAATTGTTGTTGAGATGCCGGTGGGGATCCAGCTAAGAATTAGCTGATCCTGTTGGATGGTGGACGGCGATGTTAGTTCTATTTTTCCAAGAACATAGTCGAAGAGTTGGAATCTCCGAAGCATTGCAAAGAACTGCATGCGCTTCCTATGAGTAGTAATTGCTCTTGTCGAGCAATATGCATTTCATTGGTTTCATGACGAACTTCATTGATGAAGATGGAGAAACGATGATGGCTGGAGGATGGCCTGAATTTGCAGCAGAAATGTTTTCAGCCATGATTCTAACCTAAACTTCTGGTACCATATAAGATTGTGAAATCGTTGGTAGAAAACTGTATTTGATTATGTAAATGTATTACATATTTATAGTACTTAGTCCCCCAACTGTTTTATTAACTAAGTTTAACAACTACTTGTAATTACAACTAACTAGTGTTGTTATCTAATAGTGGGGAGCTTCATCCAGCTATAAGATCTCCAGAGTGTAAGTATAAGGTTTGTCTTAAATGATCTGATTCTTCATTAATCCACTCTACATGTGATATGCCATATATATTAGTTCCTTGGTTGTTATGACAATTGACCCCGCCTCTACTGTTTTCATGTCCTTCAACGTCTCGCTGGAGGAGTTTTGACTTCAGTTTTAGAACCAATGGATGTTCAATCCCCACTTGTTAAGTGTTTTAGCCGAGAACTTCTAAGCTGCCTTGTTCTTATATCAATAGTCATAAACTCATATCATTCTTTCAATTTTATGCAAAAAGCTTAATGTCTTTTCTTGCAGGTACATCAATGAGTTAATTGAAGTTCTTTTTCTTTGTTCTGAAGATGGAAATAGTAATACGCAAGCGGACAATGCCAAGGCAACTTCTAGTTGTAGTGAAACGTCGTCAATCACTAATCAAAGCACCTTTCAGAAGAACCTTGGGAATCATTCACATGTCAGGACAGCAGAATGGGCAAGAGAATGGGATGTTAAAACACAAAGGAGAACTCAAGTTTTAGCATCTGAAAGTATAGAAAGTATGTGGACAAAAGGAATAAATTATAAGAAAAAGACATACAAGCTTGCTAAATCTGCGATATCACCTGGAACAATGAAATAAATTCTAAGATTTTTGAGAATTATGCTAATGAAAATGCTGATAAAGAAATGGCCAGAAATCCAAGTCATAGCACAATGAATTTAGCAGATATGGATAAGACTTTATCTTCTGAAGAAGGTCATTTTACATATGATCAGGAAGATAAAAAAAATCTACTTACATTAAAAAATAAACGTCACCTTAGACAATCCAGCAACACATCTAATATAAACAATAAATTGGGTTTTGATTATTTAAAGATGCAAGACAATACTAATACCACAATTTCAAGATAAAACAGAGAAGAATCTGATCCGAGAGTAGTGTTGGATTATTCTACTTTTGTTAAGCAAGATGAGGATTCTAGCATCTTGCGAACACCTCAACCACTCCCCCCCACTGAAGAATATTTGTGTTCACCCAAGCTAAAATGCAGGGTAAGAATTTATCATGTATTGATTTTGATTCCTAAAAATTGTATGTTGTTAAAAACAATCTTTTGAAATATCTACTTTTGGAAGGAAACATCATTCTCGAGATCAACACCTGCAGAAGTACAATAGATGATAGCGTAGTTGGTCTATGAATTATTCGTTTAAGTACTTCTATTAGCAGAAGTACACTAAAAAATAGCGTAGTTGGTAATTGAATTGTTTTTATAAGTACTCTTATTAGCAGAAGTACAATAGAAAGTAGCGTAGTTGGTAATTGATTATTCGTCTAAGTACTCCTATTAACATAAGTACACTAGATAGTAGCGTAGTTGGTGAATAAATTATCCGTCTAAGTATTAATATTAGCAGAAGTACAGTAGATAGTAGCGTAATGAGTGATTGAATTATTCGTCTAATTATTAATATTAACAGAAGTACACTATATAATAGCGTAATTGGTGAATGAAGTAAACTAGAAAGTACATTATAATTACTCCTATTAGCAGAAGTACACTAAAAAGTAACGTATTTGGTGAATGAATTATTCGTTTAAGTACTCCTATTAACAGAAGTACATTAAAAAGTAGCGTAGTTGATGAATGAATGGTTCGTCTAAGTATTCTTATTAACAGAAGTACACTAGATAGTAGCGTAATGGGTGATTGAATTGTTCGGCTAAATACTAATATTAGCATAATTACGCTAGATAATAGCGTGATGGGTGATTAAATTGTTCGTCTAAGTACTAATATTAGCATAAATACATAACATAATAGCGTAACGGGTAAATGAATTGTTCGTCTAAGTAATAATATTAACAGAAGTACACTAGATAATAGCGTAATGGGTGATTAATTATTCGTTTGAGTACTTATTATATTAGCAAAAATACACTAGTTAGTAGGGTAATGGGTGATTGAATTATTCGTCTAAGTACTAATATTAGCAAAAGTACACTACATAATAGCGTAATGTGTGAATGAATTGTTCGTGTAAATATTCATAATAACAGAAGTAAACTAAATAATAACGTCGTTGGTGAATGGATTGTTCGTATAAGTATTCATATTAGCAGAGGTACAATAGATAGTAGCGTAATGGGTGAATGAATTGTTCGTCTAAGTACTAATATTAGCATAAATACACGAGATAGTAGCATAGTGAGTTAATGAATTGTTCGTCTAAGTATTAATATTAGCAGAAGTACACTAAATAGTAGCGTAGTTGATGAATGAATTGTTCGTATAAGTACTCGTATTAGCAGAAATAAAGTAGATAGTAACGTCGTTGGTAAATAAATTGTTCGTAATATTAACAAAAATACACTATATAGTAGCATAACGGGTGAATGAATTATTCGTCTAAGTACTAGTATTAGCAGAAGTACACTAGATAGCTAGTAGCGTAATGGGTGAATGAATTATCTGTCTAAGTACTAATATTAGCAGAAGTACATTAGATAATAGCGTAGTGGGCGAATGAATTATTCGATCAAATACTCATAATAGCAGAAGTACACTAGATAGTAACGTAGTCGGAGAATTAATTATTCGTCTAAGTATTCATAATAGTAGAAATACACTAGATAGTAGCGAAGTCGACGGAGAATTATTTGTTCGTCTACGTAATCGTAATAGCAGAAGTGCACTAGATAGTATCGTAGTCGATGAATAAAATGTTCGTCTAAGTATTCATAATAGCAGAAGTACACTAGATAGTAGCATAGTGCACAAAAAAGATAGTGTTAGAGATCATGAATGATAGTCTGAATTTGAATCATAAATTAAATGACGCAAAAATGCAAAATAAATAAAGGTCATTTCTTCTTAGCCGCTGCATCGCGATAAATTTCCTTTGCGCTCTCATCCGCATTGCATCAATTTTTGTTGGTCTTCCGCTCTTACCACTCTATTACTCCATTTTGTTTTAACCTTCGTTGGAGGCCCAATCAATTAAAGAAGTAATTAGATCAAGATCAGTCTATACATTCAGAATACTAAAATACAGTTAACTCTGTAATTGGATCTACTTGTAGTTCATGAAACTACAAGGTGTTTGCAGGTTTAATGTTTGAAGAATAGTTGATGCAGAGAATCTTGGGGACTAAGCTGCAACTTCACCATTAAAAGAAATACTCGATGGGCCAAGAATTAAAGAAGCCCAACAGTTTGTGTTAGCAGTCTGTCCCAACAAGAAGTTAGTTAAAGTTGTTTAATATCTCATTAAGTCTGTATTAGTATAAATACATTGGTTAATCAATATTCAAGATATAACATTTTCCACTCATTTCCCCCTCTTTCTACAGTAACCTTTATTTACTATTGCAACTATATTTTTAGGGTAGTTTATACGACTATCCCTGGTCTTTGCCCTCTTCTGCCTCTAGCCATCCGGCGAGCAATTGGGCGATTCTGTCGAGCAATCCTCACGGAATCACATCCTCGAGTTTAATATGGTATCAGCCGGAGAAAAATCCAGCCATCCTTCCGCGTCAAAGAATAAAGACGAAGTTACAAGGACGCCCTCCGATAAACAGAGTACGTCCGACGATGATTCTAGCTCCACAGCGACAGTCCTAGGCTTGAACTTCGGGTCTCCTTCAGCTCGCCGAAGTCCACTAATGCCAGATAAACATCACCGGAAATCTTCCCATCATTCCAGACCGCACCATTCCAGAAAATCGAAAAGATCTTCTCATCACACATCTGCTCTGAATGATAGGGAATCGATATATTACTTAAATTCCGGTGACCACCCTGGAGCTTCCATGGTTTCAGACAAATTGGTGGGAGAATCAAACTACACAACATGGGCGAATGCGATGAGGTTATCCCTTCTCTCTAGGCGAAAAATTTCTTTTATAAATGGAAAGATAAGAAAGCCAGAGAATACAAGCAAGGATTTTGAAGCTTGGGGGACCGTGAATGGTTTAGTCTTATCCTGGATTGTGAATGGAGTAACTCCACAGATTGCCTCCACCCTAATGCATACTGAGACAGCATATATAGCCTGGACAGACTTGCAAGAAAGGTATAAACAGGAGAATGCTCCTAAGTACAATCAAATCAGGTATGAACTAAATAATCTACATCAAGGTTCTAATAATGTTACTGATTTTTATGATAAATTCAAGTCGTTATGGAATCAAAAAAGTAGAACTAGATGATTGTGACTTTTGTGATCTATGCACCCCAAAGTTCAATGAAAAATTAGAATATTGAGTACAAAATGGTGAGTATTAAAAATCAAAAGAAAATGATAAATGGATCAGACATGACTGGAAATAACCAGGCTGATCCTAAAATCTTTTCAAATATTCAAAATGATTCAGATATAACTGGAAAAATCCAGCCTGATCATAATAAAATAAATGAAACAGAAAATGAACAATTTTCTCAAAATAATCCAGATATGACTAAAAAAATTCAATCTGACCATAATAAAACAAATCAAACAGAAAATGAACTATTTTATGATGAAGAACACTCATCATCTAAAAAAACCAGACCCAGAGCTGTGATAAAAAACAGCCAATATCTATTAAAAAAAAGCAGACCCAGAGCTGTAGTGGAAAACAGCCAACATCTGAAATAATTCAGACTCAGAGATATGATAAAGAACAGAATAGTTCCTTCTCAGATAACAGTAAAGAACATAATTATGTTCAAAACCAAACAGAAAACCATGATCCAGATCAAAATACATTAGAAATATGTGATCAAGATCAAAATACCAAAAATAAATCAAATTCGGGTATAAAACAAAGACAAACAAGGCTAGGGAGAGTTATAACAAAACCAAGCCAATACAAGGATTTTTATATGGAAAATGATGAAAATTATCCAAATAAAATCAAATACCCCATGAGTAACTATGTATCCTATCATAAGGTAAATAGAAAACATAAGGAATTTCCAAAACAAATTACAAGTCACAATGAACCAAACACATTTAATGAAGCTTCAAAAGACCCAAAATGGGTTGAAGCAATGAAAAGAGAGATGGAAGCACTCATCTCAAACAAAACATGGATTTTAACTGAACTCCCCAAAGGAAGGAGGTCAGTTGGTTCAAAGTGGATATATAAAATAAAATACAAACCCAATGGAGAAATAGAAAAATACAAAGCTAGACTAGTAGCCAAGGGCTTCTCTCAAAGAAAAGGTTTTGACTTCTATGAAACCTTTGCACCAGTTGCGAAAATGACAACAATAAGAATAATAATTGCAATTGCTGCACAGAAAAGATGGAATCTTTATCAAATTGATGTAAACAATGCCTTCCTCCATGGAGACTTGCATGAGAAAGTATACCTAAGACCACCTCAAGGGTTACTCCAAGAGGGAGACAATAGGGTTTGTAAACTTAACAAGTCCCTATATGGCCTTAAACAGGCATCTAAAAACTGGTTTGAAAAATTAAAAACCACACTAGAAGATTTTGGATTCACACAAGCAAAATCAAATTATTCACTCTTTATAAGAGAGAAAAATGGAAATATAATATACCTGGTAGTTTATGTAGATGACATAATCATCACAGGTAGCAATGAATTAGAAATAAGTATCTTAAAAACATAACTAGAAAATAAATTTAGACTAAAAGACCTTGGGAAGCTAAGTTACTTTCTAGGGATTAAACTCTAGTGAAGGCATACTCCAATCACAAAGGAAGTATGCATTAGGCATACTTGAGGAAAGTGGTCTATCAGGAGCAAAAGAATCAAAAATACCCATGGAAAGAAACATAGACCTTAAAAATGATACATCTGAAAACATTAAATATCCCACCTTTTATAGGAAAATAGTTGGGAAACTTATATACCTAAACATTACCAGACCTGATCTGAGCTTTGCAGTGCATTGGCTCAGTCAGTTTATGAGTGAACCAAGGGAGATTCACTTAAAAGCATTATTCAAAATTTTAAGATACTTAAAGAATGCCCCAGGGCAAGGCCTAATATATAAGAGTCATAAAAATCAAGAAAATATAAAAATAAATGGATTCTGTGATTCTGACTGGGCATCATGCCAGATAAGCAGAAAGTCAGTAACTGGGTTCTGCCTAATGATTGGGGATTCAATAATTTCTTGGAAATCCAAGAAACAAAATGTCGTATCAATGTCCTCATGTGAGGCAGAGTATAGAGCAATAGCTCATACTGCATGTGAAGTGATATGGGTTCACCAGTTGCTTCAAGAAATGAAAATTAAAACTAAAACCCAAACAACACTATAATATTGCGACAACAAGTCAGCAATACATTTAGCAAACAATCCAGTCTTTCATGAAAGGACAAAACATGTGGAAATAGATTGCCACTTTATAAGAGATTTGATCACTCAAGGAGCAATAAACCTTAGGCAAGTTGGGACAAAATACCAATTAGCAGACATGTTCACAAAACCCTTAGGTGAACATGAAATTACTTCTGCCTCCAGCAAGCTTGGAATAATAAACATATATTCCAGAGCTTGAGGGGGGAGTAAAGAAGTAATTAGATCAAGATCAGTCTATACATTCATAATACTAAAATACAGTTAACTCTGTAATTGGATCTACTTGTAGTTCATGAAACTACAAGGTGTTTGCAGGTTTAATGTTTGAAGAATAGATTGATGCAGAGAATCTTGGGGACTAAGCTGCAACTTCACCATTAAAAGAAATACTCGATGGACCAAGAATTAAAGAAGCCCAACAGTTTGTGTTAGCAGTCTGTCCCAACAAGAAGTTAGTTAAAGTTGTTTAATATCTCATTAAGTCTGTATTAGTATAAATACATTGGTTAATCAATATTCAAGATATAACATTTTCCACTCATTTCCCCCTCTTTCTACAGTAACCTTTGTTTACTATTGCAACTATATTTTTAGGGTAGTTTATACGACTATCCCTAGTCTTTGCCCTCTTCTGCCTCTAACCATCCGGCGAGCAATTGGGTGATTCCGGCGAGCAATCCTCACGGAATCACATCCTCGAGTTTAAAATCAATACAGTTGTCTTCTTCGGCTTTTGAATACTTGTAATTGATATTCTAGAATATAAATTTGGAACGACTATTATGGCATTAAGTTTTTCAATAACTTTTTCACCATATTTGAGTAGTATATCAAGTTGAGGCTGTCACATCTTCGCATAATTTATCATTGTCTGCGATATTACTACATACTTGGACAAAGGATTATCAGGTTTTGAAATTGATGGAGCTATTCTGTGAGTCTTGCATAGTTTGTTCCACCTAGACATTTTCAAATCGTTGAGTAAATTTCGATACCGGTTGACAATCAGATAATATATAACATGAGAGCATGGGACGTCGCTATATTCGAATCGATGGCATGTACATGTCGGTGTATAAATCCCTTTCGTAAGAGTGAGTTTAAATAACACGATTTGTCTTTTTAAAGACAAAATTGTTGGATCGTGATCCGAGACTATAAGGGAAGATAATAACCTCTTTTCGATTTGGACAGGTTAAACGCGGAATTACCTGTAAATACTTAATACACAAATGGTTGAACAACAATAATAGTATAATACTAAAATGATTATTACAATATAATATTATATATAAATATAAACTTGCCTTTTCTCCTCAAAGTTTACTAGAGGATATGAATACTGAGTCAACTTATTAGATAGTGCTTTATAAATAACTGTAGTATATGAATATTAAGTTATATTATAAGTGCACGTTATAGTATATAGTAAAGGACCAGTTGACTAGATGTATATATGATAAAGAAATGATTGACCAGATAACTGGATAAAGATTTTGAACAATGAATATAACCTCAGATACTTGACCAGATAACTGGATGAGGGATCTGCGGAAAGTAGTCAACCTCTATTCTTGACCACGTAACTGAAAGAGGAATCATTTTAGTTAAGTGTTGTTTAGTTGTTTTAGATAATAAAAATACTAAAGTTAACAAAGAACAACACAGGAGATTTTATACTGGTTCACCCAAACAAGGGCTAATCCAGTCCCGACAAACTATCGGAATTCAGTAGTCTAAAGGTTATGGCAAAACCTTAGAGTATCAAGGAAACTCTTAAAAATCTCTCTAAGCTTTAATGCTAATTTTGCTTAGAAACCAGTCTTTTACGGGTAGACTCACACCTTAGAGTATTTTGGAACTCTTAAAAACCTTTAACTTTTACGGATAAGTTAAGACCTTAGAGTAGCAAGGAACTCTTAAAAACCTCTCTAACTTTTACGGGTAAGTTAGGACCTTAGAGTATCAAGAAATTCTTAAAAACCTAGAAATGTTTCAAGGTAGATTCGACTTAAGAATTTTCCCGGAAACTCTATAAAATCAAACTTAGAGTTTTATGGTTGAGCTCAAAAACCTCCTCTCACACTTTGGTGATATTGAGATAAACCTCTCAACCAAAGTGGACACACACAAGAAATGATTAGAGGAGTGAAATATTAAGCACACAAAACTTCTTACTTGTAAAGATGAACAAGAAGGTTAGAAGTAGAAGTTGGAGAACTTTTGAAGCTTTGAGAAGCTAGATTACTTGAGAACTTTTGGAAGCTTGGAAGCAAGAACACTTCGGAAATCTCAAGATGTTGAGTGAAAGCTCTTTGAAATGCTTTAGGTGTGGTGAACGAAAATGGAGGGTTTACCCCTTTATTTATAGCCTTGGCCATTGCTTGTCCACCCTTAGATCTTCAATGGAGGGAGGGTTCATTGATTCCTCACATGTCTTCTCTTTATTTGGGAAGATTCTTCTATGAATAGTAGATGCTTGTAATAGTAGAAGTTTGTTTTTTGCCAATAGTAGAAGCTTGCTTTTTGCCAATAGTACAAGTTTGCTTTTTGCCAATAGTAGAAGCTTGCTTTTTGCCAATAGTAGAAGCTTGCTTTTTGCCAATAATAGAAGCTTGCTTTTTCCTTTGTGAATAGTGCATTTTGCTATAGTAATTTGTACCTTGAATAAAGTGTTAGAGATAATAACAATAATTATTATATTCAAGGTGTTTTATACAATTGTACCAATTTCAATCTTGACTTTGATTAAACCTTTAACTTAATTAATTTATTGATTAATTTAATTAAGTCTAATCTTGACTAATTTTACCCTTTAGATTAATAGTGTAATTAGGGATAAAATTAACATGATTAAAATATAATCCTATATCGACAATTTTGATTCTACAAAAACATGTAGATATTGAATATCCTATACGAAGAAAAATAAATTTGTCGAATAAAATGTTTAGCCAAACAAAAAATTTAAGGAAAAAATATACGGAAAAAACGAAGTGATAGAAATGAAAAACCTCAGAAAAATTGTCATTTGGTGGTAATATATAGTAGAAGAAGCTTTTTCTCATTTCCTTTTCAAATAGAAGGAAAATAGTTGTGAATAAGAAAGTCAAAGCATCTTTATCAATGTCCATAGACGTAATAAATCTTGGATGTCAGAAAATATCTTTATGATCGTCTAAATTCTCGGACTCGCGAATGGTATTAATCATATTCTGATATCACCGAGCGAAGTTGAACAATAAATTCTTGGTTGTAACTTTCGTCTTAAGAAAAAAAATTATGCCTTCGCTCTTTTGGGTAGAATGTATTCCGGCAAAAAAATGAGAACACATTAGATATGGAACTCTAGCTTCGCGAATATCGTATAAATTTTTCAACCATATATTCGAAAAAACATTATTATCGGTTATCCAAAAAGACCATGATTCTTTAAAATCTTTTGAAGTCTCCAAATTTTTTATAATCTTGTAGAAAGTGTTTAGAGAATTTGTGTTCTGACATACTGTTGGGACCTTGGTTGATAATTTGTTCGTGATATGTCAACGACACAACCGATGAAACGTTTCAGGAAAAGCACGAGCTATACCATCTTTCATCGTTAAATCTTGATCAGTAATAATTAATTGAGAAAATAGTCTCATATATACATTGTTTAAACATATTGAATAGTCATATAAAAACATCTACATTGTTTGTCATATGCCAACGACCTAAAGAAATGGAAGACAAAAGAGAATTTATTATAAATGAAAAATAAATAAAAATGAAAAAAATTAAATAGATGTATAAAAAAATTGGGAAAATGAAAAAATTTAAATAGAGTAATAGAAGGATAGAATAGGGAAAAGATTGATTAAATAAGATGGAAGAAAATGTTAAAAGAAAAATGACAAGAAATGAAGAAGAAGAAAACAAGTAAAAAAGTACAATGACAAAATAGATGTAGGTAGTGATAAAAAAGTACAATGATAAAGTAAATGTAAGTAGTGATAAAAAAGTACAATGATAAAGTAAATGTAAGTAGTGGTAAAAAAGTACTATGACAAAGTAGATGTAGAGAGTGGTAATGTGAGAGAGAAAATCAGAATAAAAGTTGTGAGATATGATTATACAAAAAAGAATTGGAAGTGATATTGACAAAATAGATGGAAGCTAGAAGAAAAAAAATAAAAAATCTGACAATAGCGGAGAGAGAGAGATTGTTGATGGAGAGAGAGAGACTGTAAGAGGGAGAGAAGAAGAAAAAATTAGCTAACAAATGACAGAGGAAAAGAAAAATTATGAGAGAGAGAGATAAAAAGAAAATCGGAATCTGACAACAAAGATAGACGGAGAGAGAGTTCGTGAGAGAGGAAATGTGTGAGGGAGAGAAGAAAAAAAATCAGTATCTGAAAAATGGTTCTGACAGAAGATGGAGGGAGAGAGAAATTGTAAGAGAGAGAGAAAAAAAAATCTAACATTTTAGATGGAAAGAGAGAGAGAGTGTGTGAGAGAGGTGAAAAAAAAATAACATTCTTAGTTTTCTGACATTTACGTAAATAAAATGTGAGAATAAAAAAAAAAAATAGTTATCTCCACCGGTTGCAACCGGTTTCCAATGAATGGTCAGGATTTGTCTCTGACGAATGGATGACCAAGATAAAGTTCTCATGTAAAAACCCAAAAAAGGGGTTCTTACCTGATATTTTGTGTGTATATATATACGGCGCGCTTCATGTGCGGTGTACTTCAATGTGTCAAAATGCACCATCAAATCTTGTCCATTAATATTTAATCCAATGGTTAACATAACGTACTGCACAAGACACTAACTCATGTACGACGCAAAATAATGTACTACAAAAGATACGTATCACATGAACGACGAAAAGACGATCTAATAAAAATGATTAATTTGCCGCATTTAAGTACGGTGCACATGAAGCTTACCTTATATATATATGACACACATTTAATGTGCCAAAACTAGGTTTGCCCGAATGTGTCAAATAATTGTATGCCGTTGAATTAAAAAAAATTAAATTACAACCGTCCATAATAAAATAATGGATTTATTAGTATGAAATGAATGAAGTGAGTACAATCTAGTTATTAACTACTAGATTCATTGGAGTAACTACTAGATTAATAGTCGGTATGGAGTAGGTTTAGTAGCATGAGTTGTCTCGTCTAATAGTTGTCAAATCAGGCGTAGGGTACTTGAAAACATTATTATGCAATTACTTGATTAAAAATAGAATAATGCAAATGAAGAAAAATTGAAATTCATATTAAGCAGGAAAAAGTGAAATGAAAACATACTACTGATTGGCAGAAAGGTACAGACGCGAAGATATTAGGAAATACAACATAATACATAAAACGATACAACTCGAGGATAATAAAACATACGACCTAACAGTAGAATAACATAAAAATAAGTGCATACTTAAAATAAATCCCTCATCCGTACTGATAGTCATCTTCATTAACGAAATGTTAAATGCTAACAACATTGATGAGAAGCTGAAATTCATATTTAGTAAGGAAAATTAAAATGTAAACATACTACTAATGGATAGTATGAGGTATAGATGCGAAAATATTAGAAAATACAACATAATACATAAAACGATATAACTCGAGGATAATAAAACATACGACCTAACAGTAGAACGAAAGATACATCAATCAACTCCAAAGTCATGATGGTTATTAGGTAAGGATATGTCAAAAACTTTTATTGTTAATTTTCTACAATACTTTAGACATAACAGATAGGATGTTAGATGTAATGACAGATTTGACACTAAAATTTATACAACGTGTAGAACGGTGTGTCCTGTAGATGGTATACTTTTTCTTGTATAACCTCGAGATGTGAACCAGTCGTTGTACAGAATGTAATTGAAGATGAATAATGCAATGTGAGACGACGGATTAGAATCTAACAGTCGAAATTTTTTCGACGTATTTCGACGCATTAAGGGTTTGGCACACCTGATAATTACTTTATATAATCACACATCCTGACCATCCATTATTATTAGTTTAAATCCAACTACCATTATAATTCTGACATGGTTTTATTTATTTTCTATTTACTTACTCTTGTGAGTTGTGACTCTTACCTACCGTCAAAATAAGGTTAGACCGTAACTACAATTGTGATCTATAATTTTTTTGAACCATTGTTATTTTTTGATATTCATATACAGAAATTTCCAGGGAAGTACATCCACACGAACGGACATCACGATCTGACCGACCAATGACCATCGGACGGCACCGTACCATGGTCGGAACTGCATATGACCCTAACCCTATATTAATATGAGATATAAGTATCTATTCAGATAACACGGAAATAAAAGAGAAGGAAGCTCTACATGTAATAGAAAAATGGAACAGAAAAAATAACGTAAGTTCAAGAATTTGGCAAATATAAAATAACCATTTAACTAGATTACAAAAATAAACTTTGTTACTCTCTTTTCCAATTTTCAATTTTTATTCCGTCAAAAAAAACAATCACCCTCGTTTGAGAGCAGAAAATATTCCACCCAACGGCTTGGCTTTGTTTTTGCGCCGCCGATCTGGATCACTCTCAACCTGCAATTAGAAAATAAAGATCAGAAAGCAATTCGAATAGAAAATCAATTAAGAACCCATTTTGCATCTATATATTTCACCTCTTTCGCAATCACTTGCAGTGTATCGAGGATTTCAGAGAATTCTGGCCTTAGAGTTGGATC
This sequence comes from Zostera marina, assembly GCA_001185155.1. Classification (NCBI taxonomy): domain Eukaryota; kingdom Viridiplantae; phylum Streptophyta; class Magnoliopsida; order Alismatales; family Zosteraceae; genus Zostera; species Zostera marina. The sequence goes on along the minus strand of LFYR01000653.1, from coordinate 121,401 downwards.
TTGTTGCCAACATTTCTGAAGTAAATCTTTAATCTTATGATGGGTGTTCTTTGGAATATTAGGCCTCATAGTCTAATACAAAAAAATAACCAAGCTAATAAGTCTAATAATCTGTATGCTCAATCAAACTAAGATGATTACCAATTATAATATGTAGATATATGCATACCGATTGCACAACACCTACGGCTGCCTGTAATGGTGTCAGCAACTTGTAAGGAATCTGAAAATCAAATAATGAACCAAAAATCTATCAGAATTAATGTGAAACCGAGATCATCAAATACAGTAGAAATGAATTAATAAAAATCAACATATCCAGCTGTTTTCACCTTTCCTGTCAACAGCTCCCATAGCACAATTGCGAAACTAAAAATATCAGCTTTATGATCATAAGGCTTGTGTTCAATAACCTTCAGTTGGAAAGAAAAAAATTCATGAAAAGAAGCAAAAAAAGAATAGGCATCTAAAAATATATTTTTTCAAGAAAAGGTGAAAATATATTTCTAAATACTGTAATACCTTGGGTAAATTTCTAAAAATCGATAAAGAGAATGAAAATAAAAATGAAACTATAGATACTCAGGAGTCAGGAGCCATCTAACGATAAAATAACTATAGATACGCCCAAATATTTATTTGTCAAATAAAATAACTAAGGATTACCTCAGGAGCCATCCAACGATATGTTCCTGTTTCTGCAGTCATAACTCCTGTCTCACATATAACCCTAGATACTCCAAAATCACCAACCTTGACTACCTATAACAAGAATACATAATTGCATGCAGAAGAAAGTAAATTAAGTTATTATAAAAAGGTATCTTCAGATAATATTGTTGAAGTAGTACACACATTGGTAAACAAAAAACATCATAAAAATAACACATTATCTTCAGCATGAAAATTCCTAAGTTGGAAATTGGGGAGTCATATGCACGCATTCTCTCTGGGAAGTTAAAAAAAGTCAAAGATTCTCTACAGAAATGGTCCTTCAATTTAGGTTCATTTAAGAAAAGATTGGAGTATGAAAACTAGAATGAAAGAAACCAACTGGATGATTTTATTAATGATCATTATGGTATTTATATAGAGGGGTAATAGAGCTAAAACAAAACAAAAAACATAAAGATAATCTTACATCATTTTCATCCATTAAAAGATTAGCAGCCTTCAGATCCCTGTGGATTATTTTATTCTGGTGAAGGTAGTTCATTCCCTTAGATACATCAGTTGCAACCCTGATAATAGCGGAAAGATCAAGCATCCCTTTATGTTTGTGAAGAAAGTCGTAAACACTTCCACGAGACATAAACTCTGAGAAGATATATTAGAGATAGATCAAATTGATAAATGAAAAGAAAAACATAAATATTCATTCAATTATGTTATGCTCTCTAATAAAATCAAAGTACCAGTGACAATGCATAGATTTGGATGTTTGGTACAAGCTCCAATAAATTGTACAATATTTTTGTGTCTAACCTTCCTGAAAAAAAGGTATTAAATTGAATTATGTTCTGTGATTTATTCGTGCCTTTTTCAAACGAAATAGACTAACGTCATCATGAAAACTTCATGAGCAAAATCATTTTGCATATCTACTGACACTCGCTCAGATTTTAAAACTTTTATTGCCACATCTTGGCTGCAATATGTTCCTCTATATCTGAAGAATTAAAAATGATTGTGAATATAGAAGAAAAAAATCAACACAAATTTAAATTTAAAAGAAAAAAAATTACACTCAGTTTAGGGAAAAACTCACAGATCTCCATATGACCCAGATGCTACTTTTTTTTCAAATTTTAGAAGTTTGAAATCAATTTCCCATACACAAACAGCGTCTGTTGGTATTTGAATCTGCTCTTTTGGAAACTTGCCATCGTCTGATGCCTTATCCAAAATTAAAGGTGATTTTTGAGATTTTGACATAGATTTTGAAATAAATTTTGGCATAGAATTTGACATAGATCGCTTCTGAAATGCAAAAAAAAAATTACCTTTTTGTTTGTTTGCCATAACTATGACAATGCAAAAAAATTAATAAACACAAGCTGGTTTAAGACATTGGTAGGCCAAATAACTTCCAAAATGCTTACAATTACTTCTAAAAATATTTCACTTGTCAAACAAACACAGGAAATAAAGATTTTTTAGATATATTTAAGGAGAAAAAGTAAGAATATAAAATCATTGTATTTAAAATCTATCAAAATCCACCATTAATAAATGATAAACAGACATAAATCCATCACATATTTAGGAAGAATTTCGTTTATAATTTTGTTTCAAAAAAAAAAATCGTTTATAATTCAAAGAGCATACAGTATTCCTTTTTATTTTGCAAAAAAAAAGTACAGTATTCACAAACAAGAAAATATGCAATAAAATAGTTACCTTAAACTTCAATATTTCCCGTTGTAGCTCTTGCCTAAGCTGCTCAGTTTCCTAAAAATCTCCAATAAAGAACATGTTCATTCATTTGCTTCGATTGTTCGATAAAAAAATAAAGAATAAATAAACCACAGCCAATAGAACATGCACATTTGGGAACTTAACAAAAAATGTGTTAAGTAAATAATTTTTTTCACTTGATGGAAATTAACAAAAGTTAATCGTTTAAAAATAACTGCAAACAAGAGTAAAATACATTAAGAAAATTAAGAAAAATAAATAATCAGATATATTCAGTTAACCCATATTTTCAATACAGGAATGTTCAGAAACTACCTCATATGGCCATCCTTCAACGACAAAAACATCCAATGAATACCCATCATTTGTAGAAAATGCATGTGCTTCTTGGATGTTGAGACCAATTTCAGCAAGCAACGAAGTCAGCTGGAAATATAATTGGCATACCATATTATGAATAAAACAGAAAGGCTAAACTCTAAGAACCATACATGAAGTTGGCAGGTGATTTTTAATTAGTATATCAGATTAATTAAAATATTGACAAAGTCAGGTGCAAACCAACATCTGTAAACTCTTATATTTGGAAAAAACAGTGATAAAACAACTGCAAGAAACAGTGAAAAAATAGGGCATGCACTGATGTAACACAGTCAATTATTGGTTTTGAAATCAATTTTGCAAAGTAATGATGAAGTCGGATAAATTAGAACAAAATTACATGTCCATTATTTTTGCAACCTAACATTTAGAATCATTAGTATTTGACTTGAAAATATTGAGAAATTCAGAGATATAGATAATTCTAAACAGGTCAACACACTTGAAAAATTTCAACTGCATGTTAGAGATATTTAAACAGTATGGAATATGCAATTTTATTTTTCTATTAAAAAATAATAATGATTACAGTTACAGGTTACCTGACTGAGTAGCTTTGGCCTGTCATCTGCTGAAAAAGTGATTTCGTGCATTGGTCTACATCAATGTAAAAATAGACTAATTAAAACCAAAAATTTACAGGTGTCTGTTAAAATATAATTCAAAAAATACATTAATTTGCGACAATTTCAGTTAATTTTTATAAGAGATTAAGATCTGAAGGGGGAGAGAATATCGATCCCTTTCCATTCCCATTGAGTATCATATATATACATTTTAGTATAACTGAATTCTGTTATACTTTGCACTACAATATGAAAATGGAATATTTACTAATTAGCCCATAGAATTTTATTAATTCTAATATATCACTAATAATTTTTTCTAACACATTCTTGAAAATCAAAAATACTTTAAATATAAATATTTCAATGACATTAATGAGATTCTACTCACGCTTTTTTCATCAAAAATATTTCTGAATAAAGGTAATGATGATATGATATATGATGATATAATCATAAAATATAATAATGTACAATTAACAAAACCTATCCATTAATATGACGAAAGGTATCGCAGTTTATTAAATTATTTTTCATGTTTTGTCATGGTTTCAACTTTCAAACATTAACATATTTCATAAAGTTAATGACAATAAGAAATTAATACCTGGGAATCATGTTATTGATATTTTTAATGCAATCTCCATCTTGGAGTTGTGATTTGTTGGTCTCGAGAGGAAGGACTTCAAGATTTGATGATGAACCAAAAGCTGGAGGTGGGTGCAAACTGCATGAAAATACGAGTTGGTTTAACAATGTTTTAAATTGTTAAAAGTTTTTAAATGAAATGAATTTCAGCAATGTATTCATGTTAATGTCAAAAGATGAAAATAAACATTTTATAAACAGAAGAAACTAATAGAACACATACCTGTGTCTACTGAAATAGAGTGAAATGTCTTCCCGTTCTACACCTTCATCTATTGCAGGAAGAACCTAAACAAAATTGAAAGTCATTATAGCAAGTAAATGACTCATTAAGCATAAGGTAGTAAAAATTGATAATATCAAATTATATGAAAAAACGAACACAACTTTCATCTGAACACGCTTGTTGACAATTGACTCATAGCTAAAATTGGTTAGAACAATTTGCTAAAATGTTTGGACAGGTCAAAACCAAGGCATATTTCTTAAGTGTACATGAATGTTTGAAAAAAATATTGATGAAAAGATAAAACTGTAATAGATTCTAAAGAGATTTGTTTCCATTTGATATTGTAAATTTGAAGTAGGTGAGGTAACTATCAAAAATATAACTTATAATGGATAAATTCTTATTATCATGAAATCATTTGACCTATGCACACATGTACTTCGTTAATTCACTAGTGCACATTTATAACCATCTCTCATACAAAAATACAAAATTACTTTTGAAACCATGTATGTATGTGACATGAGCCTACTGCGCACTTATAAAATTTGAAACATGGAAATAACACTACACAAAAGTTCAAAGTTGTTTACCACTTTATTATGGAAAAAGTACCGAAAAATATAAGAAAATAATAGCATCACTCGTCACTCATCAAGTGTAAATGTGTAATATTAATTATTGAATATATCAGGTGTAAGTTTCAATATGTAGGCATATACTATATTCTTCTTAAGATATGCAACTTTAGAAATATACAGGGTATATGATACCACCGAGACCGACAAACTGCCGTCTAAATGACAACGACGCCCGCCGGTAGCGATGGCTGATTACTGCACTACTTAGTCGCACATTGGAGGAGAAGAAAGACATTTAAAAAATTGGGTTATTATTAAATTTTACCTAAATTCCTAATATAAACAAAACAAAACAAAACAAAACAAAACAAAACAAAACAAAACAAAACAAAACAAAACAAAACAAAACAAAAAACTAAATTACCGTTATTTCAGTTGTAAAGTGATCATCACTATTTAAGTTGATAAACATAATGAAAAAGACAGTTATTTTGTCTTTTAAACATTTTCTTACAGATTCTTAAATTCAGTTACAGTTCTTCTCCGGTGATCACCGGAGCTAGTGCGCAAGGCACTACAGTATATCTTAGAAAAATATCTGGTCCATGTTAAAAATGACCAACCCATATCAGCAGTGGTCCATGAGTCCATAACCCTTCGGGAGTTGGAATACATCATACTACGAGTCTATCACAGACTCACTGATCAGTAAGAAAGTAAAGGTAAATTATAATCAATAAAAAAATTACAAGTGGTAGAAAGAGCTGCAGGAATTACGTCATAGACACGTAGATACCTGTACAACTCTAACATCAAAGGCAGGTCGGTTGGCCGGATCGACTGCCAGCTGCAGCAACCTAGCATGTGTTAGCACATCCTCCGCCCTCTCCACGTTTACATCGAGTGCATACCTACGATAGCACCAACACACAACGTCAAATCTCAACGACTCATATTTGGTGATATCGGACCAACAGCTAAATTAATCGATCCAATAATCATGTTGCATCGTAATCGTTTCAAAATTCCAATCAATCGTTGCGTAAGAACAAAACTTTGATTCGAAAGATTAAGAAAAAATGAAGTAAATCGGGAAAACAGATCCCATCTATCGAGCCCTAAATCTGACAAATTCAGATCACGCGGACACGATAGAAAGAAACAAGTAACAAAAAACAGATCATCACGAAGAATCTGAGATATTCCCAAACAAAACTCGTAGCCTCCCTCAATCGCGCCTTCTTCTCCATCAATCATCACCGTCTCTGACACCATTAGAAGAAGGAAGAAAAAAAATAGAAATAATAATCATCGGGGATGCTTTCACCTAGCAGGAAGTCGGTTGAAATGCGCCCATACATCGTCGTCGAAACCAGCTTGACGCACCACGCCAGAGTTCTTGAGGCGTTGGAGTACCTTATTGTAGACTTCAAGCTTGTGGCGCTGCTGCTTAGGATGATGAGTTGGCGATTCCACTGATCTGCTACTGCAGCTTTCGGTATCTTCCATGGCCATGAATCACAGGAAAACGAACAAACGATCCTAACAGAAAGGGATGAAGGAAAACACGGATATATAAAGATCGAGGGAGGATACAGTCACATACAGATCACAGAGGAAATCCAGGGGCTTTTATGAGTGACTTGATGAGATGAATTTTAATTTAATATAATAGAATAAAATTTAATTAAAGGTTGATTACTGATTAGTCCTTTTATTTATCAAAAAATTAATTAATTTAATTATCACCTAATCTAATTATCTAACTAATCTTAATAGTAATTTAGTATAAATATTATATTAAGAAGAAAACCGTCGTCGGTTTTTTATAAAGATGGTTGTGAAGCTTTCCTTATTTGGAAAAAAAATTGGTAATTTGCATATGTATCCCTTAAACTATAATTCCTGATTTCTTTCTTTAAACTCCTGTCAGGAGAAATTCTCGACAAGTTTGGGCCTTTAGTGTCATTTGCATAATGGATGACGTGTCCGAAACAGAAGTGGCTTGTACATTTATACTACAGTACAGCAGTACTCCACTACGAAATCTTATATGATATGATTTATAAAGGGTCGTTTTTTACTTGTGCCCACTTGTGCCCACCCGAAGCTACTAATCATCATTAAAGGTCATTAAATATTTTTTTCCAAATATAACCTTGCAATCAATTAATCACCCAATAACTAGAGCAAACCCATTTACCCGAAAACGACTTATGTACACCGCCGACTCTGCACCGAGCAAGAAGATGATTCTGGATCTTGACGGTGTACACACACACACGGTTCTAGATCCCAAAATACGACTGTTAAGTGTTAACTCCTGACCAAATGTACACCCAAAATACGGAATCTTTTGTTTCTGGATCTGGACTGAAAGAAACAAAAAAGTGCACGAAGACAGACGCACTTGGCTGTAAGATATAGGGAGACGAATAATACAGGACATAGAAAACACCTTCACGACGAACAGGTACAAGGTCAGAGGAACGACCCAAGAGCAACAATTAGCGGAAATATGGGCTAAAAGTCCGCAACCAGCCCCAAGTTGACTTATTATCTATTAATTACGACTTATTTGCATTTTTAAATTCAGTATGAAACTGTAATATAGAACTGCATATCTAGGCTAATGGTGCGACTCACTAAAAGACAAAAGGTAATTTTGTGTTAATGGAGTGATTCAAAAAATCACATCCATAAAGAGTCTTATCTCTTAGGAGATGGTATTTCTTTTGCAGTAGAAACGACACGAATAATCATTTACGAGTAGTGGACCGAAAGACGGTGACAGAGTTTTCCTTTTGAAGAAGAAAAGATGATGGAGCACACCAGGGTTTTTACACTCCTCATTGTCTTAGGCCAACTACGTAAGAACGATAAGGCATTGTTCGTTTTAGAAAATATCGAGTCAGTTCCTGAAGGTTGCTGAAGGCCCAAACGATCGTAAGATCAAGTGGTTGGATCAATACGGAAGGCGTGAGGTGGGTCGCATGTGATCACTTCTCCTTTTTTGTTTTAAAATTTATATATTACCAAATAGTCTTAACTCAAAAAAAATGTAAACCCAAAATTACCATCGGAATATTCTTCTACGTTGGTTGTTCTATCTCATTCTGGGTATTTCAAGTTCATCTCTCTTGAGATTGACCCAACTAGAAGTAGCAACAACCGTCCGAGAACAAGAACCTGTAGGTATTGATCTCCGATGATGTTAACTCCTGACCAAATCGTGTTGGCAAAGATGGGTTGAAGAACCCATTTATTATTGTAATGACAATTTCGTTATTTTTCATTTAATTACAGGGTTATTTTGGTCAACAATAATATAGGTATAACTGATAAAAACTTTTTTTTTTATTACCAATATTTTTTTTATTTTTTAGGACCAATTCCAAATGATTTTTCATTTTTAGAATTCTGTTATTATTTGCGGTGGAAATTCCAAAGACATTTTTAAAATTCGATGTCTTCTCAACCACTGTCGCACGCAGGCAGAACCGCAGAAGCACTGAACAGCAATGTTCGCATACTCTGTTTTTATTTATTTTCCACGTAAAGCTGATGTGGATGCACGTGGTTTTTATCCATAGAAATTTTCCTGCGACCCATCGAGATTTCAAGGGGCATTTTGACTAAATTGAATACGTTTTGAATGTTGTCATCCAAATCCAATCTAATAAATAAGATGTGTCGTGCATGTAAATTTCGACACGATGATTTGGGGAGTGTTTAGATAACGATAGGATTAGTGGTTGAGGGGAATAGATAGATAGAGTCGAATAATTAATGGATATATCACGTTTAGAGTTTAGAAAATATCATGTTTGTCGGGAATCCAATTAATTGATGATTTGACGTTGACATTTTGATAACGATTAAACAGATATAATGCGATTTCAATTTTCAAATAAACATGTAAAAAGCATAGTAAAAGATAAAATCAAATAATGGTTCCAATGTCAACGGCTACATTGAGATGTTGAGATTTTAATTTTTTGGTAAACATATATCCCTTTGGTAAACAATTCATCTAACTATGTCATTTATCTATTTGTGTACGTAAATGACATAATAATTACAGGTTCTTATGACGAAATAGTTGAGGGGGTTATTGCAAAATTGAGTGGTGAGTTGCCGTTTGTTTACTTGGCGAATTATCATTTTTTTTTAGGTATTCAAGCGAAAAGGAGTCGTGAAGGATTGCATCCCAATCAGTCACAATTTTTAGCTAATCTCTTCAAAAGTTGTGACTTAGATAATTTGAAATATGCTTCTACTTCAATGGTCACGAATCAGGATCTACATTCAGATGAATTTCAGATTGATGATGTAAAAGAATACCGAAAATTGGTGGACTCACTATATTACTTAACGTTAATGATATTTAGTTCTCAGTTAACAAATTATCACAATATATGTCTTCTCCTAAGTTAGTACATTGGGTGGCGCTTAAAAGAATCTTAAGATACTTGTTAGGAATAGTATCTTGGGGGATTATGCTTTGAAAAGTTTCGAATTTTGAGATATCTGATTTCTTGTGATGCAAATTAGGTCAGTGATGCAAATTTTGATACTGATAATTGGAAAAGTCAAACTAGATATCTAATATTTATAGGTGAATCACTCATAGCTTGTGTTGGTACCATGGACCGCGGCCCATGGACCGAACCAGACCAGCCGGCCCAGACGGACGGACGGACGGGCGGGCGGACGAACGGACGGGCCCGACCGAACGAGCCCACGAGGCCCAATGACAACAAGTGAAGGCTATAAATACCTCCCCTGGTCCAACTGGGGAGGGGGTTGATAATTCTAAGAGGAGACTTGTACTAGGTTGGACAGTGAGCTAGCTCCGGCGAACCCTCACACCAACAGTGGTGAACCTGACGTGAACTAATACATGACGGCCGGAGAGAGAAGGATGACGAAGAGCAGCTACCAGGTGGGGGAGAGCTCTAAGCGACCCGAGCGGGCGGCGGAGGAGTACCGGCCGGAGCGACGTCACTCCCGCGACCGGTATTCAGAGGAAGTAAGAGCCAACGAGGAATGGGACGACGAGGACAGACTGCGCATGGAGCTCGAGGAGATCAGGTACGGGTGGGAGTCACCCGAGAGGCGCCGACACAAAAAGCCGGCGTCCCCACCAAAGGTCAGAAGAACGCGGTCCCGGTCGCGGTCCCGGGAGAGAAGGGAAAAGGAGCGCGAGAAGCTCCGACGAAGGGAGCGCGCGGAGGAGAAAGATCGCGCGGAAAAAGAGAGCAAGCGAGAAAGGATGCAGCTCGTGGAGCTAATATCCAGCCTGCAGGAGAGCCAGAGTCAGCTACAAGAGCAAGTCCATCAGCTCACAGTGACCCCACACACCCTGGAGTCGGACGGGGGCGGAGGAGGGGATCCCATGTACGGGCCGCCCGCCCCCCCGGAGGGGAGACTCAGCAGCGACGCCCCACC
>LFYR01000653.1:29713-111027 GCA_001185155.1 Zostera marina | reverse complement strand
TTCATCCTGATCATTGTTTGATACAGGATTCGAAGATGAGATTGATTTCTATGGGTAGAAGGATCAATGGACTATACATGCTGAATGGAAGAAAAGAAGTCTTGGAACAACCAAGGTCATATGCTGTCAACAGAGCACCTTCAGCAAATATTTGGCACAAAAGACTGGGACACCCATCCCAGATTAGATATGATCTAATTAGGAAAAACAGTACTTTTTTACCAAAATTAGAGAATACATTTTGTAATGAATGCCCTATGGCAAAACATACTAGATTCTCTTTTCCTTCTAGCAATTCTAAAACATCAGGAATCTTTGAATTATTGCATATAGACCTATGGGGTCCATACAAAGAACCAACCCACAAAGGACATAAATATTTTATGACCATAGTGGACGATTTTTCTAGGGCAACCTGGACAATACTAATGAGAAACAAAAGCAATACTTATGAAATTTTCAAAAATTTCACATTAGAAGCAATGAATCAATTCAAAACAAAAATAGGAACCATAAGGAGTGATAATGGAACTGAATTTCAATCCCAGGAATTCAAGATATTTTTAGCAAAATATGGCATAAGACATCAGTTGACATGTCCATATACCCCCCAACAAAACTCCATTGTAGAAAGGAAACATAGACACCTACTAGATGTAGCCAGAAGCATAATGTTTCACTCCCAAACACCAATAAAATACTGGGGAGAATGCATATTGACAGCAAGCTACTTAATAAACAGAACACCCTCTCCTGTCATACAAAACAAAACACCATACAACATTCTCTTCAACAAAGAACCAAATTACAACAGCCTAAGAGTCTTTGGATGCCTATGCTATGCAAAGAACAATAAAATCTCAGATAAGTTTGAACCAAGAGCAGTAAAAGGAGTCTTCCTTGGTTACACAACACTGACAAAGGGATACAAAATCCTAGACCTAGAAAAAGGAACAATCTTTATAAATAGAGATGTAGCCTTCTACGAAACTGTCTTCCCATTTAAAAATAAATAAGAAAAAGAAGTCATAAACCCATCCTTAATAGAAGACATAAATTACACAACACAAAGCAAAACGACAGAACAAACTACACAAAGCAAAAGAAAAGAACCAGAACCAACAACACAAAGGCCTAACAGGGAAACAAAAAGGCCTAAAAATCTAGAAGATTACATATGATACAATGCAAATAAATCAAAATACCCAATAGAAAAATACATATCCTATGACAATCTATCAGAAAAACACAATGCTTTCTTAACAGAAATAAACAAAGAGAAAGAACCAAAAACATATACACAAGCAATAAAGGAATCAAAATGGTGTGATGCAATGGAAAAAGAATTGAAAGCATTAAAAGAAAACAAAACATGGGAAATTGTAGAATTACCAGAAGGTAAGAAAGCAATAGGAAACAAATGGGTATACAAAACAAAGTTCAACTCAGATGGAACACTAGAAAGGCACAAGGCTAGACTGGTAGCAAAAGGATATAACCAAGTTGAAGGAATAGATTATACTGACACCTTTGCACCAGTCTCTAGGATGACAACACTAAGGACAATAATAGCCTTAGCAGCCCAAAACAGATGGCATTTACACCAAATGGACGTCCAAAATGCCTTCTTACATGGAGATCTAGAAGAAGAAGTGTTTATGAAAATTCCCCAAGGCTTGAAAATCAAAAACCAAAAGGAACAAAACCTAGTGTGCAAACTAAAAAAATCCCTATATGGTCTTAAACAAGCTTCTAAAATGTGGTTTCATAAACTAAACAGTGCACTACAAACAATAGGGTTTAAACAAACCAAGACAGACTATGCACTCTTCGTAAAAGAAGAACAAAATTCAAAAACATTCATACTAGCCTATGTAGACGACCTATTAATCACAGGGAATAACATTAATCAGATAAACAAAACAAAAACAGAATTGGCAAATTTTTTCAACATCAAAGATCTAGGAAAATTAAAATACTTCTTAGGACTAGAATTCACCTATGCACAAACAGGAATATACATGGGACAAAGAAAATATGTACTAGATCTATTAGAATCAACTGGATATCTAAATTCAAAACCAACAACTACACCAGCAAAGAAAATACAAGAAAATAACAAAAAAGAGAATGATGAAAAAGAACTAGAGGATGCAACACAATACAGAAGCATAGTAGGAAAATTGGTATACCTAACAGTAACCAGACCAGACATAACATATGCAGTAAATACACTGAGCCAAAACATGTCCAAACCAAGGCAAAAGGATCTAAATGCAGCACATAAAGTGCTAAGATATATTAAACAATCACCTGGTTTTGCTGTTGTCTTCTCAGGATCCAAAACTTCAGGTTTAAGAGCCTTCTCAGACTCTGACTGGGCATCATGCCCTTCAACAAGAAGGTCCACAACAGGATTCGCCATCTTTCTTGGAAAGTCCCTAATATCATGGCAAACAAAGAAGCAACACACAGTTGCTCGATCATCAGCAGAAACAGAATACAGGGCATTGGCATACACAAGTTGCGAGATAACATGGATCATTAATCTACTAAAAGAAATCGGAACCTACAAAAATGAGACACCAATACTCTACACAGATAGCAACTCTGCAGCAGCAATAGCGAAAAATCCAGTACTACATCAAAGAACGAAACACATCGAGATCGACATTCACACAGTGCGCGACAAAATCATGGAGAAAAACTTGAAAATAGACAGAGTAGACTCGAGAATGAATGTAGCCGATATATTCACAAAACCAGTAACAGGGACACTATACAAAACACTACTGATGCAACTCGGAATGAAGAACATACATCAAGGAAGAGGAGAAAACAAAATGCAAGAAGGAGAGGGAAGAGAAGCAAACCTATGAAACGAAGCAACTCCCGCCAAACCCAAACCCTAGTGCCACCAATCAAAGGAAAAACCCCACAAACACACCCTTTTATAAGAATACACTAAACCCAATATCCACATCCGAACACCCATATCCGAATACCTATATATCCATATACACCATCTATTTAATCAAACATCTACATTATCCGAATATAAGCCCATAACCCAAGTATTAAGCCCAAATCCTAGTAGTTTATGGCCTTATCTTCGAGGGGGACTATTAGAATACTAGAATTATTGTGAAAATATCATACAAGTCCCTACAAAAACACATATATCTTATTACTCAATATCCAACAATATCCTTTCAAATATCCTCCCAATCCTTAATTCATTATTCCCAATATAAACATTTCCTAATCTCATTTATTACCACAATTAAGGATATCTACCAAACTTACCTAAACCCATATAGCCGTTGGTAATCACCTCCATAAATATAGATCAACACAACTCAAACCTTAGGTTTTGGAATCAAATCCTTGTTCCTAAATCACCATCTCTATTCTTCAATTTGTCCTCCGGGTTCTTCAATCAATCTTCTTCAATCTGTCTTCTGGAATCTGTCTTCTGGAATCTCAATGCATTGAATCAAATCATCTGTTCATCTGGAGATTCTTTATCTGATCTACTCATCATCTTCATCATCTCCAGATCACTGCTGCAATCATCAAATCTGTATAAACATTTATCTTCAAATATTATCATTTATAAACTGTTGTCATTCTTAGACTATTATAAATAATATCATTCACAAAGTTCAGTAGCAATTCTAATAAGATCTAACCCTACAAATTCACCAACATGATCGGTTTGTATGACATTAATTTTCCTACTTAATAAATTTTCTATTTTTGCAACAAACTCAATGAACACATTATAAAAATTACTCTTCTTTTTCAAAAGAAATAGTCATTTGAATCAACTAAAATCGTCAATTATAGAAACATAATAATAATATTTGAGAAGAAATGGATGCATGGTGTGAGGGACGGTCCCCATATACCAATATGCAGTAATTCTAGTGGATATTTTAACCGTTTCTTTGTTCTTGAGAATGATAACCTAATGCAGCAGTAATCCAATGTGTGAGGATGAGTGAAGAAGAGAGTAGAGATCTCTTTTACGAATGCAGGAAATGTAAGAGATTCTTGAAGTCCACCAAAAATAGAATGAAGATAGAAAAAACTAGATTTGAGAAGCACGAAAATAAGAAGAAATGAGGAAAGTAGATGAGAGAATAATACCTGGATTGGCACAGTAAACAAAGTTGATCTCCTGCCTGCTGAGTCCATTGTATTTATACTCACACTAACGGTAATGGACAGTCCATTTAATGTGAGTTAAAATCTCTTAATGAGAGATAAGGATGGTTTGACCATTTATGGACAAAATCAGGAGATCCATCCTCATTAGCTTCAATATTAGAGCTAAAATAACTCTTATGCTCTACATCATAACCTGTGTGATTTTGTCAGGGCACATGATTCACATATTTTATTTGTTATAAAGATTGATGAGTTAACTTGATTTATTATTCCAGATTGATGAGTTAACTTGACTCTACCAACAGATTTGGTTTGCCACTCTGTTTTGTATCCTCTGTTGATATTGGTAATAATGCTACTCTCATGTCATCTACCTTGATGATGTATTGGTTAGTTCTTCTATCGTGGTTTCCATACACATCATACTGTCATGGCCTTCCTAGCAAAAGATTGGCAACATTCATATTAATAATATCACATTTAACTTTCCCTTTATACCTTCTTCCTATACACAATGGTACCGTGCAACACTTGTTAACATTTACATTATCTCCACTTTGTATCCATGATACACTGTAAGGCTTTGGGTGGTCTTCCACATGAAGTCCCAACTTTTTTACCGCTTTCCACGATATTAAATTATCTGTACTGTCATTGTCTATGTTTATATATCACATGCTCTTCCTCTGATAGTCCCTCTTGTCCTGAATAAATTATTTCTTTGTGACTCAACATCAGTGCGTGATATGTGACAAGTTTTGTGAATTAGGCCAGACATTCGAGGGCCTTCGTCTGGTGGATATTCATCTTCAAACTGGAATTCAGGATCTTCTTCTTCGATCTATATCCATAGATTCCTTTCCTCTGTTATCCAGTAAATGAGTTCCTCCTCTCTTGGGGCAATTATTGGATTTATGCCTTCAATCATTGCATTTGTAGCATTTGATATTTGCTATCCTCTGATCCATGGATCTAAATCCTTTATTTTCTATCCCAAATTTCAGTAGGTGTCCTTCTGTCCTTTGGGGTAGGCAAAATCCTTCTATCATTTGATTGCATCATTCTGCTTGTTGAAACTCCAGCTGTAAATTTACTGAATTTTTCAGACCTCTGATCCAGCTGATCAACCACTCTAATAGTCTCCATTAGAGTGTGTTGTGTCTGCAAAATAAACTTCTCTTGAATTTTACTTTTAAGACCTTGAACAAACCTTGCTATGAGTTGTTCCTCTGTCTCATTAAGGTTGTTTCTAGATAACAACCTGTGGAATTCTTTAGCATACTCAGAAACACTTCTATTACCTTGGCAAAATTGATGATATTGTGTGTACAAAATCCTCTCAATGTCACTTGGTAGAAATCTCCGTTTGAGAAGTCTTTTGAGCTTGCCCCAACTTTGGACGGGCCTCTGGTTGAATATTCTTTTATTCTGCACAGTCTGGTTCCACCATGCTGAGGCAATTCCTTTGAATCTCAACACTGCCAACTTAACTTGGTCCTCATCAATGTTCATGTATAAAAAAATCGTTCTATTTCAGTTACCCATTCAAGGAAGTCTTCGATGTGAAGAGCTCCATTAAATATGGGAATATCCATTCTCAACTTGAACTGGCCATGCCCTCTGTTGTAATATCTCTGTTGGGGCTCTTGGAATTCATTCTCGTCGGAGATTTCTCTTCTAGTCCTTTGGTATCTAGGCCTTCTTTGGTAGATAATATTTTGCAGACCGCCTTGGAAGTTTAGTTCATCATCCAACGTGTCTTCATATTGTTCCAGGGCTCCCCCAACTCGACGACGATATATGATGATCGGAGTCTCTGCTGGTCGACAGTGGTACGTCTGATTGCCCACCTCTGGTACACGTCGGGTATGCCTTTGTTCTTCTACTGGCTCTCGAGGTCGTGCCTTTGATAGGTTTGAAGTGGTACCTCGGGAGCTCTCCGATGATAGGTTGTTGGAGCTCCATCCAGTAGCTCATCAGTTCCTTGTACTAGTTGTCGTGGATCGGGCGGATTCGGTGGCTGAATGGTTCTTCCCAGGTCCAAGAATCCTTCTCTCATTGCGGTTGTTAGATTTGCAATAGTTTTTTAGTGACCTCCCACTCCTGTCTAGTTACACTATCATCTGCCATACCGCTACAAAAAAAATTTGCTCTCTCAACACCAGACTCTGATACCACCTAATGCAGCAGTAATCCAATGTGTGAGGATGAATAAAGAAGAGAGTAGAGATCTCTTTCATGAATGCAGGGAATGTAAGAGATTCTTGGAGTCCACCAAAAATAGAATGAAGATAGAAAAAACAAGATCTGAGATGCACGAAAATGGGAAGAAATAAGAAAAGTATCCAAATGAGAGAATAATACCCGGATTGACATAGTAAACAAAGCTGATCTACTGCCAACTGGATTCATTATATTTATACTCACACTAACGGTAATGGACAGTCCATTAATTTAGCGTGAGTTAAAATCTCTTAATGATATGTAGGGATTGCTTGACCCTGGTCTGATGGATCAGATCAGGAGATCCATCCTCATTAGCTTCAATATTAGAGCTAAAA
This sequence comes from Zostera marina, assembly GCA_001185155.1. Taxonomy (NCBI): domain Eukaryota; kingdom Viridiplantae; phylum Streptophyta; class Magnoliopsida; order Alismatales; family Zosteraceae; genus Zostera; species Zostera marina. The sequence goes on along the minus strand of LFYR01000653.1, from coordinate 104,293 downwards.
TAACTCTTATGCTCTACATCATAACCTATGTGTTTTTTCAGAGCACATGATTCACATGCTTTATCTGTTATAAAGATTGATGAGTTAACTTGATTTATTATTTTAGATGATATAATCTCATGTGTCAGATTGTTGACTTCGATCCCCTTTTCTCTTAGTAAACAACTTCGATCTCAATACTCATAGACAATATAGATTTCCTCTATTATTCCCCATTCGTAACACCTCTCTCTCTCTTCTTTACAATAAAATTATTTTCAGTTAGAAAAATATTTGTTTTTCAGTGTAAATATACCATTATCTGTTTTTAATCTAACATAACAAATATGATTTATTTCCAATGGTGTACCATCTCCTATAAAAATATTCTCTTTTCCTTCATATGGAGCGTACTCAGAAAATCTGGAAATCAACGGAGTCATGTGTGTAGAAATAAGATTCTCAATGACATATTTAGTTGTTAATTAATTTGAAATATAATAAACTCTAATTAACAAGACATAGATAAAATTGACTTGATATATGATTAAACTAAAATGAAATCAATATTATTTCCATCAAACAAATCTATACTATTAATCAAGTTAATTATTGAAGTTTGTATTTAATTATGCACACCTACTTACTTGCATTAACTCTTGTTTAAGTTGATCAATGTTTTAAAGGTTAATCTTTTTTTTTTTAATGCGATTTATATTAAAATTAAAATAAAAGGAATTACAATCTACGATACTAAGAAAGATAGACACTTAATTAGACAACTAAAAGTACGATAGGATGTGTGGAATAGGTATAACTTGTTAATCCTCGGCTTGTAGGTCAGTAACCAATAGCGAGGCTTCCTCCCATCTTCTGATAGCTGTGTCCTCCAAACTTAACCTATGCGCTTTTTTAAATATGCGATAATCATAGATAATAGCCAAATCTCGTATAAAATCCCTTGTCACGACTTTTACCGGTCGAGAGAGCCCCTCCTTGTGTCGTAGGTTCCTCTCCCTCCAAAGATGCCATATAAACGCTGCAAGTGCATTCCAATGTAGCCCCCAGCATGGTGCTGACTTCCTGAATTTGGATATCCCCTCCATGATATCACCCACCCTTATATCTCCTAACTTTATTTCCGTGATACCCATAAGTTTCCATAGTGCGTTATCTGTCAACCTTATAAATTCGTTCCAAAGAGATCAGCTGAATTCGCAATTGAAGAAGGTGTAAGAACTACAACTATTCATTCAAGCTTTAAATGGACACAAGATGTAGAGGTACAATCATGACAAAGATTCCAAGAGCATATCCAACATATTAACTACAAAGATTTTGGATTCAATGCTACACATATTCCTAGTTGAAGGGTTCAAATTAGAGAAGCACAAAACGTGTGGAGGCTCAATGTCCCAAGATGAAATCCAATCATGATCTTGAATTTAATGTTGCACAATATCCCAAGATGGAAATTCAAATTCAAGAGAAGCTTCATGCCACCAACATCTACAATTCCAAGCTCTTCTTCTTAGGTGTTTTGAAGATGAAGAATTTACCTACATGTCATCAACGTCTACTATAAAAGGAGGTGCACACCCAAGAGCTAAAGCCATCACTTGCCATCTTTACTAAAGCTCTTCTTGAATCAAAGCTCTACTTTCGTTCTCTCTTGCTCTTACTCAAGCTCTAGTTCTCGTTCAAGCTTTGTGTGGGAGTTGCTCTCAAGGTTGTGTGCTCTAGTTCTTCAACTTCTTCTTCTTTTCCTTTTGTACGTTGAGAGTATGTTAGAAGAAAAGCTCTACATCTTGTAAGTGGTTCAAGTGTTGTGAGAGGCTTGTCTCAATACCAACACTTGTAAGGTTCTACGAGTTCAACCATAAAACTCGGTGTGATTCTATAGAGTTTTCAGGAAAACTCTTAGGTTGAATCTGCCTTAAAGGTTCAAGGGTTTTTAAGAGTTCCTTAATACTCTTAAGTGGTTCACAAGCGTTTAGCCTTAAAGCTTGACAGAGGTTCTTAAGAGTTCCTGAATACTTTTAGAGGGTTCGCAAACGTTTAGTTTTAAAGCTTGGCAGAGATTTTTAAGAGTTCCTGAATACTCTTAGGTGATTCATAAGAGGTTAGCCTTAAAACTTAACAGAGGTTTCGCCATTACCTTCAGGTCAGTGATTTCCGTGTTTTATCGAAACTGGATTAGCCCTTGTTAGAATAAACCAATATAAAAATCTCTATGTCTTTTTTTTATTTCCCGTTATTTTATTTTAAAGTTACAACAAGATAAAAAGAAACTAAAAAGAGATCCCTCATCCAGTAATCTGGTCATAGACTGAGGTTGACTAATTTTTTGCAGATTCCTCATCCAGTTATCTGGTCATTGACTGAGGTTATTTTCAGTTAAAATATATATCGAGTTATCTGGTCACTTATATTTACATATATATTTTAACTTATTTTAAACGTGTGCTTATATCACAACTCAGTATTCATATACTACAGTTCTCTATAAAGTACAATCTTATAAGTGGACTCAGTATTCATATACTGTAGTAAACTTACAAAAAACAGACATCCTTTATAGTATTAACTACTTGTTTGATGAAATGCCAAATCCGCAACTCATTTGATGAATGGCTCTTCTTTTGGATGTGTCATCGTTTATTATAGCTAGACATGTATATCGGTCGGATTCGACTCGGATACCCTAGTATCCGAATCCGGATAATATTCGAAAAAATCCGAATCCGAATAACTTTTTTATAAAAATCTTAAAAAAATTTAAAATAAAATTATAAAAATATAAAATCATTTTTAATAAAGTTAATTAATAGTCAATTAATCACTTTAATAATCTAGATATCCGGAAGTCAATTTATATTTATTCGGATATCCGAATCCAGAATTATCAATCGAATTCGGATTTTAACGACGGATATTGCAGATATCTAAATCCGTCTGGATAATTTTCGGATATCTGAATCTGCAATCCAGAAATTCGATTTCGAAAACGGATTTCGACATACCATTTAAAGGTTCAATTATAACTATTAGCTAATTAGCCAAGCCAATAAAATAAGGGCTCATTTTTTATAACAGAAAGTTTAACCTCTGAGTGATATATCTAACTCGAACTTTGGATCTTAATTTTTTTTAATGATTACCGTGATCAGTTAAACTAATCTCTCAGGATGCTATACAGTGAGAGCAATGTAAAAAATTATGAAAAATAAAATAAAAATAAAGTTGAAAAGAGAGAGAAAGAGTATCGGAGTAATCGGACGGTGCAGAATCCAGATCTGTAATCGAATAGCTTGATACTGTCTGGACAGCTGATTAGATATGACAGATAGCCAACTGGCCAAGATAGAGAAAAGAAATAAAAATAATTTTTTATATATTATTTCTTTCGTGCTGGAATATTTCGCCGACAGACGAAAAAGGTAAAAGAAGGGAAATCCCTATCTTCTACCATCGCCTGACTGAAGACTAGATTGGAGGAAGCAAAAATGACAGCATTCGCACATTTAGATGACACTCCCATGTTCCGAAAGCGGGTGAATTGATTCTTCCCTCTCATTAACCATCAGGGCATCGTCATCATTTTTTTAAAATTTTTTTTAATAGTCTTTCATCACCATCTTCAGTTTTTCTTTTTTCGTTTAGATCTTCGTTTCGTTTGTGTTGTTCATTTTGAAGAATTAAGAGAAACATGCATCTGTTTACATCACCAAAGTTGAGTTTCATTCCTTTCGAAGTTGAGATTATTGTGGTATCACGTTTTTTGGGATAATTAGGATTGTTTGCTCAGTTGTTTACTTTTTTGGAAATGGGTAAAGAATCAAAGATACGTATTGAGAAGTTTTGATTTTGAAATGGAGGAAGGAAAAAAAAAATGCACAAATGAATGGAACTGATTGTTTTCTCCATATAAAATTGCATGAGAGTGTTTATTCCTTTTCATATACTAATTAATAAGGAAATGAACAAGTAAATAAGCTTGTTTATTCATTTTTTGGTGGATTGTTAGGAATTAGGATACTACTGTATTCTCATGAAAACAAAATATTTCTGTTTTTCAACTCACCATTTTGCAGTTACACTTCTTGGAGCACTCTGCGGATGACCTGAAAAATCGGTGTCAAAAGTTCCACAAAGGGTGTAAAAAATTCCAGTAATTAAACTTACTCGTTCTTTTATTTTGTTTACATAAATTCAATTTCTTTTATGCCAGAATCAGCATTTATTCAATTACAATTTCATGTATTTTTCGTTTCCCCCATGAATATCATTTTATCAATAAATTAAAGTAAACACACAAAAAAAGAATATCATTATCATTCAAAAATTGAGAAAAAGAGAGACTTTAAAATATGCTAAATAATAGTTCAGACATTTTCAATTTTTTTTTCTTTAGTTTTCCACTGTGTGTTTGTTCATTGTAAAAATGTCATGCAATCTGCTATTCTGTATCAAAGCTAGCAGACACGTGCCTCACTTATTTTTTATTTGTACTTTATATGATCGTATACAAATGTATAAAATGCAAATTCATGCATTTACTATCACTTTATCCTATGAATCTGCCCTGTCTTTCGAGTCACAAATCACAATCTTATTTGTAATTTTTGTTCCAAAAAAATTATGTGCTATCAACTCTATATGTGTTGCTTCAATCTTTTTTAGAACATCGCTTGGAGGGGCAAATGATGCAGGGGCTGCTTTTGCAGAGTCCATGGAAGAATTTGGTGCTGGTTGTGATGATCCTATCAGTGTTGCTATTGGAGGTTGGTTTACTCTTTTTTGGGGGTTTATGATGGTGGTCAAATATTCAAATCTGTGTAATGTTTTTAATTAAAGGATGGTAATGGGCTAATTGCAATGTTATAAACAATTGACCATTTAAAGCACAAAGCCAAAATGGGCTCAAGACATTGAAATTCCAAAAAAAAATCTTGACCAAACTTGTACTATGTCTAAGACTCATAAGTAGTTAAGAACTTCTAATAGGCTTGCGTAATTATTAGCTAAGAACTTGTAAATTGTAATATATCTAATCAGTTTAGACTTTAGAAAGTATTTTGCTAGTTTATTTCATTATCTGTCTTTAGTTAATGTATTTTTGGTTTCATTTGCAAAACTAAATAACTAATTAATATGTCTTTATTTTAATTTCAATTTTTTGATGTTTTTTTTAAATATTTTCTGCTCAGGAGTAGCAAATCGTCACTTCACAATTTTTTTCTTCAAAATATTGAATCCATGTTTATTATGATTTACGAGTTTATGATAGTCAAGATGGTGGGGTTTAAAATTATGGGAGTTATAAGGGTGGGACTGCATTTTTTCTGATATTTTTTCTTCTGAATTATTCTGTTAGGGCCTGTTATGTCAAAATATACAACTACCTTTCGAGAACTTGACACATACAAGGAACTTCTTCGTACCCAAGTAAGTTTGCAAAGTTTTCTTATATGTTATATATTTAATAATATTGATTCCATATATATGCTTGCATGCCAATCCCATTTTATAAAATTTTGGAATTCTTAAGTTGTTACTTATTTGGTATTCTGATTGATAGTTGACTAGTTATTGCCTTTATGATTCTCTGTAAAAGCAGCATTCATCAGTTATGCCACAGTAAAATTATTCAAGGTTTCTTATATGTGTAATCCGTGTATGCAGTTATGCGATTGACATTTCCACATACACACACGCTAGCTTAAGCGCAATTATGCGGGGTGTTTTTTATTTTTATTTTTTGTACATGCAAGTTTTTTTTAAAATAATTAATTTTTTTTCATTTAACAAATGAAGGGCAATGTCCAGATTACATGGAGTAAAAAAATTTAAAGATAGAAGAAGTACAAAGAAATGAGCAAGAAGCTCATTGTACATGCAATGAAAGTTATCTAATACTATTAAATGTATTAAGGTATCCAAACAAATGAGGTTCTAATTTCAAAACATAGCAAACGAGGTTCTAAATTTTAGGCAAAGTAGGAATTAATAAACACATTCAGTCTTCATTCATTTAGAAGGTAAAACTAGTTTTAGGATTTTTCTTTTTTACTTCCATTTAAATACTTCTGTTTGGGTGGGTTAAATGGATCCTGATCCGTTTACCCATCACATATCGTATGGCGGTACTCTGGGTCCGCATAAGCAACACATATGCGTGTTTATGCGTCTGTATAAGAAATCTTTTTGAAATAGAAAAAGCCTATTATTGCATTTTTACGCAGACATCTTTAAGAAAGGCTGTGGTTTACAAATGGAGAAGACTATGCAGGTTTGGGAGACTAATCTCCTAAGGCTCAACTCGTACTGATTTATGTAGTGGTATATGATGTTATGTTTTTTTTTATTTAAAATGAAGTTTGTTTTTAATTTTATAAATAGCATAGATTAAAAAGCGACGCTTAAAGCGTCGCTTTAATAGCTTAAAGCGGAAAAGCGCTCCTGGAGGAGCGTTTTCCAAATCGCTTTTTTTAAGTGGGTGGGTCGGGTTGGGTTAGTGGGTTTCTACCCATCACCGGGCAGTAGAAGCTTGGAGAAGGGAGGAGGAGAAAGATTTGTAAGCTGCAGTAGAAGCAAACTGATGTTGTTCATCTATGTGTAATAAATGTTATTACACATATAAATGTTTAATGTGGTGATATAATTCTGTATCGCGAGTCCGCTCTTCAAACAGATTTCTTCCTCTTTTATAGCTGCTGGAAGTTTCTCATGGTCCAGCACCTGTCTGGCCAGGTGTCTTCCCAAATTAGACACCTGGTTGGTTTGTCTTCCCAAATTAGATACGTATAAATGTTTACTGGTAAACATGTAATATAAATGTTATTACACGTTTACTAGTAAACGTGTAATATAAGTTATATTACACCTATAAATATTACATGTTTACTGTAATAAATGTTATATTACACCTATAAATATTTATAACAGGGGTATATATTTGAAAAAAAATATTTATAAGATTTGAAAAAAATAATACAGGGATATATATGCAATTTTCTAAAAAATTGCATATATTTACGAAAATGCCATTATCGCTTTTTTAGCTTTAAGTGCGCAAAGCGCTTAAAGCTAAAAAAGCGCTAATTGGAAATTGTGAGCGCTTTTTCTAATTTGAAACTATGATAAATAGCAAGGTTTCTATTTATTTAAATAAAATGTGTTTTTTAAGTTTATTACTAGGCATTTAGGAGAACTCGTCATATTTTTATTTCTTATTATTTGCAGTGTATTTTTATTTGCTTTTGCAGGTAGAACATATGCTAAGCAACCGTTTACTGGAGTTCATTAATATAGATCTGCAAGATGCAAAGGTTTCTTATGTTTTACATGCATCATTTAGGATAAAAGGATGTTATTTATATATTAAACTTAGAAGAATATAACTAGATAACATTTCGGTATATTACTTTTATATTTATATAGGATTCCCGCAGACGTTTTGATAAAGCACAAATGGCCTACGATCAGGTATTTGGTCATATTTTCCCCTGAGTACATGCTAAAGAAGGATTTACTCTACTCTCTATTTTATTTTTACCATCATCTTGTTGATTTAATTTGCTCGTCTTTAGCCTATTCCTTCTCTATACCAATAGGTAGTCTAACATGTCATCATTTTATTTGCGTATAGGCTCCATAAAGTCATAATTTTTTTTGCCACTTGATAGTTAATAGTTTTTGATAGAAATTGCTCAAAGCTTCAAACATCTATCATTTAATAAAGAAATATTTTAAAAACCAATCTAAAACATTTTGGTTTTGAAAAAGGCATCACTTCTACTTCCCCCCAACATCACCACCCACTTTTTTGATAGTCCATACTCCATAGTATCAAAGGCTTTGGCTATGACAAATTGAGAATCTTTGTCAACTTTCAAGCAAGCATTCCTAGTATATTTTTTTCTATTGAATCCCATGAGAGATTTAGTTGCCAAAAGGAAATTGTTTGATAGGAGTTTCCCCTTAACAAGTACAGACTGTTTATTAGAAATAATGTCAGGGATAACCCTTCTCAATCTATTTGCTACAAATCTATAATCAGAGATAACCTTGTAAGTGATGTTGCAACAAGATAAATGGCCTGAAGTCTCCCTTGTCTGTTTCTCTTTTGTCTATCACTCTATTTAGCAATTATTTATTTTAAAAAGCAATGCATTATTTAAACTCAGTTTATTTTTTAGTTTTTTGTTAATGTGTTTGATATATTTTGCACAACAACTTATTTACTAAATTCTTAAATGTTGATAAATGTGTTACTTAGGCAAGGGACAAGGTTATGTCAATCAAAAGAGGCACACGACCTGATGTTGTAACTGTACTTGAAGAGGTATCTCAGTCCTTTTTGTTCTCTCTCTGATCATTGACCATAAGTTAAAATTTTATAACTTTTTCCTTGCAATGTTTTAGTTTAAATCTTGATTTTTTTCCAATCTATTCCTCCCTGAGAATGCAGGATCTTCATAACTCAAAATCAGCATTTGAAAGATGTCGGTTTAATCTAGTATGTATGACTTGTCTTATCTTCTGCCATTCATGAAGATTCTTGTAATTTTAATTTTCAAAATTCCAACTTTTCTATCTGGTTTAAGAAATTCAGGTTAATGCTCTTGCAAATATTGAAGCAAAGCAAAAATATGAGTTTTTAGAGTCAATAAGTTCTGTAATGGATGCTCATCTGCGCTATTTTAAACAGGTATTTACATTGTACATGTCATAATGATTTCTTCATATTGTTCTCGATGTTTTCTTGTATTTGGTCTTGACCATAAATTGTCTCTCTTTTAGGGTTATGAACTAATGAGTCAGATGGAACCATTCATACATCAGGTAATATCAGTTCATAAATATATATATATTTTCTTCTAAAAATCATCATTTTGAAGAAATCCATTGAAGAGGTGTACTATGTAAGGCAAATTTAACTCATTCAATTTTTGTTGGGGCTTATGCAATATTTTAGATTTTTCCATTTATGGAGAGAGAGAAATAAGATGCTGAAACTTAATGAGCGAGCTCGTTAATGGGAAGGATGCTTTGGTGGGTAATATACTAATAGTCTAATATCATAAAGGATGTAAAAATGGTTTTCAACCCCTTCAGATATAAGGGAAATATAGTTGGGCGTGAGGAGTATGTTGTAAGCATACCTTGAAGTTGTGTTGTTCCTCCAATGCGTGTTTACATGTAGTACAATCATCATTTCATTGAGTGTTTGGAAGTGCCCACCTAGTGCAATTTCAAAAAACGACTCACTACAAAAAAATATAAAATGATAGAAAATTTTATAGTAATAATACTAAGATTCAAACATGATTTCTTATTGAGATTATGCTATTATATTTTACGTGATTTGTTTATTTCTCTAGTCATTTCAGTAAATATTTTTTTTTGTCGGAAGCAGATCTTGACTTGTTCTCAACAGTCAAAGGAAATGACAAGAATTGAACATGACAACCTTGCTAGGAGAATTCAAGAGTATAGAACCCAGGAAGAGTTGGACAGTTTAAGGTCTCCTAGAAGTACAGCAGGGCAAGCAAATGGTGATGGCATTCATATTGTTGGCGTCAATTCATATAAGAGCATAGAAGCATTGATGCTTTCATCTGCAAAAGGAGAGGTGATTCAGAATTTCTACATGACATAAAAATATAAAATAAGTGCTATATAGGAAGATATTTGGGAGTATTGCCTTTCATTATTGATTATTCATTAATGAGAAATTTTATTTTCATAAAAAAAACTAAAGGTAAATCCTTAATGTTAATTTAAGTGAGTTTGAACTAAGGTTTTACATGCGAGTAGGCGTTCATGTGAATATGCGATGGAGCTGGTCGCATAAACGCCTGAAGCGTATTTTGCAAAAAATACCCTGTACTTTTTAAATATCACAATTACACTAATACCTGTATTTTCAAAATATTAATAGATGTGTAGACTGTAGACCAAGACTGCAGGATGGAGACTGGATGAATGCTCGCCGGATAGGCTCGTTGGAGGTGCTCGTCGGTGGACTGGAATCGTGAGGGCAGAGGTGGAATTGTCTTGAATAGAGGAGAAAAAACCTTATTTCCGTTTTTTCTCCCTATTTATCTTCTCTCTTTTTTAATTTTTAAATGGGTGATTGGATAAACAGATCCAACTGGATCCGTCGAACCTGGTCAGCGCCTGAAGGAGCTGGTTTACATGAGCGCCTAGGCGCTTGTATGAAAAAGCTTGGTTTGAACTCCTTACCCATTGTATCACACTAAGGCTTTCACTGCTAGACCAAGTGGTTGTGATTTTTTTTATATATGTTACATTTTATGGAACTAATATTTCATCTTAGTTGTCGTTTTTGGAAGAATCCCATTTTGATTTTGTTCTTATTCTAAATTATACTTACAAGAAAGAAAAAACATAATAAGAAATCTCGTGTTTCAGGTACAAACAATAAAACAAGGATATCTTTTGAAGCAATCTACAAGTTTGAGGGGAGATTGGAAGAGAAGGTTTTTTGTACTTGACAGTCATGGTACGTTGTACTACTATGGAAGCAAAGGGAATAAACACTCGGTATATTTCTTCTTCTTCTATTTCTCTTTGATATGTATTGTTCAAAATGTAATTCAATTTTTAAAACTTATCATTTATCTGTATAGATCGAGTCTAGTGCAAATTATGTTATCATGATATAGGAATAACACTTATTTATCTCAAAATTAGCATAAATTCGGAATATCCATGAAATCCTTATTATTCATTAGATCTTAATATCGTATTTTTTTGCAAGGATCGCAGTGTCCATTTGCACGCTTAGGCACTTCACAAGTACCACAAGGGATCTGGGTCAGATTCAGGTGGATTGTATCTGGATCTGCCTGACCTAAAACAAATAAAACCCTACAAATCATGATTTGGACTTGTCTGGCTTCGGCTCGTCGTCCTGATTTCATGTGCTTCGGCGACCCCAGCTCTAGCAAGCCTTCTGTAATGATTTCTTGCTGCCACCCCTCTCCTCTGATTTTGTCTTTGATAGTTTGATTTCTTGTGGCAATCCTCTTTCTTGCTTCTGTCCATGCCATTAAACCCTCCCTAATATCTACAAAGATCAAAGGAAATCAATGGCATCTCCTTCTAATTCTAGTGATCCAGATTTCCAACCTACCGTTGATGGTTTCAAGTATCAACAATGGGGGGGAGGAAGAGTTTTATGAAGAGAATGATATGAAATTATGAATCACTACATCGATGAAGAGAACGACAACAACGATATTGATATCAAATTGTCAACGACGACGACAATGATGATGCCCCAACCCCACTCGTCCTATCTCTCAATCCTAGTCCTCTTGAGATTGATTGTAGTATCTACGGCGCTTCGATTGACGAAATACATTTTTAGATATGTAGCGTAATCGACCGTCTTCATTTCTAATGAAAATTCAACTTTATATAAAAAAAAATCAACCGGAAAATTGGGATGACCTTACTTGGAAGTATGCTGGTTATGCACCATAAGTACAAAACTACAAAAGCGGGGGATAATACCGGTGAGGTATCTTCTTTGTGGTTTTGTTATTATCAGGGTTATCCACCAGTTCAACTTTCAACATCATTTGAATTAAGCTATCTGGTGGAAAATTAGGTGTAAGACATTGCCCGAAAGCATTCTCGAGCATTAGGATGGAAATCACTGGGATCTTGCTAGCTAAGATCCTAATGAAGAAGCTCCTTATCGTTGATATCGAGCTTCTATCAATGGTTCATGTGAAAAGGAAGGTTGCATTGAGTGGTGCGAGGTCCCATAGTTCAAAAAGCGGAAAAGCGGTCAGCTTTTTCATGGTCCGCTTTTTCCGCTTTGAGCGCGCTTAAAGCTGAAAAAGCGGTAGTGGCATTATTGTAAATAATTGTAATTTTTTTAAAAATTGCATATATACCCCCTGTTTATATATATATTTTTTAGACCTGTAAATATATGAAAAAATCATAAAATATATATAAACCTGTAATTATTCAAGACATCATCCAAATTATTTGAAAAATATTTATAAGTCATATAACCTAATCATCTAGACGTGCACCAATATCTATATTATCTCTTAAAATTTCTTCCATTTCATTCATGCAATGATGAAATTGGGATTCAATTCCCATATCTCTAGGGTTTTGGAAGAAATAGAAATGAGAGTGATAAAGGAAATTAGGGTTTTATTAGAAGGGTATTGGGTTTATATAGTTAGATAGAAATTGGAAGGGTAGGAAGGGAAATTAAAATAGTTTAAGTTATTTCACATGGGTAATGGGTTGCCCCAACCCAATAACCCAACCCGACCCGACAACCCGACTAGAAAAAGCGTTTTAGAAAGCGGTCCTGGAGGACCGCTTTGCCGTTTTTGAACTATGCGAGGTCCACAACAATGATAACAATAAAAAAATGACCAATTTTTTATTTTGAGAAATTAAAATTTTCATTACCGAAAAGAGGTTGTATTAGTGATATAATAAGGGAGTTTTATGTAATTAGTTTAATTACTTTTATAACTCCTTTAAGCTAGGATATAATTCTAGAACTTTCTAATTGGGTAAGACTTAACAGAAACGGTTATCGTTCTGTTAAGTCTCAATCCTCCTAAATTGTATATAAGTGAATTAATAACATTTTAGGAGGGATCGAACATTTGTTCTCCCCCATTTCCCAAACGCATTCTGATTATAACATGCATAAACTAATTACATAAAAGTCCCTTATTATATCACTAATAGGTTGGGCATAGCCCATGATTACAGAATATAGGGAAATGCAAGTACAGTAAATGTAAAAACATTGTCTGTTATCTCTTATACATCAAAGAAATATTAAGGACCTTCTCTAATTTTTCTGGTTTAGCGGCAAACCAAGAAAAAAGCTCAGCTACTTACTCAAAAATTTGTTCAGAGGACCAAGCACTGCATGAAATCCTCAACTTCCCTACTAAGGATCTTCCAATAAGCTATCTAGGATTACTTATAATTGGGAGGAAGAAAATCCACTCAGTGTGTTGGAAATTAATAGAATCTATCAGGCTAATGCTTGCAAAGTGGAAAGGCAAGTGTCTCTCATACGTGGGTAGGACACAATTAGTGAATTGGAAAATTCCAATACTGGGCCACTGGCACTACTCTTCCCATATCAGTCTTAAAAAAGATCTAGAGTCTTGCCTACAACTTCATCTGAGATGGTAGGAGGAACAGTAGTTGGAAGAAAAAATCACCCCCTAAGAAGAAAGGAGGGAGTATGGGGGTGAGAGACTTCTTTGCAACCAATAATACAACAATAGTTAAAAGGTCAGAGAAATGTTGGAATCCCAATTCCCAACAACTCAATTTTTGCTAAATGGATGAAAATTAGATATGTTAAAGGATCGCACATAAATGACATCACTATAAGACCCACAATAGATTCACATAATGTAAAACAATACTTGACACTAAGGAAACAATGAATTCCTGTGTTGATTGTCTCAGTAACAATAGAACCATCAGGCTAAATACACTCCCATACTCGGAAATCATTAGATTTAAAGGTATATCATAGATCCTGAATCTGGTCAAAAATGCCCTCCAAATTCTCCATGTTCCTCTGGAGAATAAAATCTAAAAATCTGACTACACTGACCAGACTGCAGGAATGGGCAATTAACCTACAAACCACGTCTTCTAGGTGGGACAGAGGAGGAAACAATTCAACACCTATTTTTCAACTGCACATACTCTAGACACCTCCTGGAGGTCACAAACAACCTAAATAACGTGGTATGGACGAAGAGGAGGCAATCCCCTCTATCCCCCATGATTAATATTAGGATTGGTGATATAATGGAAACTATAGAGAGATTTACACATAGAGCAAGCTGCCGGGGCATATACTGGTTAGTACTAGGCACATTTGGGGCGAAATAAACAGGAGATTTAAACAACACACACTTAGACCCCCAGAATCAGTCAGCAAAGAAATACCGAGGGATGTGAGTACTACTTAGAGAGTTAAGTAGGAATTAATGCTAATTAGTATATGCTAGTTTGTAGATTAATGTAATCAGACTTTAGTATAGCATCTAGAATATTCTAATGGATAGACTTTAGTATAGTTATTCTATTTAGATATAATCCTTCCTAATTGTAATTGTATATAAGATTGATTGATTAATGACATTTTAGGAGGGATCGATCACTTGATCTCCTCCACCTTTGCCAAACTCAATCTCCCTAGTAGAACTAATATGATGTGAAGGCTAACCCACCTGATATGGGTGTTCTTGAGATTAATGTTATGAGGTCATGAGGGCTGAGGCAGTGGCTGAATTAATCCCCCTGAGTTTCTCTGAATTTTTATGTCTGTGATATACCTTAGAGGACTAAGCTTACTCCTGAGTAATGCTAGTCTGTAAATACTTTGTAAAACTGGGCAAGGCTCACTTCATTTCCTAGCAAAAATTTAACTTTATCAAAAAAAAAATGATCTACCATTTTCTTGCATCGATTCATGGTATTTATAGTTTTCAAACAGAGCATAGCAAGTATGGGCATTCTCTGTTTATTCACTCAATTCTATGTTAGGGGAAATAAAGTTAGACGTGGTCATTGGTGTAACTTAAACCTTGGGCTGTATAGGAAAGCTTGGTCTCCATTTTAATGGATTTTAGCTTTCATAAAAAAACATTATTCGTAGAGCTCAATGTCACTACATTAATAGTTACACATTGTTAAGGACATTGATTTTTCCTGTTTTTATGTTTTGTACGTATTTCTGGGCAAGACCCACCACCGCCCACTTCATTATCTAATGAATTTTCATTTTTTATCAAAAAAACACGTTGTTACAGACATCACCTGATATATGGGTGTTGAAAATTTCATGCCTTGTATGTTTTGGTGTGTTTTGGCTTTACATCTATAAAATGTTTATGTATATTATTTCTGAAATACATTTTCTTTTTCTTTGTTCATGTAGGCAACTCAGCCACAGCATCCTACTGGATTATTAGAACATGGTGCAGGTGTTTTGGGCCGATTCATATTCCCACAGCACAGAGCATCATTTCAGGGAGACGAAAACATTAGTTGTCATACTGTTGATCTTCAAACTTCCACAGTGAAGATAGATGCTGAGTTAACAGATTTGAGGTTCTGTTTCAGAATAATCTCTCCACATAAGTCTTTCACCTTGCAGGTATCTTAAATTTTTATTGTTTTTGTTAATAATGCTAGATGTGATGTTTTTTTTCAGAATAATTTCTCCACGATTACTTTGATAATATTGTGAAAATTTCCTTGAAAGCCTTTATAAAAAAACCTTTAGTTGCTCCTGCATACTAATTTTTTTAATTATTTGCTATGCTTTGAATATTGTGCACATTTTTGGTTAGGCTGAAAATGGAGCAGAGAGAACAGATTGGGTTGATAAAATTACTGCAGTTATTGCATCTCTTCTGAATTCTCCTTTCTTAAACCAGGTTTGCAACTCTGAATCCTTTTTCACCATTTCTATTGGCGCACACATTTTGTAAGTTTAGCATGGATATGAATTATGAAGACTCACCATTTATATTGGTTAATAACAGTTAGGTGTCCAAGTTGTGGCTGAGGGTAGTAGTCATAACTCTGCAGATGCTGATGGTTCCGATCTTTTGTCAAAAAACATTCGCACTGCAAATAATGCTATCAATCTCTTGGAGCGTGATGTCACCAAGGAACTCAGGAGTGTTCCTGGAAATAATATATGTGCGGATTGCAACTCTCCCGAACCAGATTGGGCATCTCTTAATCTTGGAATACTTATCTGCATTGAGTGCTCTGGCGTTCACAGGAATCTTGGGGTTCATGTATCAAAGGTGCAATATTGTCAAATCTTTTTTACTCAATCTTCTATTAAAATTAGATTCTTGTATTGATTGCTAGATTGGATCAGAGTTTAAACAACCTATATTGGATCAGAGTTTAAACTTTAAACAACCTAGATTGGACAAAGCCTTCATCAACCAACCATGGAAATATTGCTGGTTTGAAGCTAGGCTGGATTTTTTAGCGTTACTAGTTATCATATGGGTATGATAGTTACCTTCACACAAACAGAAAAAGGTAGAAAACCTTTCAGATTATTCAACTCCTGGTTAGATGACCCTGAATTTGTAGATATGGCTAGAACAGGATTATCTACACAATCTAGGGGAACTGATCTATTTAAATTGCAAAGCAAACTCAAGGCTGTAAGAGCCTTACAAAGGAATGGGCCAAATCAAAAGGCAATTTTCAAAAATAGATCTCATCTATTAAGGAAGAACTGGAAAAGTCGTCAATCAAGACACTTGAATCTTCTCCCACATCAGCTCTCCTCCAAACTGATGCCATGGAAAAAAGAGACAAACTTATATCTTTTTTTTGAGAAGTAGAAGGCTGATCTAAAGCAGAGAAGTTTGGATGTATGAAGCTAAGTAATACAGAATTCCAGATTTTTCAGCATTACCATTAAGATGAGGAGGAATTTCACTTTAAAAATTCTCAACAAAGATGGTGCACAAATTGTGACCATAGTTCAAAAAAGCGAAAAGTGCTACTTTTCAGAAAATGTCTCTCTTTGGGCGCTTAAAGTGTAAGTCAATTTGCAATCTATTAACAGATCTGATCTTTTCTGATCAGATTCTCTCTACCGCACACGAGATTGGTGGCTCTCTCTATTCTCTCAAATCTGACCTCACACAAAAGTACTAATCTGAAACGTGTAATCAGATCAGAAAAATAGAAGTGGAGGAAGGAAAAATGATAACACACAACAAAAGAGAATGTTTTGTTAACGAGGTTCAGCTGTGCTTACTCCTCGGGGGTGATTGAGTTCCTCCTACTCTTGGTGACAAGAATTACAGAAGGCAGAAAATTATCCAGCACATTACAGAGGCAGAGCAATTACATGTGCTTTTATATGTATTTTTAATTTTCTATAAGTTTTATGTGTATTTATATAGGATTATATGTATTTTTACTGGATATTACTAAAATACCCCTGAGTTTTTTTTTGATAAGTCATAGTTCAAAAAGCTATAAAGCGGTCATCTTTTTCAGGTTCCGCTTTTTCAGCTTTGAGCGCTTTAGCGCGTTTAAAGCTGAAAAAGCGATAATGGCATTTTTGTAAATAAATGTAATTTTTTTTAAAATTGCATATATACCCCCTCTGTTTATATATATTTTTTAAACCTGTAAATATATGATAAAACCTGTAAATATATTTACTCTGCAAACATGTAATAAAAACTGTAACATAACCAAGCTTTTTCACGCGGTCAGGCGACCAGGCGATGCCTGGGACCGCATACCGCATATGCGACCAGGCGGTCGCATATGCGGCCCAATATGCGACATTTTTTTTTATATATATATTTTTTTCAATATACCCCCCTGTATTTTCTATATTTTAAATAAATCCCTGATATTATAAGTCATAATAAAAATCATAATTGAAATAATATAGTGATTAATGATACTTAAACTCTTAAAATCTCAAAAACTTAAAGAAACATTCAAAGTACAAGTGTAATTCAAACACTTAGTTTCAAGTTCTAAGTTCTAACTAAGTTCTAAGTTCTAACTATGTTCTAAATATTCAAGTTCTAAGTTCTAATTCAAACATTTAGTAAGGTCCTTAAGTTGTAAAAAAATAATATAATTCATTTAATTATTTCAATTTTAATATTTTGTACTTGGGTAAATGGATCGGGTTTAGCCGGATCCGGCCCGGATCCGGCTAAGCCCCATAATATGCGACCCCCCAAATATGCGATGGGGGGTTACCGCCTGGTCGCATATGCGCTCGCATATGCGCGCATATGCGACAAATCAAAAACCTTGAACATAACATTTCCACCTTGCTGGAAATGTTATCTTACTACACGTTTACTGCAAACGTGTAGTAAAAACTGTAACATAACATTTCCAGCAAGGTGGAAATGTTATCTTAGTACACGTTTACTGCAAACGTGTTGTAAAAACTGTAAAATAACATTTCCACCTTGCTGGAAATGTTATCTTACTACACGTTTACTGCAAACGTGTAGTAAAAAGTTTAAAATAACATTTCCACCTTGCTGGAAATGTTATCTTACTACACGTTTACTGCAAACGTGTAGTAAAATGTGTAAAATAACATTTCCAGCAAGGTGGAAATGTTATCTTACTACACGTATTTTTTATCATTTCCTATTTATAAGCTATTTTTAGGGTATTTTTTATCATTTCCTATTACAGTAAACATGTAATATTTATAGGTGTAATATAACTTGTTACACCGTTTAACAAACCAACCAGGTGATGAATATTTATAGGTGTAATATTTATAGGTGTGACAAACCAACCAGGTGTCTAATTTAGGAAGACACCTGGCCAGACAGGTGCTGGACCATGAGAAACTTCCAGCAGCTATAAAAGAGGAAGAAATCTGTTTGAAGAGTTTGCTTCTACTGCAGCTTACAGATCTTTCTCCTCCTCCCTTCTCTAAGCTTCTACTGCCTGGTGATAGGTAGAAACCCACTAACCCGACCCAACCCGACCCCACTCACCCGCTTAAAAAAAGCGATTTGGAAAGCGCTCCTCCAGGAGCGCTTTTCCGCTTTAAGCTATTAAAGCGACGCTTTATAATCTATGTGATAAATTAAAACTTTCATTACTGAAAAAGAGGTTGGGCATAGCCCAAGATTACATAATATAGTTATTCACTTGTTCAAAACATGTTTTATAAAAAACAACCAAAAAACAACCGAGTTTTCTCCGTCAAAATATTCGGAGAAAACTTATCTAGTTACCAGTTTACACAGCTAATTGGAAAAAGTTAATAGGTTTTTAGTTCATTTCTCTTTGCTTCTTTTTTTTGTAATTCATTTTACCTCCATGTAACAAGGACACTACTCTTCATTGTTATCAATAACAATCTTTAATTGTTTCAAAAAAAATCTTGGTCTTATTCTTTCTCTATTTGACATTTCTATTATTATTATTTTTCACTGGTGCCGCTAACTATAGCACACTAGCTGAATGTATACGTGCACAATCTAAAACGTTAGCATTTACATGCCCATCCTTTTTTATAAAATAAAATTATAAGCTTTCAATTTTTTTTTTAAATTATAACCCAGAGCACTAGAATGATGGTTTCTAAGCCCTATTACAATCCACACAACTTACATACAAGTGTAATACAAGGGGAGCTATTTATCGGGATTATTTTGGGTCAATCCCAAAATAATGACTCTTTAATTGATCTTGTATGTAACCCAAGATTTTTCATGCGACCATGCGGTCATGCGATGGCCCTGGTCGCATGACCGCTTGGGGCGCTTAGGCGTTGCATAATTGCAAATGGGAAATTTGCAATATTTTCCCCGCATTTATAGAAATTTGCAATAAATACCTGTAATTTTAGAAATATTTATAGAAAATATATATAATATTGAAAATTAAATAGAAGTTCTCAACAAAAATTAAATAGAAGCTCGCCAGAGTTGGCGTTCGAGGTTCGCCGGAGGTGCCCTAGCAGGTCGCCAGATGTAGAGATGGCCGAAGGCGGAGGAAATGGGCTGAAAAAGAGGTGGGAGGGTGGCTGGAAATTGGGAAGAAATGGGAGGAAATGAGAAGAAATAGGGAGTAAAATGAGGTGTTAGGGTTTTAAAACCCTAACTCCTCATTTTAAATGTAATTAAATGGGTTAATGGGTTAGGCGGATCCAACCTGATTCGTCTAACCCGTCCAGCGCATGAAGGCAAATGCCTACATGCGCATGACCGCATATGCGACGCCTAAGCGTCGCATGAAAAATCTTGTTGTAACCGACCTCTTAATTGGCCAATTAAATAGTCTTCACACTTGTAACTCCCAATTACATCAAACCTCAACAAATATTCTGTTTAACTTGTTAAACTAATATATTTTCTAACATAATGGGAAATGAGATATATTATAATCTTTTATATTTATTCTTTTGTACAGGTTAGATCTTTGACATTAGACGTTAGAGTGTGGGCGCCCAGTGTTCTGAACCTTTTTCGTGCTCTAGGGAATTCATATTGTAATTCTGTGTGGGAGGAACTGCTTATTTCGAATGATGAAAGGTAAACGGTTTTACGTTCATTTTAACAATGTATACTGTTTTAAAAGTTTTTTATTGCATCCAATGCGCGATACGCCGGCACTGGGTGCACTTAAGCACAGGCACACCAGTGGTAATTTCGTAAATATATCATACAGAATTACTTAGTACATAATTCATAGGAGATTAAAAAGTACTTAGTAAATAGATGTAGTTGATTTTATAGTTTAAAACTTAATACAGATATTTCAATCTAATTTTTTCGCTTCTTGCGAGAATAGACAACTTGTTCTTTAGCTTGAGGAGTTTATTTTTCAACCTGATCTTTAGCTTCTTCAACTAGTTGTCGAGCTTGACGTTGAATAGTAAATGCTCGAGCTTAACCACTCCTAGTTGATAAACCCAAATGTTTCGGTTCTCCAGCTTCTTCTACGTCGTCGTAAACGAACTCATTGCACGGTTTGTCATTACCTGTGAGGTTGTGACCCATTCACTGGACTGGTTGAACTACTCGACCTGGACGGTATCATATTTTTTCGATCCTTTTTGAATGAGCAACTTGTTCGTCTTGAACCTCTCTGTCAACTCCATGGTGTAGTTGCAGTAGACGAGGTCATCAAGTCTAGGCACACCCAACCGATTGTGTGGATGTGTGGTTCTAGCCATTTTAGTTGCTGCATTCGATCCGAACTTACTAGCTTTCTTCTTGTTCAACACAGAATCATAGAGGATTTGTATCTTACGGTTTTGAATTTTAGATCATCATGTACCATTCTGTCAATGTATTCTGAGAACGCTCTCTCATATTCGACACATTGACTTCTTGTGTCGTCATCCTTGATAAAAAATTAATCGAATTTGCTAGCGATGATTTTTTTTTTGAAAGCAAAGGCCAGTGATGAAATTATAGTACTTAGTATAATACAAAGAAAGAAGATTAAGGCATTACTCTTTCATCTTATGACTTATAGTAAAATGCTGGATTAAAAAATAATGCAGCTTTTTACTAAAGGAGACCTGTAGTGTTTCACCTAAGCTTGTATATCGGTCGGATTCAGATCAGATATGCAGGTATCCGAATCCGAATAATTATCTGGATATCCGAATCCGAATAATTAACCAGATATCCGAATCCGACCGAATAAAATCCGGATTTGAAAATCCGAATCCGGATAAATTATCTGGATTTCCGGATAATCCGAATCCGGATAACTTTAGGGTTAAGGTTAGTGTTAGGGTTAAGATTTAATAATTATAAGTTAATAAGTTATAAAGATTTATAATTATAACTTAGGTAATTAGGTTTAAGACTTTAAGTGTTTAATGATTTATAATATAAATATAATAATATTAATTTATTATATATTTATCCGGATATCCGAACCCGGAATTCTTAAACGAATTCGGATTTTAACGACGGATTTTCCGTAAATACGAATCTGACCGAATAAAATCCGGATTTCAATTAATGTATCCGAATCTGGATAGTCATATTCGAATTCGAATGCGGATTCAAATACGGATTTACAGGCTTAGTTTCACCCAATGCTTGTCCATAATATCGAGAATTGGACGGTAAAAGGCTTCAGTTCCACCATAGTTCTTCGTGATGGTTTTTTGGCCTTGAGCAATGCCCCATGAAGGAAAATCATATCCGGCTTTGTGTCACCTTCCACAAGTCTAAGCACCTTCAAAACTGGTTCAGATGTTTCAAAAAATCTTAAAGAGAAGTAGAGAACAAAAAACGAGTGTTTATGACTGTGTCTGCCACATCTAAACCAGTAGGGTTACCCTTTGCGGCTTCGCCCACTTCGACCATTCAAACTTTCTTAAGTTATCCTGTATGTTTTGTTGGGTAAGGAAAGATGTCGCAAATCGAGGTAGCCCACACCTGACAAGTTCCCCTACCATTTATCTTTAGCCATTCAACACGCGAGGTGGAGATGGAGTGAATCAAATTTGTAATTTTCTGTAAAAAGGCACCCTACAAAATAATGAGAGTTTTATACATCTGAATTTCGATTAAATGTCATTTAAATTGAAATTACCTTGATACCTTCTAATGTCTTCAAGTGCAAGATGCAAAACGTGAGCAGTGCATGCAGTCCAAAACAGATGTGAAAATCTGTCCATCTGGATATTTCTGGCCATGACATAGTTCGATGTACACATGAACTATCTTACGTTTCCCAATTTTTGTTTAAACTTCTTCAAAATCAACTTCTCAGTTTTCGTTTCTGCCATGCAATATATGGAATGAAGGTAAGATGTTCCGGTCTCAGAGTTCACCGAAGGTCCGACGACTTCGATCTTGCCACAATCCATCACCTTCTTAGTTGATGATGTTGAGCTCGCACCGCTCAATACCATCTTTCTCCTCATGGAATCTTTGGGTAGAAGCTCTACATCCACAATCGAGGGTTTCTTCAATGGAATCTTCTTCATCAAGATGTCCATTTTCTCCTCCCAAATTTTACCGGTCACTTTAGGGCAATGTCTGAAGAAAAAAACGATAATAAATTATCATTAATATAATTTCCTATTTATGTAATCTATGGGCCAATAGTCCAATATACGATATTAGAACCACAATAAACTCTAATGGATAGATATCCATTAGATAACTTACATACTAAGGTAACTTCTACCAGATGGACAAGAATAAGGCAATCTGTTTTCATATAATCCTCACGATTTATACTCACCTCTAATGTCCCACTGGATGGTTTGATTCGACTGACGTGTAGTTTTACTTGATGAATTCTGCCGGTAGAAACAAATCCGCACAGAAGATACCTCACCGGCATTATTTCACCTTTCTTGGCTTCGGGTGCACAAACGGCGTACTTTCAAGTTTGATCGTCACAATTTACGGTTCGCTTGTACTTCAAATTCGTGATTAGTCTGATTGATTTATCTTAGATGCTACAATCAATCTCCTCTGGAATGGAGATGGTCGTAGGAGAGGTCGCCGGAGCTGGGTGCTGGCAGAGCTCGCTGGAGGGAGGAGAAGGTGGGCTGATCGGAGGGGGAAGGGAGAAATCGGAAGGGAGGAGTAAAATTCACGATTTAGACAGTCTGAATCGAGTTGTTTTCTTAAGAACCTCGCTGTTTCATAGTACAATTTTTTGGAAAAGGTTGTGATATTGTTTCATAGTACAATTTTCTTATAGTTTTTTTTGCATTTTTTTTCTTTTATAAAACCAAATACAACAAAGTTACCTAAGAGTACTACAAACTAAGTAATCAATATTTCGATTTTCAATCCATGGTTCTTCTATTCTAGATTTCTAGTACAGCTTCACTTTTTAAATCTCCTATAAGTTTCTAATTGAGCCTGTCAATATATCAAGAAGAATCTCCCTTTACCTCTGTCTTTCTTTGAATTTCCCTTCACTGAACACAATTTTGCAGTCTCACTTGATCCTTTCCTAGATTTTCTGCCAGCTCCTCTCTTCCTCACCATATACCCTTTGTATACCTCCTCACCTTCCAAATGTGTCAATATGCATTTCTGCCACTGAAACTCTGATTCAAATGTTTTTACACTCCTATTGTGCAGTGACATTTAGTAGTATGCACAGTTGAAGACAATCGTCCAAACCTGTCTTACAAAGAAGACGAGCTGTTTTGATTAGTAGACCATCTTTCTGTACATTCTCTACTATTCATGTGTAGGTAGCTTACCCATATTCTGTGGCCTTTCCTTGACATACATTCCTTTCATTCATCTAGTCCATATTCTATCCTTAGTTATCATCTGTCTAAATTAGGATGAACTATGAAGAAGAGTTTGCATTCTAAAACATGGTTATTCTAACTTGTACAATTTGGCAGATGGTTTTTTGTTATTTCTGTTATAAATCTATTGAATTTGAATGTTGTAGATTTGATGAATCAGTAAAAAAATCAGAATCTATCACCAAGCCTAACCATAGGGATGCTTTTTCAGTAAAGGAGAAATATATTCACCTGAAGGTACTAGATTATAGATACTGATATTTCTTATCATATTTCTGTGTTTATTGTTTAAATCAACGCAATACTACAAAAACTCAGGATGGTTCATTCAAAATTTTCACAAAAAATCAGGAAGATATATTTTAAAATTATGGAAGTCGATTATATAAAACATTGAAATTAAAGCATACCAATCTTAATACAAATTTGAGTTATAAAATGCTTGATGTCTAGATAATCTATGGTTTGTTATATATCGAATGGAAATAAATTTATATTAATAGATATCATAGAAGATTGAAGTTTTTATATGTTTATTTTTTAACAGTACGAGAAGAAACATTTCTTAGGTCAAATAATAAGCCAATCAAGTTCTTGTACTGCTCAGTTTTTGGAAGCTGTTAAATATGGTAAAATACAGGAAGCGTATCGTCTTCTTGTCACATCAGATGTAAATCCCAACTTGTTGTGTGATGACATTTATCCTGATGACATTTGTCACTTGAACCAAAATGAGAAAAAATGTTGTGATCCTGCAATCTGTCCAAAAATGAAGGAAACTAACGATTCAGTAAATTGTCTTCAAGGATGTTCGACGTTACATTTGGCATGTCATACAGGTGGTTTAGCATTGACGGAACTGCTTCTGCAATATGGTGGTAACATAAACCTACAAGATTTCCATGGTAGAACTCCTCTTCACCATTGTGTTGTCATGAGGAACAACCAACTTGCTAAGTATCTTATTAAAAGGTGAGCTATCTGTTATTTTAATTGTTATTTCTTGTTATTTTAATTGCTAAGTATCTGGCAAGGTTGTTCCTATCTTCTTGGTCATTTTGGTGGTAAGTTTATCTTTTTTACTTGTGAATCGTTTAAATGTACGGATTGCCTATTGACTTTGCAGGGGTGCAAAACCCTCGTTTAAAGATGGTGGAGGTCTAACTGCTCTAGAGAGAGCAATGGAGTATGGACCAATAACTGATGATGAATTACTTTTGTTGTTGGTAGAATGAGTTGATTTCTGGTTCAGGTGAAATCCTGGTTGCTTACATACATTTCACAAACCAAACATCTCAAGAATAATTCCGTACTAATATTAAGTACTCCTTCCAGTTGTATGTGCCAAACTGCCAATGAAGAATGATTCCACTTCCCAATAGCTTCAGCAGTAAGCATTGAAACTATATACATCCATTAGAGTGACTTACAAATTTTAAATTGTCTTCAGTGTTGAAATTGCAATGGGGAAGATTTGTATAGCAATCGATATTATAAATTGTATTTTCCTCTATATATTGTAATATTTTAGTCATCTTTCTTATTTATTGTACATTGACATTGATACGAAAAAAGAATTAAAGACAAGGTTTAAAATTAAATTTCCATTAAATTCTTTGTTGAATAGATCGATTTTCTTTTTTCAATTACAAAAACGGTGAATTATTCTCGACACGACGAAATTTAATTGGCGTTGGAATCGTTTTCGATGGCAGATCTGAGTCCCTTCTTCTTCATCATCTCACAGTAAAATTCGGCATGTTCCTGCAAGAACAAAGAAAATCTTATTTTACCTAACAGTAGAACATGGATTGTGTGTGTTTTACCTTAACGGCCACTATAACAATGGCCAAACCATTCTGCCGTGATTCGTGAAACAGCTTCCTAGCATCTTCTTGCGTGAGAGATGGAACAACTTGCGGCAATGTCCTTTCCACTTCAAAAGAAAAATAGTACACAAATTGAACAAATAAATAAAGGAAACTCTTAAAGAGGAAGAAAAACAACTTGATTGTGATTGAATTTGACACCTAAATCTTCATTGTGAACTGGATCATCGATCAACAGAACCCGGTAGCTATCGCCCCAACCAGTTACCTTCGCATCACGGAATCTTCCGATATCCCCACCTACAAAAAGTGAGTGAGTGAGTGATCACAAAATTAATGTAAGAAATCACAAAAACAATAAAAAAAACTAAACCCTAACCTGCTTCTGCTTGTGGAGACGGATCATTCAGGGACTGATCGAAAGATGGTCGTTCCAAGACTCCAGTCCCACCACTTCGGAAAGATCTCAAATTCCCAAACCTTGAAAAATCCAGCTCCTTCATTCGTATCGCCAACTCCGGCCTCCGTTTCATCTTCACCGAGCAGAATGAAGATGCGATCTTCGCCTTGAGGGATCCAATCGGAGGAACCAAAACGGTGCTAAGAAGAAGAGTGAGAGCCATAGGAGACTGGGTTTCTCAGTGATTCTTATCTATTGATACCCTTTAACATCTAGAATGGGTTTATCTATATATACTCTTTACATATGGTTAACAACTAACTATTACATAATTACTTTCTTGACCGTTCTTGCTAACAATATCTTATGAGTGATGATCCAAGGGCTGAAAATGGATCGATCATTCATCGAATCTAAACAATTTCAGATGTGCGTCGATTTGCTTTGCAGCCACCAAAGTATCATTCACGACAAGACTCGAACCATCTCCTGCAACGAACTCGAAACAAACACCGTCCACTTCAATCAAGCTGCAACCGGGAATCTTCCTCACTCTCTTCACCTCCATCTCTTTCCTCACTTTCGCCACCCCCTCCCACCGCCTCCTGTCGGCGTAAATATTCGATAGAAGCACCTGCATCCCGCCGTGAGAAAGACCCAACTCCTCCAAACTATCTACGGTCGCCTCGCCGAGCTCAACGTCGCCGTGTACTCTGCATGCATTCAGAAGAGCGCCTAAAACATAGGAATCAGCTTCCATGGGCATTTCGACCACAACTCGTTTCGCCTCTTCAACCAGACCGGCTCGACCAAACATGTCTACCAGACATCCGTAATGCTCCACACCTGGCTGGATTCCGTAGTCGGATTTCATCAGTCTGAACAACTCCTTACCTTGCTCCAAGGATCCCATCCGTCCACATGCGCTCAGGACGCAGATGAATGTTACTCCATTAGGGTTGATCTTCTCATCTTGCATTCTTCGGAATAAGTTCAGAGCCTTCCGACTCTGGCCGTGGTTTGATAGGCCGGATATCATGGAGGTGAAAGCGAAGACGTCTCTCTCCGGCAACGACTCGAAGATTTCGGAAGCAGTTTCTATGCAACCGCATTTTGCATACATATCTATTAGAGCTGTTCCCAGTATCCTGTCCATCTTCATCTCATTCTTCTTGATATAGGCGTGGATCCATCTCCCTTGATCTAGAGCTCCCAGGAAAGCGCAGGCCGTAAGAGCGCCGACCATAGCGGCGTGGTTGGGATGGACTTGCACCACCTGCATCTCTTTGAATAACTCCAAACCCTCTTTAAAAAACCCAAACTGCACGTACGTGGTTATAATCGCGCTCCAAGAGACGGCGTTTCTCTCTGGCATTTTATCGAACAGCTCCCTTGCCATCGATATCTGACCAGACTTGTTGTACCCATTCACCATCGCTGTCCAGGAGATCACGTCTCTTGTGGAGCTCTGATCGAACAGCTTGCGAGCAAAACAAAGAGACCCACAGCTGGAGTACATATGTATCAAACTGTTCTGCACGAAGTCGTAGGATTCCCATCCAAGCCTGACGATCTGAGAATGGAACTTCTGACCGTCGACGGAGGAGGAAACATCCAGACACGACCTGAGAAGGAAAGAGAAGGTGTAGTTGTTGGGTAAGTATCCACCGGACAGCATATGTTTGTAGAGGGAGAGAGCGGCAACGGGTCGATATTTTTCGACATAACCTCTTATCATGGTGTTCCATAGGAACATGGTCGGTCGGAGAACGCTACGGAAGACGGCGAAGCCATAGTCGAGATCACCTCGATCGGATATTGCGCAGAAAGCCACGATCTTCCCTGTTACGAAGGGGTCAGTGATCTTGCCAGAGACGACGAGGTGGTTATGGATTTGATAAATGTGGGCCATGTTAAGGTGACATTGCCGGAGAAGGGAGAGTGTTCGAGCATCTGATTTCAAAATTCCGACACCGGACATTAATTCAGCCAGCCACCGACTCCAATTCGACAGTAAAAATAGAAAAAGGAATAATAGAATGAATAAACGGATCCAATAAAACCCGAGAATCGGATATACAGTAAAGATCCGGAAACGATTTAAAGAATCTAGGTTTATCTATTTTTATCACGTTGTATCCACGTGGACCAATGGAAAAGCAGAAATCTGGAAACATATCTGCTTCGTGATTCCGATAGTATCTCCGGCCCTTCTTTAGAACCACAGTCTCACCATCTTTATTCACATTCACTCGATCAGACGATTATCAGTCACCGTAGCAAGAAGAAGAGTTCACCGCCGGAGGAAGCTAGGAAGAGATGGCGAACGCACTAAGGAACTTCGGAGTTGTTTGCCCAAGCTTGCTTTCCTCCTCCAAGACCAAATTCGCCACGTCTCTTCCTCTCCCAACCTCCGTCGTATCGAATGCTTCGACTTCTCGGTTCTCCATGTCTGCCGAGTGGATGCCTGGCCAGCCTCGCCCTAGCTACCTCGATGGCTCAGCTCCCGGGTAAGTGTCGTATATTCGTATCGTATCGTATCCTAGCTATATATGCATGTATTGATTTCTGCATGCATGACAGAGATTTTGGATTCGACCCTCTGGAACTAGGAGCCGTTCCTGCCAATCTGGAGAGGTTCAAGGAATCTGAGCTCATTCACTGCCGTTGGGCCATGCTCGCCGTGGTAATTAATGTTTTATTATTAATCAGATTCAATAAACATTTGATGGAATAATTAATAACTGGTGATTGATGGATGGATGGATGGATGGATGATGTTGAAGCCGGGGATCTTGTTGCCAGAAGCATTGGGGCTAGGGAACTGGGTGCAAGCACAGGAATGGGCGGCCATACCAGGTGGGCAAGCAACCTACTTGGGCAACCCAGTGCCATGGGGAACGCTCCCCATAGTCCTTGCCATCGAGTTCATCGCAGTAGCCTTCGTGGAACAGCAACGTAGCATGGAGAAGGATGCAGAGAAGAGAAAGTACCCAGGTGGAGCTTTCGATCCTTTGGGTTTCTCAAATGACCCAACCAAGTTCGCCGAAAACAAGGTCAAGGAGCTCAAGAACGGTACGTTTTCTTCTTCTAATAATAATAATAATAATAATAATAATAATAATAATAATAATAATAGTCTACTGGACCGATATTGGACTGTTTATGGGCTTGTCTTTTGCAGGTCGGCTTGCACTTTTGGCCTTTGTGGGCTTCTGCGTTCAACAATCTGCTTACCCAGGAACTGGACCCTTGGAGAATCTAGGCACACACCTTGCTGATCCATGGCACAACACCATCGGTGATATTGTCATCCCCAGAAATATTCTATGATTCTGCTCATTCCATTCTATTCTATCCCACTTATTCTGGACTATCGGTGTGTGTTGATTAATGTATGTAATGGTGTTATATATATTATTAATTCAACAACTGCCTTATATCAGTTTTAAATAATTCTAAATTTCTAATTAAGGAGGCTAGCCATATAAAGAAAGATTAGTTTAACTGATCATATTAACAATTAAGGTTTCTGAAGTTTCAAAATTCGAGTGTCGTTGTATACGTATGTGTTTTCATTAAATTTTCACTACGATCCAAACGATGATATATTATCTTGAGGTAAATATTTTTACTAAATTTACAACCAGAATCAAAAATGTAAAATATTTATCAACAAAATCACCCACAAGAGTAAAAGTGTAATAAAAGAACTTATATGATTTATTTTATAATCATAACAATTAAATACAATTACTGAATTACATCATATTTATAAATAATAAGTTGTATGTTTACTTTGGTTTGTAATGAAATGAGAATTAACCTCACTAGTTGCACGGACCATGGACCGTGGGCTGGGTGAGACCAAAGGCCTCAGGGCCTAGGCAACCCCATGGAGTAAATAAAGGTCGGCCACATTATAAATACCCTTCCTGGACCCTTAGGGAGGGGGGTTGAAAATCAGAGAGAGAAAGTCGGTCTCAGTCTGCGGACCGCCGACACCACCGCCAGGGCCAGCTTCTCGATGTCCGGGTATCTTTCCTCTGCCCCCTGCAGCGATCGGGAGTAATAGTACACTGGCCTTTGTATCCCGTCCGCCTTTGACAGGAGGACCGCGCTGACGGCCGCCTCCGAGTGGGCGACGTACATTGTGAGCGGTTCGCCGCTACGGGGCGGTCGCAGCGTCGGCAGGTGTGCCAACCGCCTCTTCAGCTCGCCGAATGCTACCTCACACTCACCCGTCCAAACCACTCTTGGTCCTGGCAATTTCAACAGCTAGAAAAACGGGCGTAGCTGGTCCGCTGCTCTTGGCAGGAATCTACTAAGGGCCGCCACCCTTCCGTTCAGTTTCTGGACCTCCTTTATGGTCCGCGGTGGGGTCATCTCCATGACTTTCTCCACCTTTTCCTTTCTGGGCTTAATGCCCTCTGGGGTGATCCTGAATACCAGGAAATGACCCCCGTTCACCCCGAACGCGCATTTCTTTGCCTTTAGCTTCAGGCCCGCCCTCCTGATACTGCGGAATGTCTCCTCTAAGTCGGCGAGGTGTGTCTCCGCCTTTTTCGACCAGACTAGTATGTCGTCGACGTACACCTCGACGTTTCTGCCAATCTGGTCTTCGAAGACCTTATCCATGAGCCGTTGAAATGTGGCCCCCGCGTTCCGTAGCCCGAAGGGCATTACTTTGAAGTAGAAGGTTCCCGAGTCAGTGATAAACGAGGTCTTCTCTTCGTCCACCCTAGCCATGGGGACCTGGTTGTACCCCGAGTGCGCGTCCATGAAGCTGAGCATCTCGCAGCCTGAGCTCTGGTCTACCAGTCTGTCGACCGACGGCAGGGGGTAGCTGTCCTTAGGGCATGCTTTGTTGAGGTTTGTGAAATCAACGCACAACGCCTTTCTGACCATTACAACGTTGGACAACCATTCTGGGTACCGGAGCGTATGGCGTATGAAGCCCGCGTCTAGGAGCTTCGCCACCTCGGCGTCCCTTTTCTCGGCCCTCAGTGGCCTAACTTTTGTCGGACCGCTCAGGCTCCCTGGACGACCGCTAGCTTGTGTTCCACTGTCGTCCAGACCACTCCGTCCAGCTCTCTCAGCTCGGTGACGAACATGTCCTCGTTCCTTCTGAGGAGGCCCTCTAGGTTCCTCTTGAACACCTTCGGGAGGTTCTTTCCTACCCGCACCTCGCTTCGCACGAGGGGTACCGGTACTATGGATGACGCCGGCTCCAGCGGGTCCTCTCGGAGCGCGTGTGGTAACCCTTCCCCGGATGTCATTAGCTCTCTCACCGAGTTGAAATAACATTCGCGGGCCTTTTTTTGGGATCCCCTCACTGTGCACACGCTCGCGCTTATCGGGAACTTCAGGCACTGGTGGAGGGACGACGTTACCGCCTGGAAGTCATGTAGGGTTGTTCGCCCCAGGATGGAGTTGTAACTCGAGGTGAAGTTTACCTCGACCGTTTTCGCTTGGGCGTGGCGGCCCAATGTCACTGGGATGGCTATGATGCCTGCCACCGGAACCTCTTCCTGGCCGAATCCTCTTATTGGCGCCTTGCTCGGGAATAGGTCCGCGCGAACGAGGCCTAGATCCACAAAGGCATTCCAGTACAGGGCGCCCACCGATGCCCCAGTGTCGATCAGTACTCTATGAAGTCGTACCTTCTCTTTGTTTCCCTTTTGGAAAATGAGGGTCACCAATAGCGGGTCGTCGTGGGGGGTGATGACGTCTATCATATCCGCTTCTGTGAACGTGATGTCCGCTCCCAGGCGCGGACACTTCCCTTCGACTTCCCGATCGACGTCAGCGGCTTATCGACGCCTCTCCCATGGGTCCGCGCCGCGAGATGCACCCCCTCCCGCTATTGTTAGGATGTCCCCGACTGGTTCCTCCGTTGGCTCCTGCTTGGGTACCCGGTGTCCGGTTGGGATGACCGCGGCTCTCCTGACGGGTGGGGCGGGGGTGCTTCGGGCGTAGCGCTCAGCTTGCCTAATACCTTGGCCAGGTTCAGGCACTCGTCGGTCGTGTGGCCCTTGTCCTGGTGGTATTCGCAGAACCTTCCCTCATCTCTGTACGTGGTTGAGTCCTTCCTCAGGGGCCGCGCTGGTGGGAGGGCTCCGACTCCACCCAGGGTGAGGAAGACTTGCCTTTGGTTCACTGCTGGGGTCGGTCCCGCCTCTCGACGGTTCCCGCCGACGGCGACTGGTGTTCTGTACGCGGCCGCCGCTGGGGCTGGCTGAGCCTTCGACTGCTGTTGCCGCTGAGGGGCCGGGCCCCCAGCCTGCGCTCCCCTTGCTTTCTGTTGGTGCTTCTTGAACTCTTGCGTTCTCGCCCCTAGGTATTCCTCCACGTTGGACTCTCCGTGGGACATTTCCATGGCCTCCGCGAACGTCTTCGGCGGCTTCCGGATGAGGTCTCCCACGAAGAACGTCGGCCTCAGGCTGTTGGTGAGGGCGTACATGATCACCTTTTCTGTTAACCCCTCGATTTTCTGCACTTCTCTCGCGAAGCGGTCCATGTATACTTGCGTGCTCTCGAAGTCCCCCTGCACTACTGCACTGAGGGTGGCCTCGGTCTCCTTCGCTTGTGGGCGAAGGCCGCTAGGAAGATTCTCTCCAGGTCTTCGAAGGTATGGACCGAGGTCGTGGGGAGCGTTCTGAACCATGCCACCGCATCGCCCGTGAGCGCTCTTCGGAACATCCTGCACCAGATGTCCTTCTTGTCGGTTCTGTCCTCCATGTTCGTTTTGAAGGAGTGCAGGTGATCGCTCGGGTCGGTATCTCCCTTGTATGCGGGGATCTTCGGGGTCCTCCAACCGACAGGGTACTCACCCTCCAGCAGGTGCTGTGCTAGGGCTTCTCCGCTCCCCGTTCCGGGTACCGTGACTATCACTCCACTTGCGGGGTCCCCCCTACTGCGCCTCCCCTAGCACCATTCGATTCCAGCACTCGCCGCTCGGCGGTTAGCTGGAGGAGTTGCTCCTGCAGTTGCCGTTGGCTGTTCTGCAGAGCGGAGACCATCGCCGAGAGCTTTGCATTCTCCGAGTGCTTCCTCCGGCGCCGCTCTTTTCTCTCCGTAGGGGTTCGGGAGCGGTCCCGCCTCTCCCGTCTCTGCTTCTTCTCCTCTTTACGTTGAGCCGCCTTTTCCTCTTCGGCCCTCTCCAAACGCCGGGCCTCCTCCTCGGCGTCGGCCCTTTCCCTGCGCCAGGCCGCCCTGTCCGCCCTGTCCGCCTCTTCCATTTTTGCCCGCCATACCTCCTCCTGGGTTTCGAATGCCCAGGCTACGCTCTGCCTCTTGTACGAAAAGTACGGCTCAGATCTGTCTGAGTCTTCCCCTTCCTCACGCGGTTGCTCCATCCTCGTGGTGGTCGGGCTTAGCTCCCTGTCGCGAGCTACTTTCTGTTAGGGGTGTCTCGAACTTTCTCCTTTGTGGAACTCGCTTCCTCCGACCATCCTCTCTCCGGTTGCGTGTTCGTTTCACGTCAGGTTCACCACTGATGGTGTGTGGACTCGCGCTAGGGTGCTCACACACACAACTCTCTAGTATTACTATTCCAGGTAACCGATCCCCCTCCCTGTTGCACTATGAGAGGTATTTATAACTATCTGCCCTAGGGCCTAATAGGTCTAGCAGGCCTGTCTGGTCCGGGGCCCGACTCGATGGGCCCTGGTACCAATATCTTATATATTGAAAATAACGTTTGCATACTTTCTGCTATTTGCCTTCGATGAATTTATTATTTCCAAAACTATTCATCCTAAATTTGAGTACTGAAGCGTAACCTTCATTCGCTCATCAACATCATCGTGACTGGGTATCGAAAATCTTCCTAAATTTACTTGAAAATGTCTCTTAAATTACCACCTCAGTTTATGTCATCACTTGGATATCATATAAGATGAGGAGGGATTCAAGAGTCAAGGCCAGCAGGGGCGAAAAAATTAGCCACAGATATGAATGTTTCAATAATTCTGAATAAAGATGATTTTTTGGTGAAAGGTTTAGACACAGAGAAAGATGATATTTTATTTACTGGAATTAGCAAGAGAAAGTTCTACTGTTCTATCTACACCTTTATACATGCTCTACATAACTAAGGTTTCATTCATTCTAGAGTAAATGAATTTAAGAACTAAACATCAATTACTTGGAATTAATTGCCAATTATGTTTTAATTTAAGTGCTTATCATAAAATAAAGATATATCAGCATAAGCATAATGTAATAAGAGTTTTCATCCCAAATCCCAAATCATGGCATCACGGCAGTAACTCATTGACTTATTCATACAATATTGAGCATTTGAGTGCACTGTTTTTTTCCCTTTTATATAAGCGATCAAGTACTGTTCTTTCTTGAATTCAGGGGAAATCATCTTTACTTTGATTAATGTTCCTCACCGCTTTGCACCTTTGGAAATGGTTTAAAGACATTTGTTTGTCTTTTAATATGAATGTTTGTTTTGGTTCAGTGGTCTCCACCATGCACACCGAACATGTGATGCTGCTTCAGGAATTTTATAAATACTACGTAAAATTTATATACACAATCTAAATAAATCATAAATATATTTGAATTAAACTAACTCACTTGATTCATATTAGGTAGAATAGCATTTGCAAGTTCTGTATTTATTTCGATCGGTAGTGGAGACATTTGACTCATTATACCAGGCATACTCCTCATGCTGCCAAAAATACGAATATACATTGTCTTCCAAGCAAAAACAATGAATCATTTATATACAAGTGAACTATCGTCCGTTTACCTCGATAATATGGATGTGATGTTGTTCCTTGAATGATACAAAAGATTGAGGTTGTCTTCAAGCTGTAGAAAGTTATGACAAAATATGATTTAAGGTTTAAAAAAATGGCTAGCGATGATCAACAAGTTATACTGCTTAACTAGTGATTAACACCGATAAGGGAAATTTTATAAATATATTTTACATGCACAATTTTCTCTGTATTACTGTATTAGTAATAAATAGATAAACTAATAGCATAAATGCGTAATATACTTAACCTGTTCAAAAATCATAATGTGGAGTTCTGGTGAATTTGGAGTTCTCTGGTTGCTGAAAGGGAAAATCATTGGAACCCCTAGATGAAACAATAAAGGCCCTTTCGATATAATTTAATTGGGTATTCAATATTTAGGCAGATCTGACCTAATCAATCTAATTACCTAAATAATCATGTACTGCTAACCAATGGAATCAGTTAGTCCTCTTCCACCAGTAAGCCAGTTTACTGCCAGTTTTCAGCCAAACACTTTTCTATTTCTAAAGTAAATAGACATAATTATCAAATCTAAAATTAACCATCAAAAGTGTTAGCATAAATCAAATTAATAATATTTCAACAGTCATTTCTGTTCGATCCATCATTATGAAAATATAAACATAAAAACATCTAAGAACTAAATAATATAGATCATACAATAAAAAGTCGAAATGCAATATTAATTTTTCCTAAAATATTCATTCTGACATTGCAAAACCACTAAAGACGTAATTTTTTGAAGCAACTAAAGACGTAATTGCATCATGGTTGAATTACGAATATGCAAAAAAATTGAAAAATAACGAAAACAGGACAATTCAAATTCCTCACCTTAAATTTATTGAGATTTTCTTCTATCTGACAAAAAAGTAGATTATTTTCCTCTATTAGGCATCGTGTGGTACCATCTATAACTGGAACTGGTAAAATAAAATTATGAATTATGATTGATATCAGAAAATAAATAAAAAATTTAAAACCTCGTGATATCATATAAAATTGAAAAATTGGCATAATTCCTCACCAAGACTATAATTTATTATTCTTTTGTTATTTAAAAAAAAAGTTGGTTAGAAAGACACGACTCTTCATAAAGCTGGCTAGTCAATACCCAAGATCATATCAATAAGCAATACTATTTGATCACATACATGATAAATAGATTTGATGTGTGACAGGTATGGGTCAGTTAAATGGAGAGAGAAATCACCAACCTTCGGAAGAAAATTGAGTAAAATGGTCATAAGGAGGTGCTGTGAAAGAATAAGAAGCCATATTAGCTGGGTGACAGGAAGATACATTTGCTCGCAAGGAATAGTCTACTACTTTATCCTTCAAAGAACATAAAATGATTTTGTTATAAACAAATGATAAAAGAATAAAAATCATAAAATTTACACAAAAATAAATAAATTATGGAGAATTTCCCAAATGTTATATTTCCAAATAACTTGATTAATGATAGCATAAAATTTTAAACCAAAATGACCACCAACATTATGATATTCACACATGATTAAAATAGTAGAAAAACTGATGCATCGATGATTTTTTTTATCACAATCTTTTGCAATTATTTTTACAAGTAAAACATGATGCTTTCAATCTAACATTTCCTATTTAAAATAAAGTAGTAAATCCTCAAAAAACAGTAACAAATACACAGATTACTAACCTTTCTGTCTTTCATCTTCTTCCCAGCATAATATTCATCTGTCTTGCGCCTTTTAACATTCTCCATCTTCTAGATGGAGAATGAAGATAGAAAATTACATAATTTAATAATAGCAGAAATCATATACAGTTCATGTAATGAAGTAATATTAATTTTATCAAATAATGAACCGCTTGTGGACTGCTTCACCGCTTTAAAAGATTTTGTAGATAGTATATATATCATTTATCCATATAAAGGAACAAAATATTACAAGATGACGATCAAAATTTCAAACACAGCAATTCTTCTCTTGCAATTGAATAATTTTAAATTATAAAAAACTAAAAATATCACAAAAATCTTATTGATAGTCAGTTAAAAATCATGATGAAAAAGATAAAAATACTCCTATAAGTCTATAACTAGAATAAAAATATGATGCTATTAATTAGTTAACACACACACCCCGTTACTTACAGACATCCAACGACACCTTAAGGCAACATCCCTAACAGTCTTCACCCGCAATGATGACGATATCTTGATATACTTCATCATATTTGGTTCATTTGCATACCTAAAGAAGTTGATATGGATAATTAAATAAGTCATTATACCGGATAAAATAAAGCAAACATGTTCAAATAAAATATAAAAAAAAATCCACCATTTTGATTATCAAGTGTGAAAGGTTGGTCATTATATAGAGTGGCTAGTATTGTTTATCAATTTCCGAACAAATGATGTTAAGGAGTAAAGACTTAAAATGGCTCTTGAATCTTGGTAAGCAGCAATCGTCACAAAATAAGTTCATTCTTGATGGAACAAATAAATATACAATGCATAAATATAGTGAAAAATAGATTTGAAATTATATCCCAGTGCTTATAATTAATTAACATTTCCCCCAAATTTAAACATCGATGTTTATTACAATTAATTTCAAAAAAAAGGAAACATATATACCCTCTTAAGTCTTTAACATCATTAATTATGTTCACAGAAAGACAAGAAATTCTAAGAATAGATTGGACAAAGTAACAATGGTTAACATTAAAGAATCTGATGAGAGAACACCAAGAACCTTTAATGAGCATGATTCTTTATAATGAAATTAAATTTAAAAAAAGAAGAAGTGGAGAAATAGACAACCTACTTTAAAAGACCAGATTCCAATAACAACTGCTCGTTGTGGGTCCACTCTGAAGCTAATCCTGTGTCAGCCTTAAGCCCTGTCATCTGATCAAGTAAAGTACCGTAAGAACTTCCGGATTGACTGACAGTAGATGCATTGCTAATCCCACCGGGACTCTCAGCTAATGCCATAACAGGCGCACAGCTGATCCCACCAGAACTATCTATAGGAAAGAGCGTAGAAGGAGTGGTTATTGCTCCCGGCTGAAAAGATAAAACGTGAGAATTGCCGTGCAATGAAGAAGGTAACATCCCCATGTGAAAATTCATGTTTGGATCGGATGCCATATTTGCCGCAATCACAGTCACCGATGACATCACTGAATGTATAAAAATACCAAATCCATCATTTGTCTATCCCGTTTTCGAAAATCATTTACAGCAATCGAATGAAAGATCCCAAACTGAATCTCTAACTCCAAAAACTCGATAAACAAACGCAACTGTCGATCTCACCTGGACACCATAATATTAAAAAATAAAAATAAAAACATCAGTCCTTTTCAAATTGTGTGATAGGCAGACAGTTGAATCTCAAAGTTTTTTTGATTAAGATGAAACAGATAAACAACCGTGAAAAGAACGAAAGAAAACACGCTCGATCTCCAGAAACGACGGCGAAAGAAGAAGAAAGAAGTCGATGACCTACCTATTCTCCGACGATGTCTTCGATTCCGATCGGCGTCTCCGGATCGATCACACCAGATGAAATCAGAGAATCGAAGAAAATGCCGCACAACTTTCCACCTTAAATAATGGATGGATCATTACTTCGCTTTCACTCACTCTACCACAACGACACCACCACCACCTTCGTCTTCTTTCTTTCTCTGGTTCTTTTTCCTTTTAATCTCTCTCCTCCTCCTACTCTCTCCTGGAGTGTCCCTTTTATTCTTCTTTTGGCACTTACAGTACACACCGTCCCCGATTTGAACACCTATTAAATACTCAACAATGACCACTATATTTCCATCAATTTACGGATTCTGCCACCGTGCACACTGTTTTCCCACCGATATTGTGGAATGCGCACATGGACACTCGACAAACGATGCTACTGGTCAGTCGATCGACAGTTCTTACTCACGCCCATACGTCCATGTGTCCATACGTGTTTGGTCATCACGCGGTCCAATCATCGTTCGCTCATCGATCGACGTGTAATTTTTTTTTTGTATTATTAATATATTATTTTGTCTGCCACGTGTTATTATGACAATGACAGTAATATAATAATAATAAAAGTAACCAATGGATGGGATCGTAGGAATATAAGATGATGGATTGATGGGTGGCGTGAGAAAACTGCAGACTGGGCTCGAATATTGTTAGATAACCGAGAATAATAATAAAAGTCATTTCAGGAATATCAAATAATAAAATAAGTAAATAACGTCCAAAAAATATATAATAAACTAATATCTTCGAAAATAAATAAATATAATTATTTTCTGTCAAGACACGGCAAATAAATCTTGACCCTTCATTGTCAAATCGTGATTCAATACATAACATATTTATATGACACGCTGGATTGGAAAACAACAGTCTGGATTAAATAACGATGAAATAAATAAAATAACCAGTTATGTTTTCACCACAACATGACTTATTTTACTTAATTTTCATGTTCTTACCATTTGCGCCTAATTTTTTTTATCGAAGACGATCAAAATTTATTTGACACGAACACATTATTTTATTAATTAAGAATATATTTTATTATTTTATCTTATTACGTAGTTATTAGTTTACCCTTATTAGAATATAATATTTTATATAAAACTTATGAGATTTTACATAAAAATATTATTTTACCTTTATTATATAAACGATAAACATAATTAATTAATAAACATAGTTAACCTACATTTTGAGTAATCGTGTCGTATTTTTAGAGACAAACATTAAACCGACACTATTACTAAACATGTCAAAATTTTAGACATTAATCAATAATAGTATATTTTCGTATAATCGTGTCGTTTCGTATTTTTAGAGACAAACATTAAACCGACACTATTATTAAACATGTCAAAACTTTAGACGTTAACCCGACACTATTATGAACGTGTCGTATCGTAAAAATCGTGTCTGTTATTATCACCTTTAAAAAGTGATTGTTTGTGAAAATTGCATTGTTTTTCTTTTATATTGTAGAAATTGCATTATTTTTTTGGACACATTTCTGGTGAGCCAAAACTCGGTGTGCTAAATGCGTCATAACGTGGTACGTCGTTAAATCGTCGTTGTACTTGATCTAGTTGGTAATGAATAACTTATTGTAAACCGTTCAAAAATTATTAGATGATGATCAAACGGTCAAAATTTTTTTGGTACTTTGTGACTCATATAGAACATGGGATACCTGAAACTCAGTCTATTTTTTTTTTATATTGTGGAAATTGCATTGTTGGACATGAATAGACATGACTTTTATTTCTCCTTTAAACCTCCTTTATTTCTCGTCTTGCTCTCCAACACATATCTCACTAGGCTGTATTTGTCTTTTTATTCCACTTTCTTTCGCACCGTTTCGCCACTCGCACTCACGAGTCACTACACAATGTCTCGAACCTCTATTAAATAATAAATACTGAACAATAAATAGCCACTCTGTTTCCATGAAATTACGGATTTTGACAGCAAACAGTCTTCAGAGGAACCAAGAGCGGAGACCGATTCAGAATATAGGCGAGACCTTGGATTGCAAAATAAACTGATTCGGATTTGAATGCTTAACGTGAGTTGGTGGAATTTTTCTTCAAGAAATACCATTGATATGCAGAGATTTTGACAAGTGTCAGGTGAGTCGGGTGACCTTACCGCAAACAAAACTGTATAATGGCTATTTTTTAATAAATAAAATTTGAAAAATCCCAAATCCACCAACGACGACGGTAACCGACCGACATCAGAGTATCAGACACCGACGTTGATGAGGACGATGTCGATTGAGTTCGTTCTTGTTCTGGTCATCCACTTCTTCCTCGCCTTCGGCACCGCCAATGCGAATTTTAAAATCATCCCTCGGAAAATGCTCATCATCTCCTATTCGGTGGCGTCGACGACTCACGTCGATGATCTGGCTCGAAACCCGATCATCACAAACCGCCTTGGTTCATTCAGATTCTTCATTATCCACCGTGTTATCCGTCCCGTCCGATTCTTTTCATATGACGACAACGACGACGTTCCCACCATTCCCCACACGATTCACATCCAACGGTCTACCTCTACCTCCTCTCCTTTCGACCATACCATCCCGTACTTCGGAATCCCTAAATTCGTCCAAGATCAATTGAAGGATATCTTTATGGTCGTGACCGGATCGATGTTCGGAGTTGGTTGTGGAGTTATAATGTATCTCACCTGGCAGATGTTCCTGTGTAGATACGAAGAAGCATTAGGTGGTGGGTACGAGTGCGATGTGGAGGAAGAAGATAGCATGGAAGGAGGGTACAAGGTGATCGATGAGAATCCCAAGAAAACTGCCACTGGCTAGGCAGTAGGCACTAGGCATGCCGCAACCCGATTCTACATGTGTTTTCTGTCATTCGGATCTCGGATCTATTTATTTCGATTGCAAACTGTGTGTTAATATTCTGGAGGAAATACCGTGTTAGTTTTGCAATCCCCATCATCATTAATCGCATTTTTGTTGTTTAGGTTACACCACTATCACCACTATGTAGTTTTGACAATTTTTCCTCGAATAATATATATGGAAAGCTATGCCATGCGTCGAATTTCAATGTATTAAACTACGTCAAAAAATCTTGACCATTAGATCCAGCGGCGAATCCATAAATTTCTTCTTTGAGGGGTTAATTTTAAATCATTTAACCAAATTCAAATAAAAAATTCAATCTAATTGTTCTCGACGAGATGTAATATTTTGGTACCGATACTTAATATTATCATTAATAACACTAGAATATAAATCTTGTTCAACATATGTTACTAAAATATCATTCAACCAAACATCATTTATACGATTGCGACAACTTGATTTCACAAGATTTATTGCTGAAGAAGACCTTTCCACTGAAGCAGTCAGTTTTAATTTTAACAAACGAAATACCAAAGAAAATACGATATTTTTTTTCTTTTCAATTAATTTTACAGTAAACTCTCCTATTCCATTCAAATTCGAAAGTTTTTCGTAATTACGTAAATGAAAAATGTATTATGACAGTTCATTTTCAAGAACTTTAATGTCAACAGTAAAAAAATCCATAAGATAAAATTTCGCTAAATTCAGTACCTTTGTTTTATCATAAAAACAAAATCCATTATCCAACGTCAAACAACTCATGCATTGAATTAGATTCATGTTTGATGTTGCAAAACGACCATTCAACTCGTTCAACTGCTTATTAATAACTAGATATGATTGTGGATTGGATGATAAAGTTGAAATTGTTTGATTTATTCTAGGTTCTTTGATAACAAATTTATCCGTTGATTATCTATTTAAAAAAATGATTTAAATTAATAACAAAGAAGTCAAAAATATCTTTATTTTTTTTTCTTTGTATGAAGATATGGTCACAAACTCACGTGAAACGGAGAAAAAGAAGTCAAAAATTAAATGAGTTGTGTAGAGATAAAGGAGGAGGAGAAAGAGGAGAAAAGAACGAAATTTTTAAATCCCTAGATATAGATGGAGAGTTATGGAAAATTAAGGTAAATAAATGAATAAATTAATTATTAATTGGATAATGATTTATAAATAAAATATTTTATATTGTATTATAAAAATAAAATATATTATTATATTTATATATTTTAAACGGTGGAGCGGTGGAGAGGAGTATTAATATTTTTTATTTTTTTTGGAGGGGGCTCAAGTCCCCCCTACATTCGTCGCTGATTAGATCGACATTTCGTCATACATGAATTAGAGTCTTTTGTTTTACATTTTTTTTCGTCGTACATGTATCAGTGTCTTGTGCATTATATTACTGTAGTTGTTGGATTAAAAAATAAAAGACAGAATGCGCACGACACATTTTGACGCACCGACGTACGACACACCTGAAAATTACAAAGTGCCGTGTTAGTTCAAATTGGATGTAACGAAATTTTGCCTCCATTTTTTTTAAAATTGAGTTAGTTGGAGTTTTTTTTTTATAATGAATATCTTTTTACAAGTACAAATGTTTGCTTTCGAATAATATATTAGAGTCATATAATATATCATTAATTAATCGTAATGAAGATTATATATATAACAAGATTAAATTTTTTGATTTATCGATAACTTTAATAGTTACTAATTTAATGTGACAATTAATCTTCCTATGTTCTAGTCGGAGTTTCGTAATTTTAAGTGAAACCTAATACGGATCTCAAATAGAAAAGCTGAAGCTATTAGGAGAATCGACGGAAGTGTTTTTTCTTAAAAGAAAGGCCATGATGGATTTACTAGACCAGTTAGGTAGTTAACCTTCCGATTAAATAATCTGAATCATTATACAATAGCCGTTAGCCCGTTAACATCTGTTTTAATTGAATAATATTTTAGTCCCACATCGACCAATCCCAAACATGGAGAGAGAAATGGGTGAATAAATAGAGACATGAATTCAGTTGTAAACTCATACCTTTCTCGGCCTTTTGGCTAAGATCAAGTGTAGTATCTGTTCTTATCAGTTTAATATCTGATACGTGGGCCATCGGCTCACATGATATTAAATTAATTTTTTTTGGGGGAAGATCATTACGGTAGCTTGCTATTGGGATCTTTGAGCGTCTCCTTTGCGTTGCACTATTGCAAAGGTTTGCACACCCCTACCAAATTAAATTAAAATTTTCATAATATTTAAGTTTTTTATTTTTCTATTTTAATTTTAAAGATTATGTTTCTATAGATTAAATTTTGGAATTTTAGGTAATTATTTTTAAAATAATAATAATAATAATATATAGTGATAAATTTTGTCAAATTATGTTTCTAACTATGTATATTTGAATCTACAAAATACATGATAATTACTGTAAAATATATTACGTTCGGAATAATCTACAATCAGTCGATCACAATTGTCTTCTTCTTGTAACTTGTTTGTTTAAGAATAAGTTTGTAAATTGTATATTAAAATTCGTATCTGAATTCGGATTCGAATAGACTATTCGGATATCTGAATTGAAATCCGGATTTTGAATAGACTATCCGGATTCGGATATCTGGAAAATCCGTCGTTAAAATCCGAATTCATTTAAGAATATTCCGGATTCGAATATCCGAATAAATATATAATAAATTAATATTATTATATTTATATATTTTATATTATAAATTATTAAACATTTAAAGTCTTAAACCTAATTACCTTTATAATTATAAATCTTTTAACTTATAATTATTAAATCATAATCCTAACTCTACCCTAA
This sequence comes from Zostera marina, assembly GCA_001185155.1. Classification (NCBI taxonomy): domain Eukaryota; kingdom Viridiplantae; phylum Streptophyta; class Magnoliopsida; order Alismatales; family Zosteraceae; genus Zostera; species Zostera marina. Next base: position 60,198 of record LFYR01000653.1, on the reverse strand, counting down.
CACCCAAATTATCCGGATTATTCAATTCAATTCAATTCATTGTTATCATAATTGTTATTCAATTCATTGTTAAATTTATTTGTTGAAACAATATTTTTAAAATTAAAATTGTAAATTTGTACACAATAAAAAAGCTGGCTATTCATGGTCAAGTGTGGATTTCGTTGTCGCCTATAACTTAATTTGCCAAATCAATTATAAAACAGAGTGATAATTTCAAAAACGTAACATTCATAAAGATTTGAATACATGGAATATTGATGCAAAAGCTACATCAGTACTCGATATAGAAGAGCCAATAATATCCCTTTTGAAGAAAAGGGCTGAAGAGCTAGAAAACTGAACTGCAGTGATTGTGTAACCAAAATCTCACTCACACTCTAATTGATCTACCGTGCACATCAGATAACAAGACAAGCCCAAATAACACCTCCAACACTGTGTAGTCAAGCATCTGGTTCTGGTTGCACGAGTAAGGGAATCAACTTATACCTAACAATAAATATATATAATAGGGAGAGATTAAACAGACAGACAGACATACCAGAGCCAATCCCAGTAGAACTGCTATGGCATCTAATTCCCAAACAAACTTTATTCGCCATTTTCTTCTTATCTTTATTTACTTTTCAGCCATTTCAGAAGGGTCTTTCTCAATAATTGCTTCCACGGATTGCTCTTGAAATGGTATTTGGTTACTACTGCCTTCAGCCTCGATCGTGCTACTCTTACCATGTATAATGAGAACATCACCAGGAGCAGGCGAAGCACAAGCAGAAAGAGATCCAAGATTGGATTTATTCTCATCAGACTGCTGAGGTCCATTCAGTGCATGACAATGTGGACAATAGTATGTTATGTACGAGAAATCCTCTTTCCGTGCAAGTCCTATAAAAAATATTGACTTCATTAATGATTAAAAAAAGTTTGGAACCACTGAAATTCAGCACTGACTGAATGGAAACACCAACCATTGTGCATATGACAACTCCCACAAATAAGTGCATAGCTCTGCGATGGATCTTCACCCACAAGCATTGCAGCTAAACGAGATATCCATCCTCCTTCAATAGGACTCAAACCTTTGTAATGCTCGACAGATCTCTGATCATGAGATGCAGTGTCTTGTCCATTCGTAGCAGTAAAATATTCATGGATTGTCGTTTCATCACCAAAATATTGCTCGGAAACACTGCTACCAGTGCTATGACCTCTCCCTATTGGGTTTTTCCGGTTGCGGAGACCATCAGAAGGAACCACCTCAACATCATTACTTTTTCCCGATGATGAAATGGATTTAGATTCATCTTCTAGAAATACTTTCAGGCCAGAATCAGCTCCCAATTTAGAAGCCAAAACAGTTGCAGCAGCAACTTTAGCAGCAGGATCAAGGTCATATCTCTGGATTTAAAAAATTCTTCGATAATTCAGACCAAAATACATATCCAAACTGCATGATGTAACATCAACAAGGCGAAGAGTTAAACCTGAATAAGTTGTTGGGTGGTGTAATAGTTTGTTTTCTCTTTAAGCTCGTTGATCTTGTCTTGACGTTCAGCCCGCAAACCTTCAAGTGTTTTTTGGTCTTTACGATCACCTATAGAAACACAAGAAACATTACTCAAAATTTAAAATGTAAGATACATACTAAGAATCAGAGGTATTTTTGCAATGAATGTATTTGTCAAGTGTTAACTCTAAAATTAGTAAAATAAGATATTTGAAAAGTTGTCATCGACAAATCCATTGAATCAAATAATTGTTTCAACCCAATGTGGATGTCAAAAACTATAAAGCACTGCCAAAAAATGATGGCGGAAGCTGTAGATTATCTAACATTGTAGAAATCCGTATAATCTTCCGATGAATATTTGGTGGTCTCTAATATCTAGAGGCATTTTAACCACTAATCATCATCAAAATATTTGAAAAATGTTTATGAGAAAAAATATTGTAGACTGGTGTTGACATGATCATAGAGAGAGTTCCAGATGCATAATCACAAATGCATGATAAGAAAATGAAAAATGCATGATCACATATGCAATATAAACATGAATTTCCATAACAATTAACAAACAAGCAAGAAAACAGTCCAAAGATGACCACCTATCAGAAAAATAGCTTGGCTTTGAGATCAGTGTCCTTACGCATTTTTGTGTAGCTGCCAAGTGTTGAATAGATGACATAAGATACCCCAGGAAAAGCAAACATAGGCAGAACTCTCAATGCCCTCATTTGCCAACTCAAATCTAAAGATCGTGTCGTCAAAACGGCATAAACCACTGCGGCTACCTGGTAAAAAAAACACAATGTATATCATTATCTTGGACGATGTTAATTTGGAATTAGGATTTTCTGTTATCGCAAGACTATTAAAAGTTCCACTTTCTATAGAGAGAACAATCAAAGCTAAACCACCTATGTTAACCCTAGATAATGAACCGATTCTAAAAAAAGTAAAGAATCGAGAATTAACAAAATGAGAGCAATTTAAAGATAAAAATTTGTAAAAAGAGACGGTGAAATCGAAATCCAATCAATAGCACGAATCAATAAGAATAGAGAAGTCGACAACAATAGAAAACCAAAAAAGATGACTAAAAATTCGAGAGAGAAAAACCAGAAACGAACAAATAAGGTATCAACACTGACCTCAGCAAGAACAGAGCAAAGTATAACATTTCGAGCCATCTTCCTCCATCTTTGCGCCCTTCGCTTCATCCTAGCATGAACAATCGCCTCTTCCTTTGACAAGTACTGCAATCTCTTCTCGTAATCTTCCCCCCTCCCTCCAAACATCCCATTCCACACCCTCCCCAAAAACCCCGCCTCTTTCCTCTTCTTCTTCTTCTTCTCTGTCGTCGGCAAATCAGGTTGCACGGATTCCTCCCTCTTCCTCGAGTCCACCATGGGGGAGGCAGCTGTGATCGATTCCTCCGCCATCGCAAAGAGAAGAAGATCTAGATCTGACAGACAAAAAGCTGAACCAAATCTGGTGTTTGGGATTGTTGAGAAACGGGATTTTGCTTCTTTTTTTTTTTTAACAGTAAAAATCTATTCCACTGACTAACTAACGCCTTCGTATTTAAAAAAAAAAAATATTTATATTATTAGAATTTTAAAATTCAATATTTTTTTAAATTAAAAATACCATTCTAAAACGTAATACCATTAAAAATACCATTAAAAATATCTATAGTAGAATGGTATTTTTAATTTATATATATATATATTATCGAAAACGTAATAAAAATTAAATGAAAATTATGTACATAACAACAAGATTAAATTAAATTTAATCAAATATTTTGTAACTTAATGTGATCTTTAAAATCTAAATAACCCAAAATGGAATTAAAAAAAAAAAATTGAAAGGATCATATTACAAAAAAAAAGGCCCATACATATTTGAAATTACATATATAGAATATGGCAAGTTATAAAATCTGGTTCAATTTTTGTTTTTATTTTTGAAAATGCATCTACAGAAGAGGCAGAACATGACTGCAGAGCCTTGAAACGTCAGAACCTCTAAGGGGTTTGATCAGAAAATCATCAGCTCCTTCTTCCAAGCATCTGGAAAATCAAATAAAGAAAAATGATAATCAATATCCAAAAACCCAGAACCCAAAAATCCAAAAAAACCCAGATATAGTACCTGTTTATCCGGTTGGGGATATTTTCCGATGAAACAATCACCACCGGGATTCGCTTCAGTGCAGGAGACTCCTTCACGCGTTTGAGGAGATCATACCCAGTCAACTCCGGCATGCTGTAGTCGGAGATTATCAAGTTAACCATCGGTGTCTGCACAAACAATCAACATGTCGGTATATTTATCTATCTATCTATCTATCTATCGTTCGTACGTATTCTGGTTTAATCAACCAACGAACCTTGGTGGGAGTATTCCCATCTTTGCAGCCTAAAAACTCCAATGCAGTCTTCACACAGTCCGCCGTCGTCACTGAAATGAAAACCAACCGGAGGATTCAACGACGGTTTAGAAAATGAGATATAGATCAAGATGGTTTGCATTAGAGGTTCTGACGTTTGTTTACCTCTGAAGGACGAGTTCTTCAGTAATCTCTCTAGGACTTTTCTATCGACGACACTGTCGTCGACAACAAGAATGTGCATCTGCGATTTTGCATCCATCTATCTATATATATCTCCGGCAAAAATGTGCTTTCTGTTTGATAGAAGTTGGTGGGCAGTGGGTGGTGGTGTATTGTATTAGAGATCTACCGATATATATATATATATATATAAAGTGAAGGGTGGAAGTGCCGGCGTATATTGAAAAAAAATCTACCGGAATCCGATGAGAGCGCAAGAACCAAGATTGCATGCGATACGATACTCTCCGATCTCCATTGGGATTTTTTAGTATCCATTAATTCGAGTGTCTTTTTGGGCTCAATGCCCCAAAATATTAATTTTATTCTAATTATTAATTAAAGAATAAGAAGAAGACGACGACCAACAAATCAAAATCAAATAATTTTTTTGAAATTTGCCCTAATCGATTGTCTTTAAGAAGATTTTGAGTCAAACCCGAGTGGGAGGAGATCTGATTTTTTTTACAGAACAAATCTTCCTTAGTTCTTTACCACTTTTGCAAGGAAGACAGCTAGCTGGCTGGCGCCTGGCTGTGGTGTTTTTTTTTAAAGAATAAAATAAAGAAAGAGCTACTACTTAGATATTTTCGCAGAGATTTGGTCGGAATCTGAGTTAGTACTTCCGTTGACTTGCTCAGTGCGATCGAATTAGTCTCTGGAATCTGGATTGCACTTTAATATTCCTTGGACAGTTCAAGACTTCAAGTCCACTTAAAATGTTCCACCTTTCCTCATTTATTTTGATCTCCACCATGTTTGATTGTTTGTGTAGATGATAATATTAATTACACTCGATTAATCTAATTTAATTTTTTTATTTACTTATAGGTAGTCCGAATCTCCGGTTACTCTTAGTCTGACTCCAGATTAGTCCGAGTCAGCTCCCGATATTATAAATATATTATAAATATATTTTATAATATATTAGTAACTTAGAGTTTAAATATAAATATTTTATAATATATTAGTAATTTAAGGGTTAAATATAAATACATCAAAAATCTTTAAATAACCTTATATAAATTTCAATTAATTAACTCTTATTTAATTAAATATTTAATTTTGTTGTTAGTTTTTAATTATATTGTTTCAACTTTCAAGATGTTTTAAATATTATTGACTTAAAATGCTATTTTTATTTTATGTTTATTGATTTTACTAATTTTTTTATTAACAATTGTTGTATATTTATTGATTTTTTAGATAAAAAAAATCATATATTGGATTAGGAACCGGCCCAGATCCGGATTTTTTATGAGTATGGATTGGGTCCTGGTTCAAACATTTTCCTTCTGGATCCAGACCCGGGCCAACTTCATGGGTTCGGGTCCAAGCCAGTCAGCCTAGACCCGGCCCATTTACTACTTATAGGTGAAAATAGTTTTGATTTTGTGTTATGAAAATAATACCCCCAATCCATTGGCTATAACTAATGATTTCAGTAACTATTAAAATAATCTAATAAACAAAGTAAGATTGATTTATTGATCTAATGAATTATTAAAGTTTCTGAGGTCTATGGTTCAAATTTTACTTCATACATTTTCACTTAGATTTACCATCCGGAGGTTGACAACCTTATTTTCTTCTGTTCGGGAAGGCGATGACGATGTATTGGAGAATTCCGGCGAGTGATGTGGCCGGAATCGCTGCTATGACGACGTGAAGAATAGAGGGGGGGAAAATAGGGTTAATCGACTTAACTGAAGACCAGGTCGTTAACACAATTCACTTGTATTAATCGATTGTAAACTGATTTTAATTAATTTTATTAGTTTACAATTGTTTTAATTTATAAGGAATTATTACAACAATAAAATGATCTAATAACAAAATAACAACAATTAACTGCTAACAAGATCAGTTTATTTAAGCCCAACCCAATTATCGGAATTGGCCCATCTGGGTTTATTGTAACTTTTGCACTTCTTCCCAAAGTTCTTCAGTATTCACACTTCAGTCTTTGGATTAATTACTTGCAAATTAACAAACACTTAGACAGTTTTATATTAGTCCTAAAACATAGATTTAAAACCTTATTTAGAAATTTAATATTTCCTATTAAGGAATTAATTCTTTTACCCCCACAAGCTTTGAAATATATATTTACTATTCCAAACTTGAAACATATAGAATCAATTTCTCTTTCTCCAAGTGGGTTTAGTCCCTAATTGAAAACGAGTTCCAACTTATTTTAATATTATGTTCCCTTGGCTAATCATTTCCCTAATGTAATGATAGTCAAGTTCAATATGCTTAGTCTTTTCGTGAAAGACTGGATTACTTACCAAATATATGACTGACTTATTATCACAATATACTAATCTTTGGTATTCTAATCTTTAATTCATTAAAAAGTTGATGTATCCAGGTTATTTCACATCTTATATGAACAATAGCTTTATATTATGCTTCATAAGAGGACCTTGCTATTGTAACTTGTTTGTTAGATTTCCATGATATCATGGATTCCGACTTTGGTTTATGTCAGATTTTTGAGAGAGATCGATGTCAGACCTTATGAAGAAGACCATTGTTCTTTATTTCATGGGATCTTCCGGGCTTCCGTCGTAATGACTTACCTGGTTTTGATGAAATTGCAGATGTAATACAGAAAGTCTTCCATAGAAGCTCCAACAAGCTAGAACACAACTACACAAGTATTGATTTGCAGAGGTGATGATGAAAAAGGAAAATACAGAATTATGAGGGTGTAAAATGATAAATAACCCATAATTATTATTGATTTTGAGTGCAAATGGATGAGTAAATAAAAATACTAAAGTAGGAGGAATCTTGAAAGCCCCACTTTATTGCCGGTGTTCTTGACATCCTTTTGAACTTGTGTCTTGTACTCTCCAAAAGTGAACTTCTTATAAAGAGAGGTTTCTTCTTCCTTCCTGCTGCAACTCCCAACAACGGAATCGGAAGACGGGCATACGAAGTAACCGACGGAATATCTCTCCAACTTCGCGTTCGTCATCACTCTGTGCTCTACGCTTCTGTAAACGTCATTACTCCAGGCTTGAAAGAGATCGCCAATGTTGACGATGAGAGCACCGGGGTGAGGATGAACGGAGACCCACTTGGAATCTTTCATAAGCTGTAACCCTCCCACCTCATCTTGCCACAGAATTGTGAGGAAATCACTGTCGGTGTGTGAAGTCAGACCGTGGATCTCTGAAGATAAAGGGCAAGGTGGGTATCGGTTTAGACGAAGGAAACAGTTGTCTTTCTTGAAGTACTTGTCGGATCTCATCGTCGATGACCCATCCTTGGTCTCTATCAACGCTCCGGCTAGCACCTCCGCAAGCTTCGACACTGCTGTAGTGTATCTATCCAACACTTCCCTGCAACGTAATTAATCAATGGATATATAGATCGATATATATAGCTAGCTAGTACTAATCAATCACCATAAAGACTGGAATTGTTGTTTTTGGTCTCGGTGGCGATCATCACTGGTTTCAGTTTCCTCCGAGATGAAAGACACCGGCAAATGGAAAGCCTCGTACCATGAGAACTGGTGAAGAGAAGTAGCATTTGGAGCTCCCCATGAATAAAACTTGTTAAACCTCTCACAACCACTGCTCTTCTTCTCAAACGAACACTCAAAAATCTTCTTCTTCTCCCTTCTCATCTCACTGAACAAATCATCACTCAACCCATGATTCTTGATCTGGAAAAACCCCCACTCTCTCGAAGCCCTCTCCATAGCATCCACACACCTTCTCCTCTCCTCTTCCTCCCCTCCGGAAACGAGACTGCCGATGTCTATGATCGGCAACTTTCCCTCCTTTTGTTGTTGTGGTTGTCCATCTCCGTCAACCTTGTAGTTGTCTGAAAGAAATGCTTCCAAATGATCCGCGAAAGGTGGGTTTGCCATATCTTCCTTCATCTTTCTTCCCTTGCTGCTCTATTTATGGCTGATCCTGATTCGGCAGGAACATATTAAAAGTTAGAACGTGCATGAACCTAATCATGTTACTACATTTCATTGCTTCAATAATTGTATTCCTTAATTATCATCATACATCACTTAGTCATTAAAGTTTCTGAAAGTTTAAGATTCAAATTTCCTTCACGATATAACCCTATTTTTTTCTCCAACGTAAGATACAACTATCAGAAGATGAGAGAAAACATTACTTATTTCACACATCTTATTGTACTTTTAGTTGTTTTATTTTAATCTAAATCGTATTTAAAAAAACATTCAATTCCATATATAATTAAAATTGTAATAAACGATGGCCATTCGAGGACCGCTAAGTTTGAAAGACAGGAATGTTTTTTTTAAAAAATCTGGGTAAATATTGACGAATCTTAGTGTTGGAATAAGAATGCTTTTTGTCTTTTAATTTTTGGCTTTTGTCAGAGATGTGTTTATGTGTTCTTAGTACACCCACCAACAACAAATCAACTATCCACTTATCCACCCACTCATCCACTATTGTAGTATTGGCCAACTCACTACATTCTTAGATTTTCATAGGATCTTCGTGGCCTTACAGAATCCACGGAACCATATCAATTTGCATCTATTCTTTCAAATATTCTTAATCCAATTCCACAATCTCATTAATATTCCAAAAAATTGGGGACTTCTTGATGACGGAAATATTCTTGATGATGTATGATCGAAAATCGACCTACACGATCAGATTAGGGTTTAATCTATTTCTCTAATATGACACATGCATGTATGTGATATAACGTGTCCTCTCCCTTTATAATTAAAAGGATGGTATTAATAGACCTTTTCAGCTATTTTGGGGACTAGACTAGGCATGGTCTTAATGTTCCTGAGCCGATCTGGCAGTGGGCCGGTCTTAATGTTCTGAAATCAGGCTACATGTTCCTATAGGGCATGACATTGAAAATCCAAAAAAAAAAAAAAATCGAGGATGGTCGGATTCCGGCCATCTTTTTTTTTCCTTTTCAGACGGTCTGAAGGTAGAGAAATTGATGGAAAAGTTGAGGACATTCATACCAATAGTAGGGGTGAAGAACGGAGGGAAAAAACGAGGTCAGGCGACGGCTCCGGCGAGGTCAGGCGGCGGCTCTAGGATTTTGGAAGACAAAAAGTGAGAGTGATAAAAAGAAATTAGGGTTTTATTACAAGGGTATTTAGTTTATATAGTTAGATAGAAATGAAGGGGTAAGAAGGGAAATTAAAAAAGTTTAAGTTATTTCATATGAGCAGTGGATTGCCCCAACCCAGTAACCCAACCCGACCCGATAACCCGACCCGAAAAACGATTGAGAAAGCGCTCCTCCAGGAGCGCTTTGTCGCTTAAAGCTAAAAAAGCGACGCTTAAAGCTTCGCTTTTTAAACTATGAGTAATACTCTAATGTTAGTTGATCGGTGTGCATAAATGTCAAAATTCTTCTGATGTGCACTAAACATAATTATTCACAGTGATAAGTGGTAAGTTTGTTATTTTCATAGTTGCCAACTGCCATTTCCTTCTACAAGCATGGCAACCATTAACTATGTCACGGTTTCACTGTAACAATTTCACAATTTATGATCGCTTCATAGTCACGAGTTATTATCTCATCTCATAGTGAGCTGTTCATGTCGGGGTTCGGCCAATGGCAGACTTGAAGGTGCTTAGTCTGATAGGTATGATCTAATAATGTTCCTGTTGGGTCACTTCAGTAGGTCGAAGGTATCATCAATTTTACCATACATAATATATGTTTTCTTGTAGTGAAATCATTGAAACAAAAATGTAATTTTTTGGTGATGAATTAATTTAAAGACGATTTTAAGGTAGGGGGAGATCAAACAGCTAGAAATGTACCAAAATGGAAAAGTACTGTGGAGGAAGGGAAGGAATTACATCGACCTTTTAAAACACATGTAAGAGCACACTGAGAAGAAGAAGCCCAAAAATAGCTTAACCATATGGAATTTAAGATGATACAATAGCCATACGACTATACACCCATACTCTGCTATTTTAATTTGTAAAAGAGAGTGATGCGACAATATGGGAGAATTGCATATGCTCAACCAACTCATTGGCATCTGAAGTTGCTCGATTTTTCATACGCTTGAAGAGCTCATTACTCAGAGATTTGCCAATGTGCGCTTCCACCAATACCTCAACGCAAGAGCGACAAATATTCATCAAGACTCTACCAACTTCATCTGCATCTTCTTTACAATCGATCACCAGTGGACTGCCACATGCCACCAACTCAAGCTTGTTTATCGCAAAATGACTGTTGGCTTCCACCAAATTTCTAAACTCTTCGAGATTTGGAGAGTAGATTGGTAGATTGAATTCATCTCTTCTCTCAGCCTCTAATAAACCCTGATTCATTCATTGAAATAAAAAGATATTCGTCATTAATTTTATATAGTACGTTATAATTAATTACTTTTTCACATACATAAAGATTAACTCAACTAGTCACGGTAACTATTAATTACTATTGTAAAAAAATACCTCTTTAACTAGATCATCCCAAGCTCCTTGAAAATGATTTGCAAACATAAGAGCGGTAGTTCCCTGATCAGTCGGATCGAGAGATTCACGTCCAAGTAATACAAGGAACATGATCCCGTCTGTTTTCATCTCTTCCGCTCTACATTGCAAGAACCGACCCAAATCCGATTCAAATTGCTTCCTGTAAGCTTCTGCAGTTGCTTCCGATGCGCCATGAGCCGAGATCTTACCCTTGTTATAACCTTCCATCCCAGCTTCTCTTATGGTTTTGGGTAACTTCGACAGCCAATGTAGAGAAAAAATAGAGCTGAACACATCGATGGATCTCGATGGAAACAATCGATGGTGGAAAGAACCAGGGACGCCGGCTGCATAGTAGGAGCAATAGGGGGTTGGGGTTCTCATTTCAGCATTATCACTGCATGACATGAGCTTGAAAAGGGTGTTGAAGTCGTTGCTTGGCAAGTCAGAGAAGAATGCTTGAAACTCAGGGGGTTTCTCAGAGTCTCCGACCTCGTAACGTTTGGAGATGTTGTTGATGATATAGTCCATTAGGAAGAATGTGTTTGTACCACAAGAACACCCAAGATCAGCTACTGTGAAAGGGAGAGTATTGGATTTGGGTGCAGAGAGAGACATGTTATCAATTGCATCCTTCAAGAGGTGAAGTGTGGCTTTGACATGGGCAGCCTACAAAGTATATACATTCAAAATTGCAAATACAAAATGAAATATAAATGATAAAATTAAACTTACCTGAGCTTGTGAATTTTTGGCATAACTAGATTCTTCATTGCCACCTTTCATGCTAAAAATGCTCTCAAGCTTCACATCACTACCATTGCTATCATATTTTTCATCCCACATTTTTCTCAATTTCTCAAATATTTTATAGATTGATGATCTATCTTGCTATCTCTATGTTATATATAGAGAGAGAAATTATGATTTATGAATTGTTTTAGATTTTTTTTTTTTTGAATTATTTTAGATTTTTTTATATTGCAAATGATTGGGATTGTCTTAATTTGTATTATTGTCAAGGATTTACAAAATCATGATTATTAAAATAGGATCCAAAATTAAAATGTCTAATTTTAGCTACATTATAAGAATATATTTCATTAATTTAAATAATAACATATGAGGGGTTATATGCAATTATGTCATATTAGATATAATCTTTTATTAAATCTTTAACTAAACCTTGTGGCTTGTACACATGTTCTAATATTATTAGGTTTCTCAATTTCAATCTTTAAATTTTGTAATAAATTTTCATTTTGTAAAATCATTAAAATTATAGAGGATATGTGTAAAATGTCTTAAATCAAAAAGGTCCAAAACTAACCCCCAGAAGTCGTTCTAACTATACAGTAAAAGACTGTAGAATATCTTTTAAACTGATATCTTTAAAAAATAATGTGATTTACAATTGGAAAAGACTACTATGCAGGTTTGGAAAATAACTCTCTTGAGGCCAAATTTTTAGTTAAAACACTAGAAATGATAACTACATAGGAGAATGTCGATATTGTAAAAATTACAATATCAGATCCACCGTATTTTTATTTTCCTATTTAATTGTATTTCAGAGCATTATAACCGTTTAATTGTAAAAAAAAAGAAAAAAAAAGAAAAAAAGAAGAAGAAGAAAAGAAAAGAAAAAAGCAGGCAACCAATCGGATCCTATAAATAGCAAATATAACCGTTTTCACTCCACGACGTTGCCCCTTTCAGTTTCCTTTCAGACTCAGTAGCAAGTAAGCAATTATTCCTCATCGGATTCTTCTTCGTCTTCGTCAATGTCGCTAAGTTGTTAGATCCCTGTGTAGGAACTCTGCATCGTTGTATGCATCGATCTATCTACCTACGGTTTGTATTCAGATCAAGAGTAGATTTGACTGCTGCATACATAATTGGAGAATGTTGCCTGAGCATCTAGATCCGAAGGGGAGATGTGATTCCAAGAAGAAACCAGAAGGTATACATATATGTTGTCATTTTTCTCCTTTTAGCATCAGATCCATTATGAATTGAAGATGCATACATAGAAATGATACATTGAAATCAAATGAGTAATGTTCAAATAACTGCAAATGCCATGGAATAGTTTTAGGTAGACAAAATTGATTTGATAATGCAATCAGGACTTTGCTGTTGAAGATAAAATGTTTATTACTTTTCCCATTCGTTTCTTTTTTGTTATATTTTTTTAACTTTCATGATACAAGATGAAACGTTTCTTGTGGTTATGGATTGACATTTCCCGATTTCCATTTACACGCATAAACTAGCTTAAGCGAAATTATACGGATTTTATTTTATTTAATTGTACATCGTAAATATGTAATACAAAACAAATGTTATAATTTCAAAATTGTACATCTTAAATATGTAACAAGTGTACACCTCTAATTTCAAAATAAATGAGTTTCAATCCTCAACAAAGTACAAAATGAACATAACAAATTTAAGCAAAGTTTGCAAACACAATTTAAGGTTCAACGCAAAGTAAGTTTTAAGCAAGGTAGAAAAGTAGAAAAAGAAAATAAATGCAGTCTTCATTCATTTGAGGATCTTCATCCAACTCTAGATCTTGGACAAATATTCTCTCCTTTGATAACTCCTTGTAGATGGTTCTATATGTTCTGTCTCACCAACATGCCCCAACGTCCTCTGATGAGTTTGCTTTGCTTTCTTTGATGATTAGCTAAGTTCATTGGGGGGATGAGAAAAAACCAGGTGGGAGTTTTATCTCCTCTTTTATTAATGCGGTCTTTTCCATCTTTCTCTGGGAAAAACCCTACCATCATCTTAACTATTTCTTATTTGCATTCTAGCAGAACATTAGTTTGCTGCAAAGTCACTAATCATCATTTGCTTTAGATTTCCTGAAACAAACAAAACAATCAGCAAGTGACCTTACCAACTTATTAGCAATGAAACAAGCACTTACCTTTGTTCCTTATTTTGCTTGAAATAGTAAAATACAGTTCAGTTCTGCTTGAAATACATTTATTTAACTCCTATTCTAATTTCTATCTAACAACTCAATCACCTAAACTGTAAACCTTATAAATCTGAAATTTTTAGATTTCTTTAATTTTTTTTTTCACTTTCCTATCTTTAGTCTAAATCCTTTACAGTTATATAAACATCTAGACACAAAGTTAGAAAGAACATAAGTGCCATATCTGGCATCCAGATAGGAAAGTTACAGACTGGGAAAAAAATCTGCAGAAATAGTAATAAGCAACCTTTGTAATCATTTTATTATAAAATATAGTAATAAAACAACAATGAAATAGTTATAGAATCATTTGATAAATAAATTCATTCTTAAGTTGAGACATAGATCTATAAAGATCTCATCTGTTACGGCCTTTGTAAAGATGTCGACAATTTGTTTTGTTTAATGACTGGATTAAAAGTCATGAAAATGGCTGAATTGTTATCACAGGCAAGCATAGGTATGGAATCCAACTTGATTTTAAGATCCCTACAGATAAAGGAACACCACCTCACTTCAGTTGCAAGCTATGCTAGGGCTCTGTATTCAGATTCTGTACTGGATCTGGATACCGTATTCTGTTTATTGGATACCTTATGTAACCAAATTACCTTCAACAAAGATACATGCACCAGTAATTGATTTTCTGATATTTGGGTCACCAGCAAAATCTGCATCACTGAAACCATAAATTTTGTTGTTATTTAAATATTTTGTGAACCTTAGTCCATGACTGAGACTAGCTTTGAGATACCTTAGAATTCTTTTTGTTGCCATTAGATGACTGATTCTGGATTCATGGAGGAATTGAGCTACCTCATTTGTTACATATGTAATATCAGGCCTGTTCTGGGATAAGTACTGCAAAGAGCCAACCATTTCTCTATAATGTGTTGGGTCCTTAATTAGCTCTCTATTATCTTTAATCAGTTTAGATCCTGGAGTTACTGGTGATTTACATGGCTTACAATTAACCATGTCATATTTTTTAAGGATATCTAGATCATACCTCGGCTGATTAACCTCAATTAACCCCCATCTTTGTAGTATAAAATTTCCATTCCAAGGAAATTTTTCAAAAGAACTAGATCTCTGCATTTAATAAATTCCTCAACCTCTATGCAATGTTTTCTATTATAACAATATCATCCACATATAATATTAACCAGATTAAAATACCATCAGAATTAAAAACAAATAAGGAGGAATCTGATAGACTATTTTTTAAACCACTTGTAATTAAGAATTTACTTAATCTTGAATACGAAGATCTTGACGCTTGTTTTATTCCATATTCCATAAATAGCCTTATCGAATCTACATATTTCATTTGAGGTTTCATAGCCTGGTGGTTGTTTTATATGTACTAATTCATTTAGTTCTTCTTGTAAAAAAACATTTTTTACGTCAATTAATTTGTCTTAGTTTAAAACTTCTTCTTACTTCCATAGATAGTACTATCCTTAAGGTAGATGACTTCACAATAGGGCTATAGAATAAGCTATAATTTATACCTTTGTGTTGTTTAAACCTTTGAGCCACTAATCTAGCTTTATATCTTTCAATTGAACCATTTGATTTTCTTTTGATTTTAAAAATCCACTTTCAATTAGATTTAGATTTGTATTTGAAGGGACTAAATCTTAGATATTGTTGTCAAGCAATGCGCCAATGCCATGTATTCGTCATTCATTGCTTGTTTCTATTGAGGTATAGCCAAGGCTTCTCAGAAATTTTTAGGAATGATTTCATTATTATTTAAGATTTCTACTATTAGAGCGTTTGAAAGGTTAACTTCATAGATGTTGAGTTTCTTCGGAAAAGTTTTAAGTCTTTCACTTTTCCTATTCTCAGTAGTGTGTTGAGCAAAATCTTGAATAGGATTTTGAGGAATATGTCTTTGATTGGATGAATTTGCCATTTTTGTGTCTATTTTATCATAAAAACTGTTATTTGAATAGAGGTATTTTCAGATTGATCAGAAACAATATTTATCAATGTATCAATTGATACTGTTTTTTCATATGATGAATTTTCATGTTCAATCTCTGACTGTTTGACCTCAGAATTTATGTTACTGTTTGAACCAGTATTTGCAATGTTAATGACAGTTGTGGATCAATAGCTTGATTATTTCCATTGATTTGGGCATTATTTTCCCTTATTCTTCCAGATGTTTTTCCTAAAGGTAATATCATGTTTTTCTGTATTACGTACCTCCTTATGAATGTTTTTCTATGGCAGTGTTAGTATTCTCATTTGCTATTTTATAGTGTAGTGTTAAATGGATAAAGCTCCTTATAAAACTTTGTCTGGAAATTAAAATTGGAAAATTATCTAGTTTAAGATATCTTTGTCTCATAAAAGAACACCCTAAACAACAACACGTGGAAGTTGTATGATTGAATTTATTTCTCTTATTTTTGGGAATAAGATTAAAACACAGTGATCCAAATACCTTGAGATAATATTATGAGTCTGAATTTCTCATGTTTCCAGTTTTTTGAATTTGATTGAACTCCATTTTATTCTTCGTAATAGAAAAGAGAATTTTGTTGATATTCCTGACCAAATTTCCTTTTGTACGAGGCTTTAGATTTCCTTTCTCTTAGATTTTCTGTGAGGTCCACTTTAAGGTAACTTTGTTATTAGAACCCTGTTTACACCTATGGGTGCAAGTTTAAATTCGAGCTCGCCTCGATGAAGTTAACTATTCGAGTTCAAACTTGATAACTAAGCTTGTTAAGCAAGCTTATGAATCGAGTTTAGTCAGGTAGGCTCATTAAGAAAATAATATTTTTAAAACACAAGGATTAATGTATAAATATTTCAATTCCAAATCTTAATAGTATTATCTATTTATCTCATGAGCATTTTTTGCTAAGCTTGACTCGGTTACATCCCTAATTAATTTTTGTTTGAAAATAAGTCATTTCTCTAGTGTTTGAAGTGGCTAATTGATTAGGATGTGGAAGCCTTATAGATAATTCTTCTTCATGATTTTGATATGTATATTTTGATATCTAAATTCTAAAGTAACTATAGAAAATCAGTAAATCCGTAGATATTTTCTTATTCAAAATTTCTCATATATGATATAATACGTTTAAATATTTATGGTTTAAAAAAAAAAATATTTAGAATCATTGTCCATCAATAAAGCATTGGATGAGCTACAAAATCCTCATCTTCCATTTTGCATGGAGATAGGGATATTTTGTAATACTGAATATTTAATTAACAAATCAAACATCAAAAGTATTAAACAAATCATTACAAATTTACAGTTTTTACTTCTAAAACATCTAATTTTTAAAATAGTAAATCCTAATCATCATAAATTTGCCCATGTCTTTCACTCTCATATATAAAATTAAAATCACTTCGTCTTTTCCTTATTATGATCCGAGATATTGACTGGTAGATTTTCTTTGTTTGAAAATTTGAGTATAGTGAAACCTCTCTTCCATCCGCAAATATCGGTAGATCTTGGACACATTCGATTTTGAATGAATGATTATCTTGATATACGTGATTGAATAGTAGAGCAGAGTAGTTGGTAAGTCATTATATATTCTTATCTTATTTGTCAGATGCACGTGATTCACTGACACTAGTTACCTGACATCCCATGTAATAAAGAGGAAAAGATAGTCCTTACGTCGTGTACTCACAGTAAAATCCAAAATACAGAAAAGGCGTACACGGTTAACGTTATTCCAAGAAAAAGAAAAACTAGGAGCAGACATTGCATTGGGAATGTTTAGTTTGGTGTTGCCATTTTTCATTTCTTCGTCTTAGACTAGGAATATAGCGCCTTCAATCTCTTTGCCGTCTGAATAAAACCCACGATCACCTGCATCTCATCCAATTGCTTCGTGTAAGCAAATGGAAAGAAATAAGGCAAGCGTTGTGAGTTATTTTTTCTATTCTATTTTATTTGATTTAAAAATCACACTGAGTTTGCTACCCTACCTGTTTTAAGAAATGATGCTCCACGACATGGACTAGTTGTTCCTTAGAAGGATTGGGATTGGTGCTCAGCTGTAAATCAATAATCTAGACGAGTAATGAATCTCATGGTGATAAAACAAAGAAGCAAAAGACAACTTACAAGATTGAAGTGTTTCCAGTATCTCCACAAAGAAGCTGTCCCAAGCTTCTCCAGATTTACCCTCTGAGTTTTCAAAACCCAAACAATCTCGATGAGTAAAGAAAATAAATATTTAAGATAATAAAAAACGACTGCCTGTTTATTTTATATTCATGTATTTCGTACCGTTTTAGCCTTGTAAGGGTACGACTGTATCTCTCTGCCAAGACCGCGGTTACTTGACTTGTTCGATGATGCCCATGGTCTTGTATGCCGGACTCTAGGTTTGGTTGGCTTGGGTAACTCAATGGTTGCAGCTGTATCATATTCATTTTGAATTTTTAAGATTGAAGATCGGAGTTTTTTGTATCTACCACAAGCAGACGAACACTTACAATATTCATGATACTTGTCACCTACATCAGAGCTACTACAGAAGGAGTTGTCAAATTCAATTTCATCGGTATCAATTTCGTTTCCTGTTGGAGCTTCTAAAACGCTCAGAGCATTCCTCTGTAGCTTGACCTCTACTCCATTTTTAAGGACCTGTAATTAGAAATATTATTTACAGTCTGACTGAGTGTCATAAATAATATTTACTACTAATGAAATACTTACCAACCAATGCCATCCTCCCAGTCCAACTGCCTTCTTCACAACACCTTGCAAGCCTACCAATACCGACTTGGTCCTATTGTTCCCTCGCACAATAACCTTTGTGTGTCTCGGCAAAACCGATAATTCCTCATCTCCGCTCTCGTCACGTGATGGTGACAGGACTCGTGCACATGGTGACGGCGCTCTTGGCGAACATAGCTCGGTTTCCATTTTGATCAATCACAGCTCTAAATCTGAAAACAAACAAATTATTAAAAAAAACATGGATCATTATATCAATGTTATTTAAAAGAAGAAATACTATTGATAATTGGTACACAATTTCACAAACCAGTGAAACCACAGCTGTGATTTTAAATGTGGTGGGACTGGAAAAGTTCAAAACCTCTGATACTTAGCCGGTCTAATGAAAACGAGCGGGATTGAAATAATTAATTATACTGTGGCAATGTGGTCTATAGGTGCCCATATGACAATCTCCGTGAACTGTTTTTCTTCTTCTTTGGAATTATTATTATTATTATTATTTTTTTTTTTGGACAAACCGAATGGGTTAATGGCGAATGTACAGTTGGGGTTATAAATGGAAATATTGATTGACGGTGGATGGAAAAAAGAGATTGAAACAGTGGGTTGTAGATACTCGCTTGATTGATCACACTTCCTCACTTAAAGATCTGAAAGTTGGATTCTCTAATTCAGGGAAAAATGAATCATACGTATAGAATCCAAATTCGATTTCGAAAGGGAAGAAAAAACCAAGACATGCATGCGTTCTTGTAAATTTGCAACGAAAATTTTAAATTTTTAATAAAGAAAAAAAAATCAGAAATCCGATTTAGATAGAAATAGAATAAAATGATGAAATAGATCCAAAGAATCAAGGCGAACAATTGAATTCGCCTATATATATATATATTTTGCCAAATCGGATTCGTCTTCAGTGAAGCGGACAGTACGAACATCCTCACGTTCGTCATGTTCGATCGAGGATGCACTCGATTTTAGCTTCTGAACACATTTTCACACATGCAGACCGAATCCGACTTCCGAAAAGTAGAAAGTGTGAAATCGCAAAAGAAAATCGAATTCAAAGTATCGAAAACAAGAGATCAAACAAAAATATAAAATCACTCGTCAAATCGGAACAGTGAAAAGGGGGTAAAGAAGAAGAAGAAGAAAAAGATAATGAAACCTGAAAATCCAGCACCCGATCGCATTCCACCATCCAATGTCCAGAATTCACAGTTGTTCCACTCAAATTCCTCGTTAGAAGAAACAGATCTGAAGAATGTTCACTCCAGAATCGGCTTCTAAGCCTCTCGGAACTCGCGGAATGAGAGGAGGGAAAAAAAAGGAAAGGAAGTAGAAGTAGAAGAGATGATCGAAAGAAATCATTAAATAGGCAAGCAGGGGAATAGGAAAAAAAAAAGCGTGCCATCTCCGTTCCACCACTGGTAAGCGGTAAGTGGTAACGGTGGGGGACCCACAAAAAAAAAAAAACGAGAGTGCCCACTTATTTTACTTACACAGTTACAACACTATTGGGCGAACTAAATTGCAGTTTTTAAGGTAAATATTATAATAATTTATATTTCGAATCTCTGATCGAAGAAGAAAGTAGAATAGAAGAGGCGATCAATCCTCTTACTCCGGCGACACTAAGGGCATTGATCGTAGATTCGCCGGTGAGATCTACACCATCGGAACCGGGACGTTCTCCTTCCGTGTAAGTTTTAATTTTAATGGCAGCTGGATCCCAATTCCCAACAACACACACCATCAGAAAACGGTACAAGGTAAAAAAAAATAAAGTTAGCAGGGCAGGCCTATTCTTTTCTCGTATTCTCGCTCAGACGCTCACGTCCCTAGAAAGGGTTTTTGTGAAAGTGAATATATCCATCCATCCATCTATTCTTTTTACTGTTTTCTTTTCTTCTTTACAGCTACAGCCTACAAATCTACAATTATCCCAACTAGACAATAAAATCTAATTTGTTATATCTTCAGGGTGTTTTATATAATTTACATATACAATATTAATAAATATATTTGAAAAAAAAGGAGGAATAATGATAAGGGTGAGAACAGAACCGGTCGTCCCAGTCCCGTCCCAGTGGTAACTGAGGGCGGGATAGATATTCTGCTCCGTGACCCGTTGCCACGATCATATTCCTGAGCGGGTCTCGGGGCAAGGCGAACCCCGGACGGGTCGCCCCAGTTTTTAAAAAAATTAATTTTTATGTTTTTTTTATTAATTTAAATTATATTATATTAGATATATAATTTTTCAAATTAATTTTTTTAAAAATCAAGGTAAAAAGTTTACCCATTTTAAATTTTAGATTTAATTTTTAAATTTAAATTTAAATTTAAAATTATATATATTTTATATTTTTATAATTCAGATGGATTGCCCTGGATTTGCCCCGTTCTGCGTTTCGTTTTTCACCCTTAGTGTAATGATAATATCATAAGAATGTAAGATGGGCCGATCGATCTCGTCAGATATTATTTTTATTAATTAATTCAATTTGTTGCCTACTTGGCTTTGTTGCCTTGTTTGTTGGTGTTTTCATCCAAAAACATCTTCGAAATTCTTTACTGACACTCAACACAAACTTGAAACAAATATCCAAACTACAAAGGTGTAACTAGGGACCGGCCGGCCTCTAATGTTACAAGAAGAGATCCCAATTTTTTTTTAAATGGTGATTTTTATAAGGTGCGTTTAAGGTGTGCCGTCATCAAATCGTCTTTATTGATATTTAATTCAATGGTTAAAATAATATACTACACAAAACGTTAACACATGTACGACTAAGGTGTCAAACGAGCCAAACCGAATTTTTGCTTATAGAGTCGTGCTCGGACTCGACTCGTTAAGGAGTCATCCAGCCACGGACTAAACTCGTTTTAAGAATTGTCAGGCTCGAGCTCAAACTTAACCTGCAGGTTAAAAAAAAATTTAGAAACATGGGGGATAGAACCCATAATCACTCGCATGCTAAATAAACATTTTATCAACTGTGTCACATCTCCATTCTCTCAAAATATAATATTTTTTTTTATACTTTTTACCGAGCTCATCGAGCTTAAACTTTAGACTCGGGCTAGCGAGCCCGAACTTAACGAGCCGAACTTTACTTGACACCCTATGTACGACGTAAAATAATATACTGTAAAAGACACTAACACATGTACGTCGATCTAATGGACATGATTAATTTAACGCATTTTAACCTCGATATACCTGATAATTGATTTTTATAAAACTTAGGATAATTTGTACATCATGCAGCCGCAACTGCTAATATGGATCTTATCTACTTCTTGTAATTGCTCTCCAGGTCGCTGAGGAACTTCTTAGTTCATACCTCGATTAACAATAGTCATCTATTGACAATTCCTCTCACTCCAGACATACCAATGCATAAGTCTGCAAGTGTGCCGCTTGTTGCCTCTTTTGTTACCAGGACGTCATTCCATGACCTATCGATTCAATCCCAAAAGGGGATGAAAATGTGGGCAACGCCAACGGGGAAGACTTGGTTGCGGCAGAGGCCTGTAGGCAAAGTAAGGACCTAAGAGCGTCTTTCAATTCTTGATAGATCGCACCAACTGACATCTTCTCCATCTTCTCTCTTCACATTTTTTATCCTTCTTTCGATACCACTTCTCATCTTCCTCTTCCTTCAACGTTGTCGTCGACCAAGTCTATCTCACTCATCAGAGGGGGATGGAATTAAGGATAAGAATTGTTGCATGGATGATTTGGTCTGTTGCGCCTTGAAAAATATTAATGTATTATAAAAATTGCATTTAATCCCTTATGATTTTTTTTATTACATATAGATCCTTATTTTCCCCCAAATTTCGGGGGCATGCAATTGCCCTCCCCTTGCCACTCCCTGACTATGCCACTGACTGATTCTAGGCATGTACCGGCGTGTGGTATTCTTTATCCATCACTGACTCAGCCATCCCACGGACACAGAAGAATCTTCATGGTATATTAAAATAGATCACTTGAAGACATGAAATCAAGACAAGAAGATTCGGAAGCATAGAAGGCTATACTAGCAAACCCGATATTTTCATAGTATTAAAATATAATATAAGGATTTATTTATAAATAACCCGATAGGTAAAAAAAGTGCACATCAGAGGTGCACTTTAATTAATAGCTCAATATAACTAAAACCTTCCTACCACCCTATGCTAGCTACTACGATTAGTCATGTCAATGTCTTTTTTGTCTATTTAAGAAACCCAATCTTTACTACCTCTTTCTCAATTAAACGAAGATCCAACTTCTACAGCTTCTACTTCTTCCTTCTCATTCTACTGTCTTACCACTCTTCTACGCTTCACCACCTTCAACTCCCTACAACAACCATCTTCCTAATATTATACCTCCTACTGTCTTCAATTTCAACCCCCTATTGTCTTAACCCTCTTCTATCCTTCACCACCTTCAACCCCCTACAAGCCTTAACTTCCTAATATTCCTCTTCCTTGTGTAATTAAATTTTCTGGACATTCATTCCAAAAGTTCTCTCTGGTTGCTACTCTTTTGGTGGTGGTGAGCCAAGAAGCACGGAAGAAGTAAAGCTACGCAGGTTTGTTTGATGCTTTACATGATTTCATAATATTGTCTTCTATTACTATCATTCATTTTTTTTTTTTGGAATTTTATATCATCGGGTAGTTTACTATTTATAATTTTTACATTTCTATGGAAATCAAATAAATTCATTATCGATTTTTTTTTATGTTTAAATTTACTTGATTGATGATATAATTTCATATTCAAGTAATTGCTGATCTTCCTATATCCAGGTTCTGTCTACAATGTTTCTTTAAATTCTAGTAATTGCTGATCTTCTTTTATTTTTGTACATTGTAATTTTCATTCATAATGACATTATGATAGTTGTTTGTTTGTTTTTAAACTTCCAACTAAAGACCGACCAGACCTAATTTATCTATTTTCTATTTCTCATTGATGTTTTTAATTATGAAAACCTCCCGTTTCGAGTCTTCGAACCATGGATGAACAACTTGAAAATGATGAACGTTCTTGGAATGAGATAGTTTAACGCGAAGAATGGTGTGTTGGCCGAAGTTGATGAACGGTCGCTTTTATAACGATTCTGGTGGACCAATGGACAACTATATTGCTGAACTCTGTTTTAATCTTCAATTAACCAACGGTTTAATAGTTGCACTATCAGCTCTGATAAATTGAAAATCAAACATAATTTGTTTGATAGCATGCAATGTCACCCCTGGTTTGATTGTTAATCTGTGGCTACTGGTTGTAAATCTCTAGTTTAAAACAAAATCTGATCGTTTAATTTTTTTTGAAATCTGATCAACGTTATCTAGGCGTGCCAACTCATCTAACCCTAACTTAAATCGAGAACGAAAGTTTTATCTATATCTGGACGATGGAAGTCTGACGTCCAACAGTGCAAACTGTCAGTCAATATTCCCAAAGTCATCATTACAAACGTTTTGAATTTTATTTTAAGTTGTAGAAACTACAATTGGAATTTTAAAATATCTGTAAAAGTTTTAATAGACCTTTAAAGTTGTCATTAATGTTAAAATATGTCAGTATTTGTAAAAGTATGTCATAAATGGTTTTGCTATTTGACAACCGATAGTCGTCAAAAAAGTTATTGACAACCGAGTTTGTTGTCTGTCTTTTATGACATTTTCCATCACCGATAGTCACCGATTTACGAGGTGACTGACATCGTCATCATTGTAGTTAAATCATATTTAATTTGAAAGACAATACATATCGAGTTTAATTCAAAAATAAAAGTAATCTTGTGTTCGAGTTGAAGGTGGAACATACTGACGAGGTGGAGGCGGACGACGAGGTATTGGATGGACTGGTGCACAACGGCTGCCCGGTTGAGCAAGCGAAAGTTCCTCGTACTCCTCCGGTGGAGTCCTAGGGTTAAGCCGGCGTCAGGTAGTCGCCAGCGGTGAGGTCTATGATCTCTCGTTCTCGTAGTATACGTCACTGCTGTCGACGAACGTCATCGCCGTTAGTCGACGAACCTCTGGTTTCAAGTCTTCGAACCATGGATGAACAGCCTGGAGATGATGAACGTTCTTAGAGTGATAGTTTAACGCGAAGAATGGTGTGTTGGCCGAAGTTGATGAACGGTCGCTTTTATAACGATTCTGGTGGACCAATGGACAACTACATTGCTTAACTCTGTTTTAATCTTCAATTAACCAACGGTTTAATAGTTGCACTATCAGCTCTGATAAATCGAAAATCAAACATAATTTGTTTGATAGCATGCAATATCACCCCTGGTTTGATTGTTAATCTGTGGCTACTGGTTGTAAATCTCTAGTTTAAAACAAAATCTGATCGTTTAATTTTTTTCGAAATCTGATCAACGTTATCTAGGCGTGCCAACTCATCTAACCCTAACTTAAATCGAGAACGAAAGTTTTATCTATATCTGGACGATGGAAGTCTGACGTCCAACAGTGCAAACTGTCAGTCAATATTCCCAAAGTCATCATTACAAACGTTTTGAATTTTATTTTAAGTTGTAGAAACTACAATTGGAATTTTAAAATATCTGTAAAAGTTTTAATAGACCTTTAAAGTTGTCATTAATGTTAAAATATGTCAGTATTTGTAAAAGTATGTCATAAATGGTTTTGCTATTTGACAACCGATAGTCGTCAAAAAAGTTATTGACAACCGAGTTTGTTGTCTGTCTTTTATGACATTTTCCATCACCGATGGTCACCGATTTACGAGGTGACTGACATCGTCATCATTGTAGTTAAATCATATTTAATTTGAAAGACAATACATATCGAGTTTAATTCAAAAATAAAAGTAATCTTGTGTTCGAGTTGAAGGTGGAACATACTGACGAGGTGGAGGCGGACGACGAGGTATTGGATGGACTGGTGCACAACGGCTGCCCGGTTGAGCAAGCGAAAGTTCCTCGTACTCCTCCGGTGGAGTCCTAGGGTTAAGCCGGCGTCAGGTAGTCGCCAGCGGTGAGGTCTATGATCTCTCGTTCTCGTAGTATACGTCACTGCTGTCGACGAACGTCATCGCCGTTAGTCGACGAACCTCTGGTTTCAAGTCTTCGAACCATGGATGAACAGCCTGGAGATGATGAACGTTCTTGGAGTGATAGTTTAACGCGAAAAATGGTGTGTTGGCCGAAGTTGATGAACGGTCGCTTTTATAACGATTCTGGTGGACCAATGGACAACTACATTGCTGAACTCTGTTTTAATCTTCAATTAACCAACGGTTTAATAGTTGCACTATCAGCTTTGATAAATTGAAAATCAAACATAATTTGTTTGATAGCATGCAATGTCACCCCTGGTTTGATTGTTAATCTGTGGCTACTGGTTGTAAATCTCTGGTTTAAAACAAAATCTGATCGTTTAATTTTTTTCGAAATCTGATCAACGTTATCTAGGCGTGCCAACTCATCTAACCCTAACTTTATAAGACGACGATGACCCAATGCCGACGACGAAAGGGCGCCGACGATCGGATTGCAGGCCGGCGGGAGGAGGATTTGGGGAAGAAGAAGTTACGGAAAAAACTAAACTTTGAAAGTGTAAAAATTGTATAAAATTGAATTGAATTAATTATATTTGTAGTTTACAGTCTGTATTTATAATTTCTAAAACAGACAAACTTTATTACAACCCTGAGTAATATATATTACAACCAGACCCTTGTCGAATTATTATTTAATTTTTACTTCTGGGCCGGTCCAGTACTCTGGGCTTTACTTGAATCTTTTATCCTGCTTAAAAGATCAATTAGTAATATATTTAACAAATATAATTAGAGTTTGTTAAAATGTAATTAGAGTATTAAAATGTAATTAGAGAATTTTTTTTATAACTTCTATTTGAATGATTATAACTAATACTCCCCCCTCAAACTAGGCATATATGTTAATTATACCTAGTTTGAACAAGGTATCATTCATTTCTATTTCCCCCACCCCTTTGGTGAAGATATTTGCCAATTGATTTTTAGTTCCAATTGGCTTTAGGGTGATTAATCCTTTTTCTATTTTTTCTCTTGTGAAGTGACAATCCCTCTCTATGTGTTTTGTTCTTTCATGGAATATGGGATTTTCTGCTATGTGAATTGCAGATACATTGTCACAAAAAATTAGGACTGGTTTATCATTGTAAATTCTTAATTCATTCAATAATTGATTTAACCAACTTATTTCACTTGTGAGCTTTGCCATTGCTCTATATTCAGCCTCTGCTGATGATTGTGATACTAGCTCTTGTTTTTTAGATTTCCAAGAGACCAATGAGTCTCCTAGAAGTATGCAAAAGCCAGTCACTGATCTTCTGGTTAGGGTGCATGAACCCCAATCTGCATCACAGTAACCTCTTAGTATGAGAGGTTTGTCATTTCTGATCGCGTCCTCCTAGAAAGGTGGTCGATCCTCTCTACTCTCGTATAATCCTAAGTATATTACAAGTATAGTCACAATGTATTACAAGTGATCGATCTCCCCCTTTTACACTTCACCCCTAGGGGTATTTATACAACTTCCTAACATGAATCGACCTGATGGATCCGATATACTTGGGACGCCTTCTTTGGGATGTCAACTGCTCGAGTTAATGGGGTCCTTTTAGCCGGTCGGCCGAATGTTCGCAGGGCTTATGGGGCCGCCCGGACCATTCGAACAAGTTAACGTCCTCGGAATGACTTGGGCTTTCCACTGTTTGTCTTGCTGGGCCTAGGCTTCTTCGCGGGCCTGGGTTGGTAACTTGGGGGTACCATCAGTACTCCCCCCCTCTTCCTATAAATAGGTTGCTTTCCTTTATTTGATTCATTTTCTTATTCACCATGTCTTCTCTTGATGATTTGTTGCAGGAACTGGGATACGAGTTGGCACGTCAGCGAGGTGTTTGGCCAGATGATCTTCTTCAGCACCTCTGTGACATTGAAGATTTTGCTGTGGGTAATCCTCGTTTGTCCCAACTGGTCTCGGAAGTTTCGCACCGCATTCGCGCTCTTCAGCAAGTCAGCAATGGTACCGGTGTTGTTGTTCCAACCGCGGCAACTGTTTCCCGCAACCGTCGGTCTGCTACTCCGTTCGGTCCTGCTATCCCTGCTGCTGTCTTTGGCGTTGCTTCTGCTCCTTCCCCCCCTGGGGCTCCTGTGCCTGCATCCACTGAGCTTTCTTCGACTGAGCGCTCCATCGCACCTGCTCCTCGTCGTCGCCGGGGACGTGGGCCGCGCGCCGGACGCTCGGGACCTCCTCCAGGCGATCTTCGTTACTTTTTATCTCGTGGCCCGCCTTGACGGGTTTCTTTAATGTGTGTT
This sequence comes from Zostera marina, assembly GCA_001185155.1. Taxonomy (NCBI): domain Eukaryota; kingdom Viridiplantae; phylum Streptophyta; class Magnoliopsida; order Alismatales; family Zosteraceae; genus Zostera; species Zostera marina. The sequence continues at coordinate 32,510 of LFYR01000653.1, read as the reverse complement.
TTTTGGGAGGCTTTGTGCCCTCCTTCCTGTTATGTATTTGAATGTTTCCTTTGTTCCCTGCAGTTCCTATGACTTCTTCAAACTCCTTTGTATCTCTCCTACGTACTGATGTAATTTCGTCTTACAATTTTCTTTTCGTACGAGTGGTTTTATTATTATATTTTTTGTTTATTAAAGGGTAACTACTTGTTGGTTAGGGGTCTGGCAACTTCCAATTTTCTACTATGATCTTAATTTCTCTTGGCATTTCGACTACCAATTTCTCCTCATCTGACTTTCCCTCGGGCCATTTGAGCAGGTATTTCTACTACTTTCCTTTGGGGTCTTATCACTTACCCCTGCGGGGTTCTCGATTTTTTTTTTCATATATACGATTATTTTTCTTCAGGCATCTTCCCTACGGCCATTCTGCCTCCCTCTCTTTGAACAACCGATCTGGCCCCTTCTACCGCATGGTTCATCCGATCCTTAGGTATGAGCTGCTTTCTAATTCCTATTTTAGGCCTGAAAAAAGAATTCAATAGTTGCTACTTTCCAGGCCTCTTCCGTACGGCCATTTTGACCTCCCTCCGAATGTCCGATCTTGTCCTTGTAGGAAAATGCCCTTACTCTTCCGTACGGTCTATCCGTCCTTCGGGTATGAAACTTTATTTTTATTTTGGAAATATTTTTAATTTCCCGCAAAAAGATTTTCTATAAATAGTCTCCTTCCACTTTACTTATCTTCACTTCTCTTTTTTCAGTAGGGTTTCTCTTCCGCTGATCGCCGCATCTTCTCCCATGGCCAATCTCTCTTCCTACATAGACGATATTCAGGGTTTCGACGGTAACTCTCTAAACTCTTCTGAAGATCCTCCCTCTGTACTTAGTAGGCGGCAAGTCCGCCGTCATTTCCAGGTGATCGCTCCTTCTGTAGCGATAGCTCACCTTGAAGTCCCCAATGATGCTTCCGCTTCTTCACCTCCTGATGGCTATACTGCCCGCTATTCGGGTTTTGAGGACCTAGGGCTCCGGCTTCCCGCCTCCCCCTTCCTGTTGTCTTTTCTTTCGTATGTTGGTGTTGCTATTTCTCAACTTTCTCCCTCTAGTCTCGATCGTGTCGTTTCGTTTGAACACTTGTGTCATGAATTGGATTTGAAGCCCTTCAAACGTGTTTTCCGTCTATTTTTTTCTGTTTCTCGCCCCAATTCCGCACGGCTTTTGGTTTCTTCTAGAATAAGACATAAACTCCTTATTTCTTATCCCGATCGTTCGCATCGGTGGAAGAGTCGCTATTTTTTTGTAAAAAGCCATTCCGTAGGGCTATCAGGAGTTCCTTCCAAGTGGGTAAATACCTCTTCCTTCGAAGCTGGGAACCTTTCCGTAGGGGAACTTTCTCCGGAGGAACATACTGTGTACACCCGCCTTCTATCTGTTCGTTCGGATCCTATTGATTATTCTAGTTTGATGGCCGGGACTTGGAAATCTGTTCACCAGCATCTCGTCCCTTCTGGTAATTTACATTTGACTTAATTTTTCCTTTTTCAGGCGAACCTGACGAAGAAGGTTTGTCTGGCTTGTTTCCAGGATCCGGGTTGCAGCGGGACGGCAAGAGAGCTCGTACGGAAGTGGTTGATAATGTTGGTGATTCTTCCAACGTTCTTTCCGATGACTACACCAAGTACATTAACTTTTCTGATGATGCAAATAATCAAGGCTTTGGGGACCGTCTGATTGTTACTGAGCATATGCAAGCCCCTCGGATTGCTGGGATCTATGAACAAGCGCTCAGCCGACTGGATTCCACAATTGAGAAGGAGGCCGACTGGGCTACCTTGGAAAATACTGCCCTTGATGATATTGATGAAGCGTGCTACATCCGGGTTCTTCAATCCGTGGCTATGGAGCGTCATCGACAGAAGAGGGGGATACACCGGACGCGTCAACTTAACGATGCTTTGGCCGAAGTCACTCGCTTGACCCAGGAGCTTTCCTTGAAGGATGTTGAGAATAATTCCCTACGGGCCGAGAGGGACGAAAAAGCCGCCCAGGTAGCGTCTATGGAGGCGGATATTGCGCAAGCCAAGGTGAAATTCACTGAGCGAGCCAAGAATTTGACTGAACGGAACAAACGTGCTTGTTTCAAAAACTTTGTTGAAGGCATGGTTCACGGGCGTGATATGGTGAACCTCCGTAGTCCTGAGTATGAATCCACTGTTGTCCCTATTAATCCACCAATGTGGGAACAGTGGAAGGTGACTGGGATCCCTACGGAACATCCAGCCTGGCCCAAGACTCTCTCCGAGTTGTCGGGTCGAGAAGATCAGTAAAAAAAAAAGAACAATTAAAACATACCTTTTGTTTCCGTACTTTGAATTTATATCTCGTACTTTTTACTTATTGTTTTCCTTTTTTTTGTCCTTGCTTTCCTGCAAATCTTATTGATATTCCTTACGGTTCTATTGCCCTAAGGCCTTGTTAGCCTCCTTTTTTTTTGTAACATGACTTATTTTTAAAATAAACTTTTGTTCCTATATACAAAAATAAAATAAAAAATTCTTTCATTGGAAATACTTCGATAGATTGTCCGAGTGCCATGTTCTTTCTATTTTCTGGCCATCTTCGAACGCTAATTTGTAGATTCCCGGACGGACTTCTTCCACGACTACATACGGTCCTTCCCATTTTGGAGATAATTTTCCTTTAGTTTGGTCCAGCCCAGTAATTCTTCCATTCCTTAGTACCAAGTCTCCTGAGTTTATTTTCTTTTCATTTACTTTTTGGTTATGGTATCTTGCCGCCCTCCTTTTGTAGGTCA
>LFYR01000653.1:0-14844 GCA_001185155.1 Zostera marina | reverse complement strand
TCGTCAATTTCCAGGGGGGAGTATCACAAGCTCTCCCGACACTTCTGTCGCTTCGGCCAGAAGTCGTCAAATTTCGGGGGGAGTATCACAAGCTCTCCCGACACTTCTGTCGCTTCGGCCAGATTTACCAAGGACAAATTTGAGCATAGGAAGGGCATCACGAAAGGTAAATCGCACGGTAAGTTCAATTGTAAATATATGCGTTTATGGACTAATCTAGTTGTTTTGTAGAGTGTTTTCCTTTTTTGCAGGTAAAGATTCCGTAGTCCGGGCTAGGATCGGATTCTGATAGTGAATTTGTAGCCTCGACCGGAATCAGATTCTAATAGTGAATCAGCAGGTTCTGTATCCGAGGCGAGAACCGGATCCTGATAGTGGAACTGTAGCCTTGGTCAGAATCAGACTCTGATAGTGAGTCGGTCTGCATCGTCGCTTCGGCCTTAGTAGACCAGAGGTCATTTTGACGCTTCGGCCTTAATGATCTCAAGGGGGGAGTATCACAAGCTCTTCCCGACACTTCTGTCGCTTCGGCCAGAAGTCGTCGAACTCGGGGGAGAGTATCATAAGCTCTTCCTGACACTTCTGTCGCTTTGGCCAGAAGCTGTCACATTATGAGTATGATAGATCTGTCGCTCCGGCCAGATCAATCAAGGATTTATTGAGCATAGGGAGGAGCAGCACGAGGAGCAGCCCCGCACGACAAGGTCAGTAAGTCAATAAATATATCCTTTAGACTGATACAGTTGTTTTGCAGGTTATTTTTGTTTTGCAGGAATGATCCTGTCGCTTTGGTCAGGATCCACGCATTCTGTCGCTTCGGCCAGAATCAGACTCTGATAACGAGTCAGTCCATTTTGTCGCTTTGGCCTTAATGGACCAAGAATTATTTTGTCGCTTTGGCCTCAATAATTCTTCTATCTTGTCGCATTGGCCTTGATAGACTTGGAGATCATTTTGTCGCTTTGGCCTTAATGATCTCGACCCACTTTGTCGCTTCGGCCTTGGTGGGGTAACCGTCGTTGCGGACGTAAAGTCGCTCTTGATCAAGGTGGACTATAAACATCAGTTCTAATAGTGAACTAGATCCTGTCGCTTTGGCCAGGATCCACGCATTCTGTCACTTCGGCCAGAATCAGACTCTGATAGTGAGTCGGTCCATTTTGTCGCTTTGGCCCTAATGGACGGGAATTATTTTGTCGCTTTGGCCTTAATAATCTCCTCTCATCTTATCGCTTTGACCTTGATGATAACACAGAAAGAGTCGCTCCTGATCACAGTTGGACTATAAACACGTAGTTCTATTGGCCTGGAACTAGATTCTGATAGTGAATCAATCCATCTAATAGTGCATGGATAACGGAGTCATTGTGTCGCTGTGGCCACAATGATTCAATCCCATCTTGTCGCTTTGGCCTTGATGCGGATCACCTTGCTTGGGGGGGGATACTGGCGGTACACGGGTGTTTTGCCATGCTCTCTTCAGGGGGATGTACTGGTGAGACATGCCTGATTACGTCAGTCACTCCCAGCAACGGGCTTCAAATAAGGAATAGGGTTCCGTCGCTATATGCCGGACCCCCGGAAGGCTTCCACGGTGCGGAGCACGTGTCTACGTCAAGAGCCCAAGGCAACACTTGGGAGTCGCCGACTGGGACTACCAAGTCGCCGACTCCAAAGGTGTATCGCCGATTCCGGCCAGGGAACTCGGGTCTGGTAGACCGAGAACTGGGCCTCAAAGGAATCGGCGACTCCACCTCTGGATCGGCGACTCCCACACCTGAGTCGCCGACTCTCAGCCGTTACGCGGACGGGCCACCACAATTATGGCACCCTTCAATAGGATACCATAATGGGGTGGACCCCACTCAATTGAATGGAAAACGCCTCTAGGACCCTATAAAAGGGGTCCTAGGGGTGTCCTCCATTCATAACATCTTCACTTGACTCACACTCCACACTAGAGCATCCAGGAGCCCGAATCGCCTACTCCCAAGTGAGTCACCGATTCCCCTCCTCTTCTGCAGGTGTTTGACGTAGAGCGCGCATCGTGGACTCCACAGCCTCCGGCCCATCTCGCAACCCCGCGAGCCTACTGGTAGCAGATTCCGTGCTTCATCAGAAGCGGTCGTACCAATCGAGATGAGTATACCAACATATCGAATCTCGAAGTACGACCAACAAACAAATGACCAAAACCTAGCCACAGAGCTAGAGTTGAGGGATGAAACCCGTGACGAGGCGGACCTGCGGAACGAATCGTACAAGGCAAGCGTATCAAGGTACCACAATCGCCAAGTACGCAAAAAAGTTTTCTTGCCAGGAACGCTCGTCACGCGAAAAGCTAGCATAACAGAAAGGAATAGACCAAGAAATAAACTATCATCCAACTTCGAAGGTCCCTACATCGTCGAAGAGGAGATAAGGCCAGGAACTTATCGCCTACGGTGACAGGATGGAACGATGGTTCCAAACACCTGGCATGCGGACAACATGCAGCAGTACTACGCATAGTACTCATCACATTATGTTTATTTTCTTTAATTTTCCTAGTATGTATGTTAGTTAATCATAAAAATCTTTTTTCATATTCTAACTCGTAAGGATACCCTAAAAAAAAAAACTATTGTGTCACTTCGGCCTCAGTAGAACAAGGATCATTCCGTCGCTACGACCCCAATGATCCTATCCAATCTTGTCGCTTCGGCCTTGATACGGATAAATAAGTCATTCCGTCACTAGGACAGGAGTCAGACTACATCCTCAGGGTTCAAATCCAGGGTTAGAACGAACAGGTCCAATTCAGGCACGCGAACCTAGAATTGCGACCAAAACCCTTATTCGCACGAGCGAATCAGGAATTAGTGGATGTTATATCAAACTATTTTCAACTCTAAAAGTTAATTTAGAAGTATAAATCATTTTCGAGTTTAACTAGCAACTAAACTACGATTCGTACGACCAAGCTTACGCCCTAAGCGGCTAAATAGAGTTAGCAGAATCTAACTTACGTCCAGAGCGGCTAAGTTACGATTTGTGAATCTAGTTTTAAGCCCAAGTTATAACCCTAAAATATTTATACAAAAAATTAACAAAGAAAATAGTTCATTGATTGATAAAAATTTATTAAAAAAATCCACTACAAAAAATCCATTACAAAACTAAGGAATCCTAGTCTTCTTCTTTCCTCGCCTCTCGAACATCGCTCTTTATCTTATCGAGAGCTTCTTTGTGTTTCAACTGCACTTCAGGATGTTCTTCTAACCACGCCATTATATCAGTCATAAAGTTGGCGGGCAAACTTGGAAGCACATGAGGACCAAAAAAGTTTAAGTCCTGGAGTTGGTCAGATTGACCATCAACCTCAAACTCCAAGTCCTTTACTTTTTCAGAAGAAGCGTCTAAATCTTCCTTCATCTTTCTCGACTCCTCCGTAGATTGGGAGAAGCGGTCATTCAAATCTTTCAGGTCGGAGGTGGACTTGGAAAGGTCTACTTGAAGCTTCTGGATTTGTAATTCAGAAGTCATCGCATTGCCAACCTCTGCATTCAGCTGCACTTTCAGTTCTTCGATCTCTTTTAGAGCGTCAGTGAGATGCGATTCAGATTCTTTCAGAGAGTCGCGTTCTTGGCGAAGAGTGGAAATCTCAAGTCTATGTACGGCGCACTCTTTTTTCTTCGCCACCATCGCCTTCTCATGCTCAGCAGCTTTCTCTTCCAATTTCTTGTTATTCTGGAAGACCTTTCTCATTGACCACACTTTTTTGCAGACAGCTTGATACTTGTCATCAAGCTTGTCGTATTCTTGTTGGGATCGAAACGTGTCATTGCATGATTGCATCCCAAGAGCAGCATTTAATAGATATGCGGCCTACAAAAAAAACAATTAAGTTAGCACCAAAATACATAAGTTAAAAAGCGAGCTTAAGTTACTTACAGTAGATAGAGCCTTAGTGAGCTCCTCGCGTGTCCAATCCCCAGGCTTCGTTAGAAGCATCTGGGTAGCTTTTGCTCGCATCCCTTCATCCGCAAACAGACCCAGATAATAAAAATTGGTACGAAAGGGAGCAAACTCTGGTACCGACCTCGAGCACGACCCAGTTTCAAACGTGCCACGAGGACCAGATCCTTCAGCCTTCCTCATCTGAATCAATTTGGCGCCACGCAATCTCACAGCCAAATGAGGAAGCACCGCTTCACAGTAGAGATGCGCCCCTTTCTTCTTCTTGATAGACTTGCCAAAAGGGTCTTCCGACTTTAGATAATGTGTCACGTCAGAAAAAGTGAAATCCTCGCAATGACACAAAGCGAAAGGAACCCCTTGACCACATTGATAAGTGGCAAGGGCGGAAGAAATCTTCTTTACATGCTTCAGCTCTGCCTTGCTTAGCTCGCAAGGAACCTCTAAGTGTACGCGCCGAGCTTTGGCCCAGCTCTCTCGACTCCCGTGTACAAACATCGAGTCGACAAAAGAGAACTCACTCTTCCACTGCGGCCCATAGTTAGTGGGGAGTTCAATAATCAGTTCGCGTCCATGAAACCGCTTAGCTAACCCCAACCGACTAAATTCGGAAGCGGGAGCCTTGATAAGCTTGTAAAACCAGAAGAACAAGGCAGCGGTTGCAGGGATATTCAAACTCCAACAAATGTTGGAGAACCCTCTCAAATATATAAAGAACGCTGCTTGCATCTGTGACAGCGACACACCAGCTTGCAACAACACTTCACTCATCAAGGCAGGAATGGGTAACACAGAGAAGTGCCTGAAATAGAGTCGGGGGATCGCCTGAAACCCCGCAGGAGGAAGGTTCGCAGGCTGATATTGCGACCGTCAAAACCGCAAGTGCCCAGAAATGCGTATCCCCCGCAGAATTTCTCGGGCTTCGCGTGTGCAGACATAACAGAAAATGGATGCACGATGTCAGTCTGCGGTACAAGGGGTGCATTAAGTGAAACCTCTTCAAAGGACCCCTCGCTCGCGTCGCTTAGGGGTAGCAGCTTAATTTCACCACCGGCAAAGTTTCACAGTGAGCATAGCCGGTATGGTTCTCAACTCCCTCGTAGAAGGGGAGGTTAATGTGATCTCCATCCTTGTCCACTTCCGTGGGAGGAGGAGGTGTCTTCGATCCCTCAGCCGGATCAGGGAGGCGTCGGCATTGGCCGCGGTCCAGCTCCAGTTCCTGATCATAATCAAAGGGCTCAGGAACCCGTACACCCTCCGCAAAAGGGAAGTGTTTCTTTCCTCTACTCCCCATCCCATAAGTAGGAGGAATGGGGGTACTACTCTCGCCAACATCGCGAGAAGAGTTTTTCGCATATTTGGGATGTTTTCGTTTTCTTTTCTTACTAGGCCTCTCAGATCCGTCAGTCGGCCTCTTTCCCAGGTCAGTAGAGGTCAACCCCTCAGTGCGGGTGACCGAAACATCAGGTGCCACCACCTGAAGGGGCACATATTCTTCAGCATCAGCCCCCGAGTTTTGGGGCAATGTCGGCGATTTAGGTTCCAAGCTCGCCGATGCTTGAGCAGAACTCGCCGATCCCAGATTAATAACTCGGCGAGGCCTCTTGAAGATGGGGACATCCCCCTTGCCCTCAGTCGGCGACTTCCCAAGGGAACTCGCCGATTTAGGAGCAAGAGTCGGAAGAATCTCGCCCACTTCAACAGAAGGCTTTGCTACGACCAGAGCCCTGGAATCATACCCCAAACACGCCGACTTCTTGTTAGAACTCGACGATTGTTCGGGAGTGAGCCCGAGTAACTCGCGGGCCGTGGCACAGTACTTAGCATCCGATAGTGCATCGACAGCCGGAATCTCCGACCCACCACGTGTAGGCGAGGGGATTGGAGACTCAACGGTGTTGAGCACCATCGCTAAACTCTCATCAATATCGGTGTTGAGAAAGTCGCCGATCCAGGTAGGCAAACTTCTAAGTTGCTCGCAGAACCACCCCGATGCTAACTTGCCAAGCTAGGACATTAAGTCGCCGATCTAGGTCAGCAAACTTCTAAGTTTCTCACAGAACAACCCCGATGCTAAGTCGCCGAGTTAGTACATTAAGTCGTCGACTTAGGATATCACATAGTATCTTAGGGGGGGAGTATCACAAGCTCCCTTCAGCAACAAAAGAAGAGTATCACAAGCTCTCCCGACATTTCTGTCGCTCCGGCCAGAAATCGTCAAACTTTGAGGGAGAGTATCAAAAAGTTCTCCCGACATTTCTATCGCTACGGCTGGAGATCGTCAAATTTCGAGGGGGAGTATCACAAGCTCTCCTGACATTTCTATCGCTTCGGCTGGAGATCGTCAAATTTCAGGGGGGGGAGTATCATAAGCTCTCCTGACATTTCTGTCGCTTCGGCTGGAAATCGTCGAATTTCGAGGGGGAGTATCACAAGCTCTCCTGACTTTCCTGTCGCTCCGGCCGGAAATCGTCAAATTTCGAAGAGGAGTATCACAAGCTCTCCCGACATTTCTATCGCTTCGGCTGGAGATCGTCAAATTTCAGGGGGGGAGTATCACAAGCTCTCCCGACATTTCTATCGCTTCGGCTGGAGATCGTCGAATTTCAGGGGGGAGTATTACAAGCTCTCTCGACACTTCCGTCGCTCCGGCCAGAGGTCGTCAAATATGAGCACGGTAAATCTGTTGCTTCGGCCAGATTTACCAAGGATTGTTTCGAGCAAAAGGAGAATGTCACGAGAGGTAAAATCGCACGGTAAGTTAAATTGGTCAATAATAATATGCGTTTTAGAATGATCTAGTTGTTTTGCAGGATGTTTTCTTTTTTGCAGGTATTATTCTGTCGCTTCGGCCAGAATCAAACTCTGATAGTGAGTCAATCTATCCTGCCGCTTTTGCCTTGATAGACTAGAGATTATTCTGTCGCTTTGGCCTTAATGATCTCAACCCGTCTTGCCGCTTTAAGCCTTGAAGGGGTAACCGTCGTTGCGGACATAAAAGTCGCTCTTGATCAGGGTGGACTATAAACATTAGTTCTATCGCTTCGGCTAGAACTCGGTTCTATCGCTTTGGCTAAAACTCGATTCTGTCGCTTCAGCCTGAATCAGGTTCCGTCGCTTCGGCCGGAATTAATCTTGTCGCTCCGGCCTTGATAAACACAGTGCAGTCGCCCTTGATTAGGGTTAGACTATAAACAGGGAGTTCCGTTGGCCTGGAACTCGATTCTGTCAGTTCGACCCTACATAGTCAATCCATTCTTGTCGCTTAGGCCATAATGGATACGGAATCAGTACGTCACTATGGGTAGAATGATTCGATATCATCTTGTCGCTTCGGCCTTGATACGGATCACACACTGAACCTTGGTTGGGGGGGGGTGCTGGCGATACACGCATGTTTCTTGTGCTCTCTTCAGGGGGGAGTACTGGTGAGACATGCCTGATTACGACAGTTACTCCAAGCAACGCCTTTCAACAAGGACTAGGGTTCCGTTGCTTTAGACCGGACCCCCGGAGAGCTCCCACGGTGCGGAACAAGTTCATCGTCCAAATCGCCGAGTTAGCCCGTAAGTCACGATTGGACTACCAAGTCGCTGACTTTAGGGATAAGTCGCCGAGTTAGGGCCAAGATCGGCAGTATGGTAGACTGCACATCTCGCCCCTGGAAACTCGGCGAGTTTGCCCTAAATTGGCGATTTCCATACCTGAATCGCCGACTTACGACCGTTACTCGCCGCCAGCCAATGCTCCCATATATGGCAATAGGCGCGATGTCCGCCTTTGATTGCGCCCTCCGAGACCATATAAAAAGGGTCCCAAGGGGACACTCAAAGGCACAACACAAGTTCTACTCTCACCAGAGCATCACTAAGAAACTCGCCGATTCTCACTAGAATCGCCTAGTTTCTACTTGCAGGTATTTGATGTAGAGCGCGCGTCGTGGACTCCAGAGCCCCCGACATCATCTCGCACCACCGCGAGCCCTGGTAGCAGATTCAGTGCTTCATCAGCTCCGAAAGTGCTATAGTTGAGTGTGGAAATGCGTTGTGTTTTGGGAAGACACCTAGGTTCCTCTTTTATAGGGTCCTTGGGGGCGTTACCCAGCGGGCATCGCATCCTTGCCATTATGGCGCCAGGTTAATGGTGCCATAATGGCGTGGGTCTGCCAAAACTAGCGCCTGGGAGTCGACGACTCTGGAGGGGAGTCGACGATTCAGGAGTGGAGTCCGCGATTCCAAGGAGCGAGGTCGTCAGTCTACCATAACTGACTAACTCGGTCTCAATTCGGCCGATTCACCATTGGAATCGGCGACACCGAGGTGTTGACTTGAGGACTTTATGACGATCTTTGTTCCACGACCGTGGAGCTCTCCTGGGGTCCAACGTAAAACGATGGAACCCTAGTCCTTGTTGAAGGGCATTGCTAGGAGTGACTGACGTAATCAGGCATGTCTCACAAGTACTCCCCCCTGAAGAGAGCACAAGAAACATGCGTGTATCGCCAGTATCCCCCCCCCAACATGGTTGTATGTGTGATCCGCATCAAGGCCATAACGACAAGATGAGATCGAATCATTCTGGCCACAACGACACAATGACTCCGGATCCATTAAGGCCAAAGCGACAAAATGGATTGATTCTGGCCGAAGCGATAGAATCTAGTTCTAGGCCACAGAACTACGTGTTTATAGCCCAACTCTGATCATTAGCGATTTTTGCTGTGTCATCAAGGCCAAAGCGACAAGATGAGAGAATTATTAAGGCGAAAGCGACAAAATAATTCTTGGTCCATTAAGGCCAAAGCGACAAAATGGACCTTGATTTATTAAGGCCAAAGCGAAAGTATAGATCTGATTCTAGCCAAAGCGACAAAATCTAGTTCTAGTTAAAGGGATAGAACTAATGCTTATAGTCAACCCTGATTAAGAGCGATTTTACGTCCGCAACGATGGCTAACTCATTAATGCAAGTAAGCGGAATGATGGTTTGAGATCATTAAGGCCAAAGCGACAAAATGATCTTTGATCTATCAAGGCCAAAGCGACAAGATAGATCTTATTCTGGCCAAAGCGACAGAATCATACCTGCAAAAAAGAAAACATCCAGGAAAATAACTAATCAGTCTAAAACGCATATTTTATTGACACACGATTTTACCTTTCACGAGATCCTACCTCGTGGCATATATGGACGGAGATTTTACTTATTGACTAATATGGAATGCTATTGGATGCTTGTCGTGGCATATATGGATGTAGAGAAATAAGAGGTATAGACAGCACACTAGTAGGCCTCCTGAGGTAGTCCTTAAGGAAGTCATTAAAGACATAAGTCTCTCCTTTGATTCAGTGTATTACAAGAAGAGATGTTATCACTCTTTGGAGACATCTATGATAGAAGTATGGGAGACCAACCTCCTGAGGCAGCGTATCTAGTTACTGTATAACTAGACTACATAGCTAATGGGAGAGAGTCAATGAGTTTTTTGCTCATTTCTTTTACTTTTACTTCTATTTTTATTTCTATTCTCTATTTTTGTAAACTTGGCATTAGCCTTATTCTAATGAAATTTAATTGCTTCAAAAAAAAAAAAGATCCTACCTTTGCTCGAATGAATCCTCGGTAAATCTGCCCACTAAAGCGATAGATTTACCGTGCTCATATTCGACGACTTCCGACCGGAGCGACAGAAGTGTCGGGAGAGTTTGTGATACTCCCCCTAAGTGCGACAACTTCTGGCCAAAGCGACAGAAGTGTCGGGGAGAGCTTGTGATGCACTACAAGAAAAGAGATCTACATCGACGATTTTAGCGACGATTTTGGATCGTCGTAAAATTTCATGAAGGATTTTGAAGAAAACGGGCGATGTAATAAGTGGCGACGATTTAAATGTTATCGTCGTTAATAATAGGGACCAATTTATAAAATTTAAAAAGAATAATCCATAAAATATAAAATTCCCCTAAATCTCTCCCTCAAACCAAAACCCACGATTTCTTCCCCAAACCCAAAACCCACGATTTCTCCCAAAATCTCTTCAAATCACCGACGAGTTCTTCTCCAAATCTCCATCAGCGACTTCTCTTCAGCTTTTACACCAGTCTGCGTATCGATTTACTGCCTTTGTTAAGACCGCCAATTTTTGCATCTCTTCATCTCCACGTTCATCGATCTACTGCCGGCGATCTTCATCTCCACATCTCTTGATCTTCACATCGAATTTGGTATTTGGTGATACAGTATCTGAGACTTGATCACGACACCTGATATAGCCCAGAATGGATGGTGGACACCTATATAGGCAATGGGGGCCCTGGTCGACTTTATGAAGAAGTCGACCTGGGTGAAAGTCGACCCCAGGGAAGTCGAGCTCATAAAGTCGACCTTGGCCAAATCCGGGCGGTTAGGAAGTTATGACCCTAATGACCAGATTACCCCCATAAGGACCCTATAAATAGAGGTCACTCCCATTCATTCGGGTAGGTTGATTGGAGTGAGAATGAACCCCTGTCAGAGTGAGCCTGAGTGACTGAGGTGTCCGAGCTGTTTCCGGCGAATTCCCTGGCCCAACGCATGTTCGAAGCGTCGCCCGACCACTGATTGGGTTCAACCCTTATCAGTTGACGCTGTCTATGAATTCAAGATACTCACGAAACAGAAAGCTGGTCGACTTTTTCAAGAAGTCGCGGCCAAATCAGTTCCCTCAGCCCCTCAGGTCGAGTTCCTTAGGAGGTTCAACTCCCAAGGTCGATTTTGCCAGTTCGTGCTAGACTTTCTCGGGAGGATCGACCCCTAGGGTCGACTTTACCAGGTCGACCTGGGTGAAACCGACCCCAGGGGAGTCGACTCCAGAAGTTTAGTAGTTTTCTAGAAGTTGACCCCAGAAGTTGACTAGCCAGTTCGCGCTCGACCTTCTTGGGAGGATCGACTTCCAGGTCGACTTTCCCAGATCGACTTTCCTAGAAGTCGACCTGGGTGAAAGTCGACCCCAGGTCAGTTTTTCCAGGATCGACTTTATGATCATAGAAAATCGAGCTGCTCAGTTTTTATTATTATTTTTCTTTTCTAGAAATAGCAAGGGGATTTCCAAAAAAAAAAAAATATGGGGTTTTTGGCCATTTGTGGCTTTTTCCCAAATCACAACCTTCATACCCAAGGCTAGAAACAGACTTTGAACCTGAAATTTTGTCAACCGACAAATAAAATAAGTATGAACAGACCTATGATATGCTGATCTCCAATTCATCAACGAGTCATCTCAGGTGTACGCTCAGACATATACGTCTAAAACAGGTCCAAATTTGCTGCGAAATTGAAAAATTTTGGGAAAATTTCAGTGAAATTTTTTGCTATCACATAATTTTGCCAGATAAAAGTAGACATCAAAAGAGGCCTAATAATGCGATTTAGGTTTTATTTTTATTTTTTCTTACTCGCATGAGGTCACAGTAGGTATACACTTCGGATTTCCGTAAGTAACCATACCTTAATCAAAGTTCGACATCATGACTACTAGCCAATGCTCGAGGTCGACATTCTGAACTCTGTTTAAAATTCAAGACCGGCATTTGGATAAACAGGTCAAAGTTTCATATCAACATTTTGACTGATGGTTAATGCTCGAGTGTGACATTTCTTATTCCTAGTCAAAGTTCAAAACCGACATTTGGACCATCAGGTAGAATAAATAGTTTCCTTCCATATGCGAAAGATAAGTCTAATGAGTCCTAAACCCAAAGGAACATGTTCGTCACATGCAATACCAACAATCAGTCTTCATGTTTAAAATTGTCCCAACAGGTTAAGCTAATAACGTGGGATAAAATAACAGAAGTCATTCTCTCAAAAACCACAGTAATGGGGGCAAAAGGGGAGAATACAAATAAATCTATCTTCCAGGGATAGGTTAATAACATAGTCAGCACTGCAAAGGTCAAGGGTGAAACAAGTGCAGTGCCCTCTATTAAAATGATTAGCTTTTATCAGTTACGGTCCCTACAGCCAAACAATCAGAGATACATGGATCAAATAAGTTGATCTAGTAAAGTAAAAACTATATCAACTTCAGAAAACAGGATCCATAGATTGGTAGGTCATATAAAAGCTCAACACGTACAAACCACAAGTATGTTGTATACAATGTCCATAAGGGGGGTGACAATAGGACAGAAGTGATGTCAGATTCATCAAAGTCTTCAATAAACACCCACTACCATAGTAATAGCATCACATAATAAGGATGAAAGTATGGACAAACGTTTCATACAGAGATAAGTGCCTAGGGCTAAATATCTTATTCCTCGAGGAAGTAGTACTAGTAACTTAGTGGTGCAATTCGAATCTTAGCACCCAATGTAAGTACAATCCCAAAGAGGCACTCAGAGAATTGGTCTAAACTTTTATCGGCATACTCAACCTCCACGTCGTCACGAAATGTGCATACAGATGATGGAGGTAACGAGTACGTGCCAAAAGCTGTAGGCAAGAATCCAGACATTTTGAAGGGAGTATGATGTATTAATCAGACAAGTCTGTTGCTCATAGAATAGAAGGTGATGGGGGTGAAACTCGACCAGTACTCCAAGACGCGCAAGCAAGCGCCAAGCGGGGAACTCCGCGGGAAATCGGACCGGAACTCAAGTGCGCAGAGCTCTGCTTCGTTAGGACTTCTTCCACTCCAAATGACCTGCCATTAATGAATGGGGGATGCCTCCTATTTATAGGGGTTCGTATGGGGGTAATCTGGTCATTTGGGCAGTAACCACCTAACTGCCTAACTGATCAGATCGGGGCCCAAGATCGACTTTCATGAGATCGACTTTCTGCGGATCGACTTTCCTGGTGATCGACTTTATTCAGAAGTCGATCCCAGGGAAGTCAATCCTCAGGAAAGTCGATCTTCCTAGGATTCGACTTGGGACCTCCCCAACCCTGGAATAGGTACCTCAACTCATTTTAGGCTATCCGGACTTCTAGTTGCTGGTAAGTTGTGACCGGGTTCGGGATACTGTATCACCAGTACTTCCCCCTCCTCTGCGTATTAGATATCTTGGGATATGTCTTTTAGTACTATGGTCTGTGTATTGGACCTTGTACTATCAGTATTCCCCCCTCTTTGCGTGCTGGAGTGTGGGTTTTTGGTGATGTCCCAGGATGCGAGATCCTCTCTCACCAGTTCTCCCCCCCTCTACGCCTGCTAGGTTATATCAATGCTTCCACGGAGGTTGTCATATACTTTTGCTAACTATTGTCCGGTTTGTCCTAGCCGAAGCATACTCCTTGCGCACTTGCCTAGCCTGATTTCCGAACGGAACCCTGCTTGCCCACCTTGACGCCATGCCTGAGCTATCTCCGAGAAATGTTCGAGTCCCCTTCCTTGTGGCTGGGGTTGAGAGTTGTCTCTTCTATCTATTTTTATAGGTGAAGTTCTCTTTTTTGAGTTCTCTTGCCTCCCTCAATCTTGTTGTTTCTACGGTTGAGGTTGAGCGTGCTTCCTCGTCTACCTATGCTCTTCCATAGGTGAGGTTTATATTTTGAATACTTGCCCCCTCCTTTTGCTCGCCGTTTCTGCGACTGAGGTTGAGCGTGGTCCCTCGTCTACTTACGTTCAAACGTAGGTGAGGACTATTTTTTTTGAATACTTGCCCCCTCCCTTTGCTCGCTGCTTCCGCGGCTGAGGTTGAGCGTGGTCCCTCGTCTACCTACGTTCTTCCGTAGGTGAGGACTATTTTTTGAATACTTGCCCTCTCCTTTTGCTTGCTGCTTCCGCGGCTGAGGTTGAGCGTGGTCCCTCATCTACCTACGTTCTTCCGTAGGTGAGTTTTACTATTGAACACTTACCCCTCTGTCTACGTTCTTTGTAGAAGGGACGTGTGTTTAGTCGATGTGTCCCCCGTCTACCTACGTTCTTCCGTAGGTGAGGTTCGCTCTTGAGTACGTCTCTCGTCTACCTACGTTCTTCCGTAGGTGAGGTTTACTCTTGAACACTTACCCCTCTGTCTACGTTTTTTGTAAAACGGGTGTGTGTTTAGCCAATGTGTCCCCCGTCTACCTACGTTCTTCCGTAGGTGTGGTTCACTTTTGAGTACGTCCCTCGTCTACCTACGTTCTTTCGTAGGTGAGGTTCACTCTTGAGTACGTCCCTCGTCTACCTACGTTCTTCCATAGGTAAGGTTTACTCTTGAGTACGTCCCTCGTCTAACCTACGTTCTTCCGAAGGTGAGGTTCACTCTTTTTCTTGGATGGGATACGCATCCTGACTCTATTACCATCAAGACTTTCTCCACCCACGTTCTTCCGTAGGTAGAGTTAATTTGGCATCCTACTTTGTTACTGCGTCCAGTAATTGTAGGAGCTCAAATATCTTAGCATGGCTCAGTTCATTTTGCTGCCGTATCGCCGCCCGAGTTGTTTTTTTCTGTGTAGATTTCCACGATTCCTCAGGAGCATTTCTGTGTGGATTTCATTAACCTTGAAAGAAGATATAACAAGAGTATTTGAAGAGAAAATGCAAAAACTCAATTCAAATAACAAACAACATATTTTCTTTATTAGAAGTTATATCAACAATAGTTAGTTTACTATAGTTAATGTGTAATGGTGTAGTTAGTGATTGTGTTAGTTAAACTCTAAATACTATAAAATTGTATTTTACATTTGTGAATTGGTTAATCAATTTAATTGAATGTTAATGAGTGTTAAGCGTTTCTGAGATTCTTAACTACACTAACTACTTTCTAGTAAAACCAATCAATGTTTAATTACTATTGTAGCAATTGCTTTTAGAAATCTCAATTCCTAATTAGTAGAGTAATCAATCTTATAACAGAAACAACCAATTGTAGATACTGAAGTCATCTACGAAATTAACGAAATATCTTTAACCAT
>LFYR01000650.1:235069-393591 GCA_001185155.1 Zostera marina | reverse complement strand
TTTCAGCACCGTCTCCGCATCGGGCCGTTAAGAATAGCAAGTTTGAAACCTTTGCCACCCGGATGAATATTCAATTCGTTGATTAACAACGAGAGGAAGAAAGGGGCGGATTCTAGGGTTCTTCGTATTAACTGAACCCCTAGTATCCGTTGAGAGTAGGGTTTAGAGAGAGTTGAGTTGTAATTAATTTGATTAATTAATCATGGGTTTTACAGATCATTATATACTAATTACAGTTGGACTTAATTAACTTTAATTATAGTTATTACAACAGTATTAATATCTTTAACTGTATTGCTAATACTAACTATAATTCTAACACTTAATTAACTAAATCTGTACTGGTCCGCAGCCCACATCTGCACTGGTCCACAGCCCATTCCGATTTCAGTCCAACTGCATTAATGGGAGATTTGCAATCTTTACCCAGAGTTTCTTTGTTATTGCAAATATAACATTCACTTAAATATTTGCAATCTTTACCCAAAGTTTCTTTGTTATTACAAATATATCATTTATTTAAATATTTGCAACATTTATCCAAAGTTTCTTTGTTATTATCTGTCTCGTATTATTAAACAGATAATTACTCTTAGGTCCTGTGACCATGATTAAGGTATATTATAAATCAAATTATGTGATTCTGATAATTCCTTTACTACTGTCCTGATTTGTACAACTGTCTATTTTCTAATTTTATTTAACCACTTTATTAGTACTAGTTATTTATAGTTAACGCTTTCTAGTGTTCAAGTTTTTTATTTTTATTATTACTAATTATTAGAATGTAATAGTTAATTATATATTATCATTAATTGTCTAGTATGTAATACTAATGTAATACTTTTCTAACATGTAGTTTATATTCATTAATGTACTACTGTTACCTACTTTATAGTCTATGTTCATTATTTTTGTCTTTTCCTACTGTCAAGGTTATCTTAAATATTTGTTTACAATTAATAGTATTATTTTTAAAGATGTTTATATTAATCATTACAAAACGTGATGATATCCATATTTTTAACTACTATTTATATATTTAAGATGAACTACGTGATCGACAAGAGACAGGAGGCAGAAGATTAGGGAAGGGGACCGAAAAGGGATCGGGGATTTGCTTCAAAGATTTCCGGACATAATCTCTCTGTCATTAATGAGTAGATTTTATACCTATGACATTCCAGTCTGCACCTACGTACTACTAGTAGTACTTATTTACTGAACTCTCATCCACATAATATATTTTATTACTAAAAAAACAATTGTTGGCATAGATGTACGAACGGCTACCAACCCCT
Organism: Zostera marina; assembly: GCA_001185155.1. NCBI lineage: Eukaryota > Viridiplantae > Streptophyta > Magnoliopsida > Alismatales > Zosteraceae > Zostera > Zostera marina. The sequence continues at coordinate 392,290 of LFYR01000650.1, read as the reverse complement.
AACGCGGATCGAACGCCCACCCCATGTTTGGCACATCTAATTTCTGTCGTTAATATTTATATGTTATATGTGATACCAAGATTTCATGGACGTTTTTGAGTTCATTAAAGATGAACATCCATGAAGTTTTTTCTTTATTAATAATATGACAAAGATCATGTTGGTAAAGTTTGAAAAGTATTGGACAGATTTTAGTCAAATCTTTGGTATGTTAAATGTTAATCAGTAAATCTAAGAATCTCGTAGTTTATTACATGTATGAATTTCATTGAATATTTAAAAATAATCTTGAATTAAATTTGAATTTAAGATTTTACTTAAATTATGTAAATGAATTTTAAATGTAAAATAAATCGTGTAACATGAATTGTCAAACTTAATTATATTATATTAGTAAACCTGACCCATTGGGCCCTGCAATTCTCAAACCCTACTTCACTTCCTCCGGCAGGCCTTCCGGCCATCTGAAACACCGTAATGCCAGGATTACTATCACCTGACGGCAAAGAATCCCTCGTTCCGTTCAACCTCGATTTACAAAAACCTTCCATCCACACTCTCCCACACGGTCTACGTCCTTCTCTCTTCCGAATCCATATTTCATGGTCGAGAGGTAACTGTCTCCATGTCACCTGCCTCAGACCACCTAACGAAGACGGAGAAGGTTGCGGTGGGAAGATAGCGGCGGTGACTCTGGGAGGTGGAGAAGGAGGGGATCTCAGCGATGCACAAATGCGGAGAGTGGCGTATGGATCTGTTCCCGCCTTTGCTTTATTGCAGAGTCAGAAGAATGTCGACATTCAGCTTCCAAGGATGGTTGCAGACACGGTGCGCTCACAATGGTTGGTTTTTAATTTTTTTATCTCCTATGATTTGATTGTGTTTTGAAGACCGGGGTTTAGGAATTAGATGTGTGAAACTGTGAATTGAAGCTGGATGTTGTGTTTTTTCCCATCACTTCCTCTTGCAGGTGGCAACATGTTCTGGACTACTCCAATCAAATAAAGGCCCTTCTGGGGGATGCAAAGTATTCTCCAAGTTCAGTTATTGAAAATCCAAGGACAGTTCTCAAGGTGAAATTTTTAATAATATTAGTGGTTTTTCATTCGTAAAAATGAATATTCTTCCTTTTTATTTGAATTTTGTTTACATATTTTCACTAACAAATATTGCTCTATCTGTAGCCAGTTGGGGAGTTGACTAATCTCAGAGCTGCTTGGCAGTTGATGGAAATATTTTATGCTGATAAACATTCGTTACCATGGCTTCCGGAAAGCTTGGTAGATTGGTTGGCTGTAATGATCTTCTCTTTCTATATAACTGATTGTTTGTTTTAAGATGTTGCAAGCTTGCAATTCTCACTAAAGCCATCCCTTGTTCTTTGCAGGATTATGATAGCCTCATTTCCAAAGTTGAATCAACAATCCACTCTAAGCTTACAAATCTGCAGAAGAAACTTGTGAATTTGCAGGTTGTTTTCAATTTTCATCCAAATATGAAGTCTGCATGATTCAGTTATTGGAATTTTTATCAACCACTTGGTTCACTTTCTACGAGTGTTACTTTTTATATAAGCCATTTTGCATACCACAGTTCAACACAATGTTTTGAGCTATCCACAGTTTCACACTTTCCCTTTACAGACAATGCTCATCTATTTTACTGTTGTGGTATATCTTTGTATTCCAGTGTTGGAATTTTAATTTGTATTATATTTTTATCAACTTTTTGAAATGAGATGTTTCCATGTGTGAAAATTTAAAATGTTACTTACTAAGATTATATCGCAGATCGTCGAGGATGATCCTGAATACTGGGAAGGAATATCATCAGCTCTAGCTGTTGGGTGGTTTGATATCGTGGTTAGTAAAATATTCATGAAACTTAGATTGTGTTTCTTCACTAAGATAGCTCAAAACTTACCTTGTACATTTGCCGCATGATCACTATAATTTCTCTTGTAGGTGAAGCTGTTGAGATTACATGGTTCTTATCAACTAGATCAGCTAGACTGCCGTGAGGTTTGATACTTTGTTAGTTTGTTTGATGTTGTCTATTCTTATCTGGAAAATTATTCATACTCTGACAATCACATAAGTAGAAATAATTTTTATTATCTATTCAGATAATTTGTGTGGCAATGTTGAAAACTTTAAATAAAGGATTCAGCATTTAAAATATATTAATAAAATAGGGAATAAATTTGATATGGTGAATCATGAGTTGCGGTATCTTTATTCTTTACTACACCATACCATACCAAATAATCTATGATTTCTGTCGAAAGTCAAAGGAAGAGGAGTGAAGTCCAAGATTTGAGGGTTAATACTATATATCCAAAGCACCTTGTTTTTGCTCGTAGGGACTGGAGTCCACAACAACCTTGGTTAGGAACTTAGGAGAACATCATCATCGATCATCCTTCCAAGAAATCTTCAAAGAATTTTTCATGTGTGGGTGTCACTTGCTTGAGAACTACACAAGACATCATGATAACTCATGGGATTGAAGAGAAACTGATTATAGATCGAAGTCGTTGAATAGAGACTTAGAGAGCATATGCTCTATCGTCATATAATTTAATCAGATATTTTTAATCTATTTAATTTATTTAAAATTTGACTTTTGGTATCTTGTGGTCTATGAACCCAATTCTGGTTTAAGTGCATTTGAATTCGACCCCCCTCCCACCACACACACTCATATTATATCGTGTTTAGTGTTAACTGTTTACTCTTACATTGTTTTTTTCAGACAGAAAATGGTTTGGTAGAAACAGTTGCCGTTCTTGTTTCAGAAATGCCCCGAATGCGTCCTAATTTATCAAATGGAAAGCTAGGGCAATGTTACAAGTCAAAATCTGATTTTGTCAAGGTGCAAATGCACATGATCCTAATAGTTTGTATTTTATGTTATTTATATTTTATGCAAAGGAGGGGGGTGATAAATCTTATTTTACACCCATTGCTGATAATAACATTTTTATTTTTGCTTTTGCTTTGATACATCATACATGTGTTGATGTCCAGGCATGGGAGAAATGGAGAGGTCATATAGCCAAGTTGGATTGCAGTGCATTCTGGATTCAGTGTGCTAACCACCAGACACGGGATGGTTTAAAAAATATGTTACAAATTATGTTGGGAAACATAAACAGCATAACTACATATACATGTAACTGGATGGAGTTGTATATATCTCACTTTCTTTATGTGAGACCACTTACAGCGGTTAGAATTTTCATTTTTTTTACCTTTCATGTAGTTTATTAGTTTTAAAGATGGTTGGTCATCCTTATTCCTCCTTAATATTGTCTTGCTCTACTTGTCAAAAAAATACAATTAGGCATGTGCACCTCGAAGCTTGGTTTTGATTGCGTCTCTTTGATGTATTTTGATTGGTTCAAAAAATGAATTCACTTTTTTTCAAACAGTTCGTTCAAGTTCATTAAACTTTACTTTTACTGAATAGATTAAAAAATATATAAGTTATTTCATGATATAGTTTGATAGGTTCCAAAAAAGGTAAAAATTCCCAAAACAAATTTTTTTTACATAATAGATTGTGTTGAAAAAAATATAAGGTATTTCATTATATATTTTATTGAGGACGTGAGGTGACATTTTCAGTTTTTCACTTTTTCACAATTAATATATATTTGTATTTCTATGTTGTCTTTTTGCCAACAATGAAGTGATTTAAGTTGTGTCAGGAATGCATTTTTACATAGATCTGCATTGTTTTCGTGTCAGGGATTTGATGGCATGCTCAGCCTTGCTCAAAAGTGCATGGATTTAAAATCAATATCTGGCTCATGTGTATTGACGAGACTTATTTTAGGGATTCTTGGAGAAAACACGGAGGTATGAAGAGCAATGAACCTTTCCTTTTCAACTAAATCTGAGTATCGAACTAAGATTCGGGCTTGGTTTTTCAGGTTATTTTGGCAGAATGCTCAAGGACATTTGGGCCTTGGTAAGCTAGGGGTCTTGATTTCGAAGTTCCTTATGAATCCTTGATTGAATCATCAATCCAACTATAATTTGTTATTTGTATTATCATTTAATCCATTGTATGGTTTCACACTCACACATGCTGACATGCCTTTGTCTGTGTAGGATGGTCACACATGCAACTGAATTGCTTACCGCTGAAAACAATGAAGCTGAATTGGTGTTGCATGGGGAGCGGTATAATTTAGGTGGTATCAGCATAGAAGAACTTCATCGGCTTGTTTATGCTCAAATCCTTTCTTCTCATACTTTGACTTGGCAGGTGCATATTTTGATCATAGTTCTATAGCTGCTTATACTGGCATTACTTATGAAGTCATAAATCATCAGTAACCATGTTCCTTGAGATTCAACCTCCTCCCCATCCTTAATTGTTCCCAACTTCCTATTTATTTAAGGTCAAAATATCTAGAAATGTGACTGGGATTTTACTTTGGTGGATCCAGTGGTTATGCATCCATGGCTAAGATCATATCACAGGCAAAAAAGAACAGCAATCCTTTGCTCTTGCTAAGGCTTCCCTGGCTAAACCTATTTATGGCCAGGGCCTGTTTTGTCTTCAACATAAGTTGTGAGTGATAGGACTTCGGAACTTTTTTCTCTGCACAAAGAGAAAAAGAGTGGGCGATTTTCATAATTTAGGGTTCAACACCGATCTCCTCCGATGATTCTTCTACTCAGCAGAAATTTCCCCACTTCAGGCATATATTATGTTATGCCAAATGTTGGAGTTATTGAAATTAACTGCAAGGAGTTATTTGAAATTATTTCAGTGAGCAATTAATATTCCTCATGGGCTAATAATTCTTATTGCGTCTGCTGGATTAATTAGTTATCAAGGGCTAGGGCACGTCTCCCTAGATAACTAATTATAAATAGCATTTAATTTCTCTTATAATGTGGCTGGATATTTTTCTGTCGATTGTAATTCTTGTCACCAAGGGTAGGAGGAATCCAATCACCCCCGGAGAGTAAGCACAGCTGAACCTCGTTGACAAAACATTCTGTTTTGTTGTGTGTTTTTATTTTCCTTCCTCCACTTTTTTTCTGATCTGATTACACATTTCAGATCAGTACTTTGTGTGAGGTCAGAATAGAGAGAGCCACCATTCTCGTGTGAGGTAGAGAGAATCTGATCAGGAGAGATCAGATCTGTTCGTGGATTGCAAATCTACTTACACAAAAGCCACTTATATTCTCTTAGAGAATGCATGTACTAGTGACTAGTGAGAACCCCTATTCTAGCCACCTATGATACTTCTTGCCAGAAGCTTAACCTCCAACTTAGTTGATTCCCAACTTGCCAGAAGAGGTCAAAACAGACCATCGGCTTATTAGGCTCACGAGCTTGTTTGTCTAAAAATTAGAAATATAGAATAGTTACCTTCAATCCCTTCATAATAGCTAATATTTTCCTCTCCCTAAAATATAGATGATTTCAAGTTTCTACAGTAAATTATATTTTCCATTATTTTTTTTGTTTAGAATTTTCCAATAATCATGTTTATTCTTTCAGATTGCACCGACTTATTTGGTATCATGCCCAAAGCAGGGTCTTGGGTTTCTAGAGATTTTATTGTATAAGCAACCAGCTCACCATTATCAAATGATACTCAAAGTAGGTTACGAATGGTTGGACTTTTATTTATTTGCACCAAGAAAAGTATGTGGTCTGCTAAAATCTTTTCTAATTTTAGAAATATTTTGAAAATCCGATTTAAAACTTTTTATGGTGGACATGCACATGTGGTCTTATTTCTGTTAAAAGGATAATTTGTTTATTTCTATTTAAAACTTCTCATGTCATTGTTTCTGTCATCTTCATTCCACCAATTGTGGTGCCTGAATCATTTTCGGATCAGACATCATCAATACCCTTACTAGCAAAAGTTTTCTTTTGTTTCTTTAGTTTGTGCTTGGTAAAGGAGATGAGATCTGGATGATAACGAACCTGGCTATCCTAACAAGAGTGATATGAACCGTAATTCATTCCATGAGGGCAGTGCCCTATATAAAGGATTACAAAATAGATCTCAACTACCTGTGGTAGTAGATCACTAACAAGAGAATATAAGTTTAACTAATTACATCATTAAAGTAATTCTAATAAAGTACTCATTAACAGTGCTATTTTTCTTTTCTTACACTGTATTATTGTAGGTGGCATTTTACGGTTTATAATGACATTTTCTGTTCACACAATAACATTTTTAGTAAATATACATACAAAACACATGGTTTTTGCTTTGTCGAATGTGGACTCTAATACGTTATAGATTTCTTAACATGAATCAACACATCACTTATATATATTTACAAAACAAGAGTTAATTTTAATCTTTTATTGCCACGGTATAATATAACGAACTTTTTATATAACGTTGTAATTTCATTTCTTTTTGATAGAATCTGGAAATTTGCCGTTTATATGAGCTAGATAGCATTGGCATCAGTGTCATGAAGGTATTTCTAGGTTACCTGTGTTCATCTTTGGTTATTTTTATAAGATAAATTATTTCAGAGCTAGAAAATATTGAAATTGCATCTTTGATTATCTTTTCCATGGCTAGATTGCTGGAATGCACCATTGGAAACATGGGAGGAAAGGATTTGGAATTTACTGGCTTCAGCAGGCTCATGATGAAGTTCGCCTCAATAGAATTGCTAATGAGTTGTTTGACTGCATTGGGAAGTCAGTATCTGATGATGTTTTTAAGGTATTAAAAATTCTTCTCATTTTGATTTTTGTCACCTAAACACTCTCTTTTCCTTCTCAGCATGAAATTATCTTTTATCTTATTATTTTTTTTCTTTACTGCTCAAACAATATGTTTCCATTTCATTTTTCACTTTTTTGCAGCAATGGGAGGGGTTGATTGAACTTCTAGGTTCTGAAGTTGGGAAAGCTGGAGGCCTTGAATTTCTTCACAAGTATTTCTTTCATTTTATTTTCTTCCCTTCTTTAATTAGTTGTTTAGAGTTTAGAACATATGCTTGTGATAGGGGAGGAAGGGGTTTGTTTATGTATCATAACTTGCTTGTAATAGATCGTGATATGAGGAATCAAGGATTTTTAAATCCTAACGAATCTTGAGTTAACAATTTGACATGTTGCTCTAGACTTTGCCACCAAAACACTCCCACTGACATACCTATGACTCCCAATAACAGGGGGGAAAAGTCTTACAACCAATGTTGGAAATTAATCCAACCTATAGAGGCTATGCTAGCTAAGTGGAGTGGGAAGTGCTCTCCTATGGGGGGAGGATCCAACTGGTAAATTGGATCCTTACAAGAAAATACACATATTGGGCCCAAGACACTGCACTATCAGAATCAATAACTGAAAAGGTAAGGAAACTAGCCTATAATTTCATATGAGATGGTAGGAGGGGAATTTCAAGAAAATAGATGATACTCCCCAGAGCAGAGGGAGGATAGGTGTTAGAAACATAGACGTCATTAGTCCAGCAATAAACATCAAAAGAATTGTCAAATTCTGGGAGAAATATGACTCTATCCTAAACACATGGATGCAAGAGAGAGATATCAAAGGAATTGCCCTTAACAACATTCAGATCAGAAGCTTCATTGACTCTCACTTCTGGAAATATGTGATGGCGGCCAGAGCAAAGGTGGAATGTGGGTCAAACTATGCTATCCTTTGGAAACATGGAAGCCCAAATAGGAATCTTGCATTTATCTGTGAGGAAATAAAAGACAAAAGTCACAACGATAACTTAACAGAGAGGATATGGGCACACAAACCCACTAAATTCTCTATTATTTTATGGAGGATAAAATGGAGGCACTTTTGTCAGGTTAAATGGATGGGGTATGCCCATTCAACCCACATGCTTGCCTGGATGAAACTAGAGGTCCCATGTCCTTCAACTTCTCTACACTAGATCCATCCTCCTCCCCCTAATGGAAAGCCTAAGTAACATCTTTGAGAAAATAATAAACATAACCGTACCCACCACAAACTATCATGATATCAGACTATGAGACCTCACCGAGGCATGTCAGAAACTAACACATCATTGATCACTCTCTGATTTAGGGTCTACTCTAGGCAGGAAGAAATCGCAAATGGAAACAACACACACCCAGATGGAAACAATATATATTTACGTTGTAAATAAGTATATATAGAGAATAACAGACTTATTCTCTCTAATCTCTATATACCTTGTAAATAAGTTTAATATTCTTTTAAGCGATATTTTTTGTACTGTACCAGCCAAAAATGGCAAACCTGTCACCAATAAATTTATCCTTGTTTGGGATCTCCCTCCCTACATAACTTGCTTGTAATAGATCATGATTAGTTGAACAAAATTTAAAACTAAACTTTAAGTTTGGATTTCTGGTTTTCAGGATTGGTTGAACTCTAATTACCTGAGATTAATTTCTGGTTCAATTTTTGTTCTGTTTGTTTTATTTGGTATCTGTTATTTTACTATGGTTTTTAAGTTTGAATAGATTTCACCTTTTACAAAAAAAATAGACTTTTTAACATGAAACATTCAAACCTACAGCTCTTTCTTGACTTTTGTTTTCCGTCTATATAATCCATAATCTTAAAAATAAAATTACAGGTACCGGGATTTCAAAAGATCTATTCATCTGGTACAAGATAAAAACTCTGTAGATGCAGCTAAAAGTGCTGTTGAATTTCTCATGCAGGTTTATATTCGTTTTTTACTTTAAGATGTGCATATTTGCCAATTGTAGCTTGTAAAATAGCTTATGTAAAAATGTAAAATAGGATGGATTTATTTGTCGCTACTGAATACTGATGTGCCAATGTACAATTCAACTTAGAGCTTTATGGCCTTATGTGATCATTGAAAATCCATTGTGTGATCCTAATGAGACAAATTTGTCATCACTGGTGTTTTTATCTTGCATATCTACAAGTTCTTCCTTTTTAAACCTTCTTAGAGCTCTAAAACTGAAAATGAGCCTGTCATGTTTTACTTACCTGAAATGATGTGATATCCATTAGATTTATCTTGGCATTCTTTGAGAAAGAAATATTGGTCTTGGTAATTCAATGGTTGACTTGAAGTTTGCATTTTCTAAGATCCTTAAAAACCTCTTTTGCTGAGGACTTATATTTAGAGGCATTTGAGAACATCACCAGATTATTTACATATATGAGGTCTGAAAGTAACTTTGCTTCATGAACATAACTTGATGAATTTAGTTCACTGTTATGTATTTTTTGATGTTTTATACTTTTATTTTTCTGAATAAAATTATCTATAAATTAAGCTTTGTTTCACTGGCCATCAACAGCTTATGAAAAGCCCGTCCACACCCCAAAGGTTCTGGCTCAGTCTTCTACATGATTCGGTTGGTTTTGAATACGTAAATTATACCAATCTGCATTTTTCTCTTTTTTATGTCAAATAATAATATATGACATTTGCTGCAAAGGTTAAATTGCTGAACTGGCCTATACGTCCTCTGCTTAACGTTTCTCAGACCAATCTACTACTAAACAAATTACAAGAGTTATCCATGGCCAAGCTTCACCCTGGCTTTTGCAATACAAACTTGACATCTGAGGCAACAAGTTCCATTCGATTAGCTCTTGGTGCAAATCTTGGACGCGCCATCCTCGAAGATTGTTGAATGTTTCTTCTTAATTAATACTAATGACTTTTGTATTTTATTATTTCATGTTGTGAAAAATGTATATATGATGGCAGATGTACGCATCAACTCATCTTGCGGCGATCAAAGCATATGGGTTCTTTATGTGAGATATATGGTTTAGTATTAGATCAATTTTGTTTTATAATAAAACTCTTTTAAAAAAGTAAATCTTAAAGGCCCGTATCTGTGTGTCGATTTTATATTGAATTGTTTGAGTGGAGCGAGTTTTTTTTTAAATCATTAAATTTACAGGACTGTTGTTCTATCAACATTACAAGTAGAGCATATACCATCAATCTGCTGTCAGAATATCGTGTTATTGACTTATTGCTACTTTGCTGTCAAGCTGTTTAGATTCTGAACCTGACCACTGTTTGTAATCAAATAATCTTAAAAATATACAATCAGAAATTGCTGATAAAACTGAATTGTAGAACCTGACTTTAAATATTATTGAATATAGAGAGTTAGAGACTTAGAGGCCAATAAACACACAAAATGAGAATAGAATCACCTATTATTTAACAGAAACAAGATAAATACAATATTACACCGTCGAGGATTAAAAAGAAAATTATTCACAAAGCCATTTTTATCAACCACGCTGCCTATTGGAAATAAAACATTCTACACTCAATCACTCATCAACCATTCTACCTCTAAACAACACCATTTTCTGCAGTTTGGTCATCTGTGTTCGAACTTTTGTATTGACATAACCCAGTAAATGTTGATACAAATTCTACAAGACGTCTGTGATGTTGATAGAATTAGAGCTTTTTGGGAAAACCATAGGTTTTCTTCAGATACTTGGAAGAGGTTTCATCATTTCTATGACAAAGAACACATAAGATGGTATTTGGTTCAGTTGGGTTCCAACGTCCAGTCGTTGGAGGTATTGGAGGCTTTGACTTGGCTGCAGCAGCACCATATGCCTCAGAAATCATTTGTTTAAACCGTCCTATCAGACTCTCTGTGTCAGTACGGAATAAAGGTAAAATATTTCTCACTTGGGTTGAGGCTTTCTCAACCAATTCCTCAGGCAATCCATCACCATCAGCTAAGTAAAGGTCTTTGATTGCCTTGAAATCATCCTCCAATATCTGTGAATCCTGTTTCGTAAAAGCACGAGAGGGGCCACCACCAAGGAGGACCAGTAAGAACCCATCGAAGGAAGCTTTCATTATGGCAGTTATCAAGCGATTCTTCACTCTATCATGCACTATGCTTGAAATCATTTCCAGACTTGGGTCTAGCTCTTTAAGCAATGCCTCTATTCTTGTGGCGGTAACATCTCCCATGTATAAGTAATCATACAAAACATGACTCAAATCATTAAAGATCAGTTTGTAAGCTGTTGCCTCGCAAAGTTGTTGCATTCCTTCTTGACAAGAAGACAGAGATTGGTCAAATCTCATATTTAATCCATTCACAACATCAGACTGTGCAGATTCCACATTCCTCAATGAAGTGACCATTTTTTTCTCCAAGTTCTCCAACTCATTTCGAAAATGATGCAGAGTATTCATGCGAACACATAGTTGTGGTAGGCTAAAAGCATCATTACCATTCAAAGCCTTCACTTGTGATTTCATTTTTAGGGTATGTCCAGGCTTCTCCTTTTTCTTCCATCCAAATTTTGAATCTATGGTACACCTAGTTAACGGTGGTAATGCAGGTACAAATCCATTCTTTGTTCCTAAGAACATAAAATCCATATTTGATTTTTGATAATTAAAGATACATAAGAAAGATTCAATAGTTTAAAACTTACCACAACCAGTCTTTACTCTAGATAAATATTGTTGTATACTTCGATCAAGTCCAGAAACCAAGTCTGGAAGCAAAACTGGATGCATTGATATGGGAAGCCTAAAGAATGCATCTAGAGCTTCATCCACTATTCGCAAGACATCAACAGCCGAAGGTGCAAAATTATGCTTATTTGCCTTTGGTTTCCAGGTCTAAATATTAGGAATTATTTGCAAAAAAATAATTCGTTAATATTAAATATAAATATTTAAGAGTTGAATCAAAGTTATCAAACAAACCTCTTGTTGCAAATTTCTATCAATCCATTCTTTTAGTCTGCCCACTCTTGTTTTTATCCATTCTCTTGCAAGATTAGCTACCGTGTATTCAGCATCATAAGGAGGCATCTCTCGTATTATACCCTTACCACCATCATCACTATCAACAGAATCTTCAACAGCGATTTGAACAAGGCTCTTTTCTAACTTGTCTGCATCTTTCAAAACTTGGACTGAATCAGGTGTCAGTTCTGTGACCCCTGAAATGAACTGCTTCAATTCATTTCCATAGCAAGCATGAAGAGTAGCAACAGCTACACCCGCAGCAAGAGGATGCCATTTTTTCAATATTGGACTGAATTGCTCTTTTTCCTTCCTTGCTAGATCACCAATGTCTTTTGCAAGGATTGAAAGAACATGAATTGAACATGCAGAGTTCTTCGATCGTCGAATTGAATCTGCTTGCTCCATTTTCTGTAATTACACAATAAAAGGGATGAATAGATGATGAATGTCGCGTCTTATAAACGAAATAGGAAAAAAAAGTATATGATATTTTTTTATCAAATTTCTGGGCAAAGAGCAAAATGAATTCAATGACATAATTAGAGAAATAGAATAGTAACATGATTTCAATTTCTCACTGTCGATGAAAGTATACTATAGTTTGAAACAACTTAGTGTAATGACAGATAAATCATCTTTTGTGATACATGTGGTAGGGTTTAATCCCCAATTATTTGTTATTTTGAATAATAGAATCCCATTATAAAACTGGGCTAGGACCTTCCAAGTTCCAATCATCAATAGAAATGTATCTTTATAAAAAAACTATTATAATTTATAAGTGGGCTACAAGAGCTACTACACAACGAAATTTCCAACAGAAAAGATGCATCTAAACAGTAAACCATTCAACTTGCCTGAGCAAAAGCAGTTCGAAGGGATGAACGGATATAAGTATCGATCCTATTGCGAGCCACATCAACTTCTTCTCTTCTTTTACGACGGTACTCATGGGATATGTCTTCTACTAGAATCTTTGCAGCAGATACTCCCAAAGAAACAATACACTCCATTGTATCAAGATTACCACTATTAAAAGTATCATGATAAGCAAGAAGCCGCTTTTCTGCCCAACCCATTATCAAGCTTAATATCGAACTTAATACCTTGGAGTAGACCTTGTCTTTTGCTGCTGTTTTTGCATCCTTCGTAACTTCGATTAATTGGTCATCAGCAGCAAAAAGTAAATCGGTGTCCAATTGACTACTGGTAACAAATCGGTGAAAAATTGCCCAGGTAAAACAGAGGTTATGAAGCTCTTGATTTATGCCAAGAATTATCCATGTTTTCTTGATCATATCCAGTACCTCTTCTACCTCTTCAATTATAGATCCTTCTTCAGTGTTGTCAAAACAAACCTCTAACAACATCTGATACAGATGAAGATTCAACGGAAATCCATCTGCCCAATGGTATGCCTCATAAGTGGATCCATCAAAAGATCTAGAAGAAAGGGACATGACAGCACTACGTAAAACCTGCATGGACTCCGAATTTTTTCCTGTTTCTAATGGTCTATCTGATGCTCCACGTATAATTTGCCTAAGTCTTTGAGCTGCAGGGTCTGATTTATCCACTGGAAGATGAGGGTGAAGGAGTAATCCAACTTCAAGAATCTTCAAAAGTCTAGATTGCCAAGCTTCATATTCAAGATGATCAGGAAAATCTGAAGTTTTGAACTGCTGTAATAACTCCAAAGGCAAAACCATGGACTCTATGCGTTTTCCTAGCTGATGGGAGAAAATAAAATAAAAATGTCAGGCGAAACCATATCCACCACACTCCACACATTGTTATTGAATAATCCGAAAACATAGAATCAGTGAATCACTATAGCAAAATTTTAAAAAAAAATCCTGAATATAAACAGGATTTTGAATAAAAAAAAGAGAGTTACAATTTGCAAACCACTTCAAAATTCAAAAAAGAATAACCGGAAACCAAATATCAACCGGAACAAATAGAAGAAGAAAAAGCACATTTTTTACTCAAAAAGAAAAAAACAATCAGATCCAAAAAACGAACGCTTCACAATAAAAAACAACTTTTGAAAGCAACTACATACAGATCGAACGTCACCTGACCGGCAGAAACCCTAAGCAAGCCTTTCCTGATCCTATTATCCGTTTTCTCCGAAACTCCCATCTGAACCCTAACCATTTCCCCAACCGTAACCGGCCTCTTCCTCTGCTTTCCACCACCTACACCATTCTCTCTTAAATCACCACTCTTTTTCGTCGAACTCGAAGATGAAGATTTCAACCCAAACGCCTTCTTCATCTTACTCGCCGCCGTCGAAGTAAGTGACCGATGCAGTCCCAAAGAGGAAGACGAGGATGAAGAAGCCGACGAAAGAAGTCTATCTGGAGTGTTACTATTTCCTTTCTCCGACTGTGGTATGTAAGTTAACGGCTTACTTCCACTGGTACGACACGCGCCTACAAAGATCTCGTAAGCCGTTTCCCTCAGGTCCTTATCACTGAGATCGCAGTCGAGAGATCCGTACGGCGAAGGCAGGTCTTCTAAAAATGGCGTCCCCGTAACTGTATCATGACCGAACGACGTATTACAGTGCGATGCGCTTCCTCCATTGGAATCCTGCCGGGATTCTCTGTATGGATCCCGTACTCGGAGGAGACGCGACATTCAGATCCGATCGCCGGATAACTAGATTGTCGCAAGCGGTGATGGATGAATGGGTGGGTGGCCAGGTGGGTGCCGTCTGCCGTGGTAAAGAGAAGAGAGCGAGAACGTGACAGATTTTCTTTTTTCTGTTTCTCCTTTCTTTACTTTACTTTTTGTGGGTGTTTTTACATATCAACCCTCTATGAATTATTTTTTACTTTGATGTAAAATTCACCAGATTTCATCGAATGCCAATAAAAACAAGATTTACTGCACATATCTTGAGATGTTCTTCTAGTTTTCATCTAACAAGTTCTTGTGATCTTTGCCCAATATATTATTGGGTAAATTCAGACCGACAGAGAAGTAGATATCTGTACCCTATTTTTTGCCTTCTTTGAAGCTGTCAAACTCTGAAAACAAATATTGATGTAGACAATGGAACAAGAAATCCAGCAACAGAAGCAAGTAGCAACTAGCAACTATTAAAGAACAAATTAAAGCTGAGCTGAACTGAGCTGGTATATTATTAAGAAAATAGCCAAATTGCCAATGAAAGAACATAGTTTCTTGATTTATTGTGGATGGTGATAAAACTGGTTGGCTGGCAGAATCAATGGAAATCAGAGAATTCTCATCCTCACTGGCTGTGAGGCTTATTTCTAACGACGACGGCTGTTCTTCTCGTCGATTCCAGATTGGGAGAATCGATTTCTGAGGACTTCGAAAACTTGTTCCAATTTCACATTTTTTAAAGAAAGCAGCACCATGGCATGGTAGAGCAAATCAGCCATTTCTGAGGCCGTCCGTAGACTGTCTTCTTTCTCAACCACTGTTTGAACAAGTTCTTCCGCTTCCTCACTGCATTCATTGTTATAAAACAAGCAAATAATATGAAGTTCTTATTTCTTATAGATGAATGGATGAAAAACTGAACTATAAAGATCGGCTTTGTAAGCTCGAGCTCGTGAGCTATCCTATAACCTTATAGAGCCGAGCACGAACCTAGACATGCCGAAGTCAAGCTCAACTTAATAGGCTCGATAATAATATTATAAAGAAATTTTGATCAAGTCATTTAAAAACAACCTAAAAGTCGCGAGTTCATGTTTTGTAATATGCATATAAAAATAATTTTCGAGCTTATAGATCTTGCAAGCTCAAGCTTTGAACTGAGCTTATTGAGCTTCGAGCTCAAGCCTAGTCAAAGCCTTAATAGTCAAGTCCGAGGTTGGCTCTACAGCCCAAAGCGTGGCTGGATTGGATTTGTTGCATCCCTATGTTACCTATGTGTAAATTTTAATTTCCTTCTTACCGCACTTTGGAGCAAAGTAACTCGGCATCATTCAATAATCGTTTTGTCCAAGATGGTTTCGCCGATGTCACAACCTCATCTCTCCGTTGTGAAATTATATTCTCGAGTGAATACAAAGTAGTCAATGCTAGACGGTGCTCGATGGCCTGAAATATTAACAGAATCGCACCAATTAGCCAGACCCATCAAACATACTGGCAAACCAGAAAATATATCTGTTTGAAAACTTGGTATCAGATGTTTTTTAATAGTCTAAAACATCAACATTCATCAGAATCACAGCCATAACCAAAAACCAGAACCATCAGAGATGTCAACAAACCTGTGGATCCCTCAAGACATCCGACATCGACAGAAAATAACATGTTTCTGATCCAGTGTGGCAGCTGGGACCATCAGGCTTCCCAAGATATATAACCTGTATAATGGGAGGAATTAAACAAAGTAACAAACAAAGAAATATTTGCCAATCTGAATCAATTTTGAGAAAGAAACTGACGGAATCTAGATCGCAATCGAAGAAAATATCGATAACATGAATGAAATTCGTCGAAGTCTCGCCCTTGGTCCAGAGCGAAGATCGTGATCGACTGTAAAATGTAGCCTTCTGCGATGATATGGTCTTTGCAAGGGCCTCCTTGTTAATAAACCCTTGCATCATTATTGCTCCAGTATCAACATTTTGGGCAATTGCCACCATCAATCCCTTTTCATCCCATTTCAGACTCTCTAAGAATGCATCCACCTAGACAGATTATTTCCAGTATTGTCATGTTCAAGCAGTGACAATGTCGATAATAAAAGAAACCCCGGTTAACAAAAAAACGTACCTTAGAGTTCAACTGATGTGGATGTTCGGAATAAGATGAGAACCCGTCTGCATCCTTAGAAAAACCTTCAAAAAAACGAAATTTTTGAAATCGTGGAAATCATAGAAGAGCTTTAAACCCTAATTTTCATTACTTGGTTGAAAAGAAGCAGCCGCAGAAGAGGAAACTGCCCTCCGCAAGATGATGTTTTTTGGGAGGGAAACGAAACCAGGACAGGAGACACGACTAGTAACGAAAATGGAAGGAAAAAACTCTTTGTATGGATGTTCAAGATTCACAGAAAAATAGTGGGGAAGGCAATCGATTCCATAATGCATAATCTCACCGAGAGGTCTGTGCAGAATCTAGGGTTTATCTTTTCTTTTTTTCCGATGAGGCGAGGAACAAATTCCAGACAGCCCAGAAAATATAAAAAATAATCAGTAAATACTAAATAGTAATTCCCCCAATCTTTTCTTGAATTATGGAAGGTTGATTTTGATATTTGCTTTACAAACAATGAAATTAATTATGTTTGTTATTAGTTAATAGGCGTTTCAGGTACGATGTCCTTTGAATATGTTATCAAATCGTGCCTATTAATATTTAATCCAAAGACTAAAATAATGTATTACATAAGACACTAACATACATATGACGTAAAATAATGTACTGCAAAAGATACTAACACATGTAAGATGAAAAATCGATCTAATAGACAGGAAGGATATTAATTTGACGCATTTTGACTTCGACACACCTGATAATTAATCATTAGTTAATATAATTGTTGGGTCAACCGTTATAATTGAACTTAAATGTCATTTTATTGAGATAGTTTAAGATATTTGAGCACTCTTATCATCGTCATCCAGTGAATTTTCTTAGGTTTATCCATAAATTGAGCTAGCTTATTTACAGAATAGGCAATATCTGACCTTGTCAATTGTCAAGTACTACAATGACTCAATGATTCTTCTGTAATCAGTGTGCTTCTTGAATTATGGAAGGTTGATTTTGATATTTGCTCTGCAAACAATGAAATCAATTATGTTTGTTATTAGTTAATAGACGTTTATATATTTTGAATATGTTATCAAATTGTGTCTATTAATATTTAATTCAAAGACTAAACTAATGTATTACACAAGACACTAATGTACATATAACGTAAAATAATTTACTGCAAAAGACACTAACACGTGTAAAATAAAAAAATCGATCTAATAGACAGGAAGGATATTTATTTGGCACATTTTGACTTCGACGCACCTGATAATTAATCATTAGTTAATATAATTGTTGGGTCAACCGTTATTGTTGAACTTAAATGTCATTCTATTGAGATAGTTTAAGATATTTGAGTCTCAACCGTTAAATGCATTATGACATCTATAAGATATTATATGTGACTATTATCTAATAAAATATTCGAATATATGTGACACCAATAAATGGTATGTCAACGGTTAGATGTGAAATATCTCATTAACTCTCTTTTTTATAAGATAAATTTGTACAAAAGTGATTTTACAGATTACATTCCCTTGCACCCTTCTGGCGAGGTTCATCTCACCAGAGTCCACCTTCTCTTAATATTCAAAGCTTGTTGACTTCCCTCGACCGGATTCTCGAAAGAGGGGGCTAGGATTAATTGCTAGCTTGTACAGTTGTACATAAGATTTCTGGCCCCTGAGCCTAGTGTGTGTGTTTGAACCTACCCTTACAGATCAAAGGTGCTTCCCTCTGTCTCTGCAGATGTCAGCCTTTCAAGGTGGAAAAACTTGAGAGTGCATATATAGAGCATACGATCTTCCTTGCCCTAACTGCTGAAGGAC
The DNA here is from genome assembly GCA_001185155.1 of Zostera marina. NCBI lineage: Eukaryota > Viridiplantae > Streptophyta > Magnoliopsida > Alismatales > Zosteraceae > Zostera > Zostera marina. The sequence goes on along the minus strand of LFYR01000650.1, from coordinate 373,927 downwards.
TTATTTTCCAGTTGGCCACCTACACTACACCCTTGTGATCAGTGACGCTCCCTCTGAATCCTCTAATTCATTGGTGTTCTCGTGAACAATGTAGTTCAAAGAGAAAAGAGCACTGGTCTTTCCTAGCCTACCATCAACCATTGTTTACGTAGACTTCTCTATCGCCAATGGATAATAGAAATGACCAAGCTTACACTTGGATCTCCGTCGCTCGCCCAAAGTCGATAAGAAACTTGTGTTACATAAAGCCAGTAATTAGAAACAACAAGGCCTACACGTCCGGAAGGAAAGTTGGAGCCTATGCCAGTCTCTGATGACATGGTGTTGGCTAGAATCCATAGCGGGATGACTTCGTCATGTTCGCTTCTGCAAAGTGGGAACTAGGAAATCCGGTGATAGATGAAATGGGTAGAAATTGTTTCAAGATACGATCCTTGAGCTCAGCGAAGGAAAGGGTCGGGCTACGATCCTTAAGGAGTGTTGGCTATGGTACGACGATGATCTAGTGTTGGTCGAAGACTGGACACCAAGAATAGACTGTTGTGGAGGATACCCTGGTTATAGTCCCAACTATGGTGCAGCTGAAGCGACTTGGGGAGAAATTCTAAAAGCAAAAGACATATACATAGACTAATAGATTAATCCTTTGTAGTCCTCGGTCCCATATGGTTACCATCCGATTCTTGTAACTACTCGTGAATTAGACCAATGTAAAATATCTTAATATGTTAATAATAAAAAATATCTTAATATGTTAATATGTTAATAATATGCTTAAGGCATATTGTACAAATAACCAACATATCCCCTCAAGTTGGTGTTAACGGACAAACACCCAACTTGGATTTGATTTTCAAAATCTTGATAAAGGAAGTGATTTTGTAAACCTAGTCCCTTGTTGAAGAGCAAAGTAATTTCTTAACGGAATGAATTGCATTTTTCAGATGAGGCAGTTTGTCACCGTGAGCTTGATATGCGGGAAGCTCTGAATTATACCAAAAGATGGGATTCCAACGCGAGGGGTTCCGGCGGTGTCTGAGGGCCAGTGAGTAGCGGAAATGTTGGAAACGGAGTGGTTCTAGGAACAGACGACGCTCTAATACCATATTTGATATTGGAACAACATTCGTAGTGGATGACGAGAATACGGAATGGAGGTCATCTAGGACAAATAAACCCAAGACTGAAACACATGGAGGATATGAGGCTGAAGTTTCTCAATGACCATTGCAAAACAACGGCCGCCAATAAATTTGGTGTCAGTATTTTGAAAAATATCACTACCGTTGTTCAGGAAAAAGCTATTGACGCTCACACGAAATATTCTGAATCATCATTCAAATGATGATTCATTCTATTATTTATCTGATATTTTTATCTATTTGGAATCAGGAAAGAGCTTATGGATTTGAAGGTCGGTTGATTGAAATTATTGTTTTATTATAATCAACTTATGCACTGACAAATGTTATTTTATAGGGAATTGGAGATAAAAGATCAAATTATATAATAGAACTTCGTAAAAAAGTCCATTTAAACAAGTATACATTATAACTCTATTGATTGAAATGATAATATCTTTCAGGTAAGTGACTTAGAAAATATTGGAGTTTCTTCAAACTAGGTATTTTCAATTTCATTCAAAAATTGAAAGATGTAGTTTCTTCTTTTTGTTCAAACTTCTTACATAATCCATATAAATAAATGTCCTATCAGGAAACGACATATTCCAAGGATATGTGACAAGCCTCAAAGACCAATTGTAAAATTTATTTTGATTGTATTTTGCGTGTAGATTGCATGTGTATTTTTCATAACGTTCAATAATTGGGAATATGATCTTGTTATTTATATATAAAAAAAATTGTTTAGATTTTAGAATATTTGGATTGTCATTTCTTCTCCCGTTCTTAGAAGGAAAAAAATATGAAATCTTATTTAATTTATTAATGAGTACCCAGTCTGGCTTTTCCTATCAGTTACATCAGAAGTCCAATCAGCATCATTGTATGCTGATATGTTACAATTCACAGATTTTTTAAGAACGATTCTCATAGCCTGAGTGCCTATCAAATATTTAAGCACTCTTTTCATCGTCATTCAGTGAATTTTCTTAGGTTTATCCATAAATTGAGCTAGTTTATTTACAGAATAGGCAATATCTGACCTTGTCAATTGTCAAGTACTACAATGACTCAATGATTCTTCTGTAATCAGTGTGCTTCTTGAATTATGGAAGGTTGATTTTGATATTTGCTCTGCAAACAATGAAATCAATTATGTTTGTTATTAGTTAATAGGCGTTTCAAGTACGATATATTTTGAATATGTTATCAAATCGTGTCTATTAATATTTAATTCAAAGACTAAACTAATGTATTACACAAGACACTAATGTACATATAACGTAAAATAATGTACTGCAAAAGACACTAACACGTGTAAAATAAAAAAATCGATCTAATAGACAGGAAGGATATTTATTTGGCACATTTTGACTTCGACGCACCTGATAATTAATCATTAGTTAATATAATTGTTGGGTCAACCGTTATTATTGAACTTAAATGTCATTCTATTGAGATAGTTTAAGATATTTGAGTCTCAACCGTTAAATGCATTATGACATCTATAAGATATTATATGTGACTATTATCTAATAAAATATTCGAATATATGTGACACCAATAAATGGTATGTCAACGGTTAGATGTGAAATATCTCATTAACTCTCTTTTTTATAAGATAAATTTGTACAAAAGTGATTTTACAGATTACATTCCCTTGCACCCTTCTGGCGAGGTTCATCTCACCAGAGTCCACCTCCTTTTAATATTCAAAGCTTGTTGACTGCCCTCGACCGGATTCCCGAAAGAGGAGGCTAACATTAATTGCTAGCTTGTACATAAGGTTTCTGACTCCTGAGGCTAACATTAATTGCTAGATTGTCAGTCACCATAACGACCGGCCTTCTCCTACTCTGACATTCGCCGAATACGTCAACTCCTACATCAGTTATACTACATCAACAACTGCAATGTCTACATCATCTTCTATAAAAACAACTCTGGCCAGTCTTTATTATAATCATCCACCATTTTCTTTCCTTCTAAACCATCAAAAATGGCAGCTCCGCATATCATTATTGTGTCCGATGATGAGGAGGAAGTGCCTGAGTATTTACCACCTCAACTCGAGTACTCTTGGTCGTCGAAGTCGGAGTCCGATACTTCCATTTCGGCCCTTCCCGGGACCCCGACGTCATACCAATGCGGATGTGGGGGTGACTACTAAAGCTTCTGAATGTCATGTTGTAGATGACAAATTAATGTCCATCTGAAGACTCCGTCACATTTCCACATGCCTCATTCCACAACCAACCTACTACAATGATGTTGAACTTCCCCACCCTCCTCAAACCCCCACCACATTTCCGTTGCCCATCTTCTCCCATACAGTTCATTCTATGAACAACAATATTCTCAACTATGCCAATGAATATTATGAGTATTTTTATGAAAATTAATCCCAACATCAAAACCAAACATTCCCTAGTACGTTTTATGACAAAAAATTTCACACAACACATTTTATACCTATATTCATTCCTATTCAACAACTTCCACAGTATGTAATGAACACTCACGTGTATTACAACATTTACCCATTCTATACATCTCAAAATCAGTTCAATACTTCTCATATTATTGATGTTATGATTCAACAAAAATATGCAAATGAAGTTGATGGCCACTACTATGCTCGCACAAGACGTTCATTCTAAATTTCACATTTTAATGATGTTGGTTTTAGGTTTTAATATTATAAGTATAACTTATGGTTTCTACCCTTACATAAGGATTAGTTGTTAGTTTTTATATCAGCACGTAGTAATCTTTTTCCTTTCCTAGTAGTTCATATATCAATGGACTTATAGTACTTTTCTTCTTTTTCTAACGTCTAATGAAATGTTTTAATTTTCAGTCAATGTTTTTATTTGTACTCTCATTATCTCAACTTCACAATTGTTGAAATGGTCACAACCTATTTTATACGTAACACACAACTTTCAACGTATGTATCGAACACCTATACATGCCGTAATTTTCATACCTATTGATGTTGTATTTGTTTTGTATTATGTATAGTATTCTTGTAGTTCATATATCAATGTACTAGTTGTACATTTCGGTTGCATATTTCATTACATAATGTGTCTCCCATTTTTTAAATTACTTACTTAACAACACTTGAAAGAAGACATCAATTCATATCTACATAATAATACAGAAAAAAAACAGAAAAAAATACTTCATCATTAACATCATCAAATACTACATTACTAAGGAAAATACGTCTACACTGATATGAATAATACTTTTTATTTGACAAAAAAAATTATTCCTACATGCAAAAAAAATTACCACCCATGGAGAAAAAAAACACCAGAATATCGACTGTATAAGATATCAAACACTGGATTATATTTAGACAAAAAGAATATGTCATCACACCCCACCAAATATGAAATATAATACTATTCATTTAATAAGAAATATAAATCACACCTTCACAAAATATATGTTCATCACACCCCATCAAATATGGAAGTACAAAAGCAGAGAACAGAGATGATTATAACAGAGAACAACACTCATCAAACACTATAAAAATAAAACAGAGAAAACATAACAAAAACAGGAAGTGATCGAAAAATAAATATAAAGAAAAGAATATCGAAAACTAAATATTAAAACAGAGAACAACACTCATCAAAACACTATAATAAATAAAAATAAAACAGAGAAAAACATAACAAAACAGGAAGTGATCGGAAAAAAATATAAAGAAAAGAACATCGAAAACCAAATGTCAAAACAGAGAACTCATCGAAGAAGAAAAACTACACCATCCATCGAGGAACAAAAACAAGGAAGAATGTCCTCCAAGAAAGCAAAAGATTTCGAAAAAATAAACTAAATACCCGTATCAAAGAATCACCGACGCCAATGTCCTCGTATGGCCTCACTATCCTTTAAACTCAAATGGGAAAGATGGACGACAACCTTCAAACTCCGACGGCAGAAAATGGAATGAAGAATATGAAAGGGAGAAAACCCTAATTTTGAAAATAAATGATACTCAATCGTGTCGGTCTGAATCAAAAGATGTTTTGAAAAAAAAACGAACATAACACATCGATTGATGTGATCATACGTCTAACATAGTTACTACTACAACAGTACTATAGTTATTAAATGCACTAACAACGCTCTATTATACAACATTTATCAACTAATTATAAACATTTTATATCATTAACCAACGTACGGCTAATATTCGTTTAACAAATCCAACAACTGACATCCATATGTCGCATGTGATGTTTGCCTTATATATATACATTCAAGATAGTTATTAATAACCAATGTAAAATATGTTAATATGCTAATAATAGAGAATATCTTAATATGTTAATAATATGTTTAAGGCATATTGTACAAATAACCAACAATCTTTAGATAATTTATCGAAAATGATGAAGCCTTCATGTCAAGAACCGCTGCTTGCTCCGATTGATCTATCACACTTCTTAAAAAGATCAATTTACGTTTTCCCTGGATTTATTTTTAGTTTCGAGAGATTTTCATGAATTGTTTCATGATATCTCTAATCGAGCATATAGACTTCATATTAGTTTTCGTGAATAGTGTCACATCGTTCATTCCATCACTACCTCTCCCATCTTGAAACTCTGTCCGGGTGGAATCAATCGGAGGAATTAGCCGGAACAAGACGGAATTGGTCAGTGAGAGTGCGCGTAAGGAAAAGGGGGAAGAACTAGGGTTCGTCGACTTAACTGTCGACTGAGAACCGTTAGAAGAGATTAGGAGAAAACAATTAGAGTTAAACTATGTATTTCTTTCTTATCGTTAACCCGTTACTGTATATTTATATTACAATTGAGCTAATTACTCCACTAACTATATACATTAATACAATACTATTTTACATTAGTTAACGGATTCTTGGCCCAGTGCGTGGCCCATCGCTATTTAGCCAAATTGCCATTTTATTAAAATATTTGTGTTTTTGTCCTTAAGCTTTATCGTTATTCTTAAACATACGTGAAACTTTTGCATTGTGCGCCTCAAGTTTTTTATTATTACTTATGTCATTCTTGGGTTATTTACCTGTATAGAAATCTTAAAGAAATAATTCCACATAAGTCCTGAAATTATAAATAAAGATTTTATAGTAATTAACATTTGAATTACAGACACAGTATATAAAGTGGTAAAAGTCAGTTTTAATAAAAAAAACATTAAATGAATGGATATATTAGTAAATTTTTGGAAAACTGTAATAATTCTGTAAATAAATGGATATATTAGCATATTTTTAAAAAACCGTAATAATTAGACGAACTTCATAGAACCTCATAAATAAATAAATATATTAACATATTTTTGGAAAACCATAATAATGAAACGAATCTTATAATTCATAAATGAATGAATATATTAGCAGATTTTTAAGAAATCGTAATAATTAGACGTACCTTATAAATAAATGGATATATTAGCATATTTTTGGAAAATCGTAATAATTAGACAAATTTCATAAATGAATATATTAGCAGATTTTTCAAGACTATCGATCATCCTCTCGTGAATAATTGGCCAAAATCAGACAACCTTCGTAAAGGGGAGGATAATCACCGACGTGATAGGATTCGCTCAGGAGTTCACCCAAACTTTCAACTGCAAAAGTACTTCGAGACAGGCGTGTATAACAATCGACTTCTCCAAGGCATTCGACACCTGGGACGCCATCGAAGTAGTAATGGAGCTGATTGGGATTGATAAAAACTTCCGATGATTGATAATGTCGTGTGTAACGACTGCGTCGGTCTCGGCGCTTGTAGAGGGCTCGCCGACGAGGATTATAAAACCCAAGAGGGGGCTCCGGCAGGGAGGCCCGATTTCACCTCTGCTATTTGTAATAGTTATAGATTACCTTTTCAGATTGGTGGCACATGCAATACAAAGTCGGAAAAAATTGAACTATATACGTCGTGAGGCGTGGTTGTGGAGAGCCATCTGGCGTTTGCCGATGATATTGTATTCTTCTGTCGGGCGTCGCATAAGTCAATGTGGGCTCTCCGCGAGGTGCTCGATGAATTCACAGTGTTCTCGGAGTTAAGAATCAACTGCGGGAAGAGCTTCGCAATCTTCTCCAAGAAGGTGACAGACAAAGCAGAGTTAGCGGCGTTGCTCGAATTTCAGGTGAGTCTACTTCCGATTAAGTATCTAGATACGTCGTTAACGGGGAAGTTAGTGAGATACATGGATTGTGACAATCTCCTGACTGAGCTGTAGCTGGATCTTTTAACCGTTTGACGATCCAAATACCCATTAGCCCGACTACTTTAGTGTAAGTGGCTAAAGTTGCAGTTTGGTCCTCATCTTCTTATGTATTCTCTGATAGCCTTTAAGTGACTAAAGTTGCAGTTCGGTCCTCACGTTCCTTTATATTTCTTAATTAACTTTAAGTGGTGAAAGTTGTAGTTCAGACCTCACAGTTTTTTTCTTTAGTTGAAATTGTATGACCTTCTGTTTTACTTATTTGCAATTAGATCCAGTTCAGTAGTAAACACTCTGTTTTATATTTAGTTGTCTGTTTATTAAGCTAATCACTTCTATAGGATCTTCTAGGGGAAATTTGGCTATCTCGTCCAGAGTAATATCGTCCCCTAAGCGACCTTAAGCACAATTTAATCAATCACTTACAAATTCATCTGGGGAACCAGAAAGAGATCGTCTGGAGGAACATGACTAGAACAAAGCAGCAGGGGGGATTGGAGTGCGGGATTACAGAACAACTTAAACTGCCGCAATCGTTGATAGAGCTTGTCGGATGTGGGAAGGCGAGGGGATTTGGAGCGCGTGGACGTGTAAAAGGTATGTCAATCCAATTAATAGAACAAAGCTAGGCAGGAAGACTCCTCGGCCTGGAATGCGACGCTCCGGCACAGGGACCAGATCGCGAAAGCTAGGAGTATGCAATTCAAAAGTATGGATTGAAAGGGGGGGAGAATTCAATTAAGAACGCAACTGAGCAAGATTTCTTAAAAGATGACCTAGCCAGTGGCATTTGAGCGAATAAAATTGGAAAGGTGACCCTGAACATACGAAGGGAGGGTCCACTGGCGAAACCTGCCCACGAAGGACAGACTGATAAATCGGGGAATGTCGATTAGCGGGGGAATGCACGCTACGCGACCAAGGAATGGAGTCGATTGATCGCTTGTTTTTCAACTGTGATTATGCGAAATGGGTGCCCAGGGAGGCGATGGAAGTCACTAGATCGTTAGTAAGGACAGACGTGGTCAATTCGTTCGAGGACGCGGTGCGAGAAATGAACAATGTCAAGCTAGGGTCACCATCCTAGGGGTTGCAGTGGAGCATGCTCGACGTAGTACTCTTCCATATCTGGAAGCAGAGGAACCAACGTAGAATGCAGGGGAAGGCTGACCCAAAACAGGAGCTGCTGAAGAGGTACATCACTATGACGGAAATTGGATTTGAGGAGGGAAGATACAAGCGGAGATGCAAGAATGGAAAAAAACAGATTGCATTGTAATGGGATGCTCTGCTGATGCTCATCCACGACAGAAATGGCGGGGGTTAACTACGGTTAACCGTCAAGCACTCAGGTAGGATCATTAGTTTAATCATATTTTTAATTAATGCTTGCTAAACACTTTAAACTCTTTTATTTCATATAAAGTAACATTTACCAAAAAAAAAAATATTAGTAGATTTTCAGAAAACCACAATAATAAATAATTGAAAATCAAACTAGGTCATTTTAAGAATATTTTCTTTAATCAAATCGAGATTTAAAATTTATGTTCACTAAAAATATATTAGTTATTTATAAAAAAAAAATGCATTGTTAATTGTTATAAATAGTAATATAGTCTATATTTATAAGAAAATGCAAAATTATCAGAAAACGCACAAAAGATAAAAAGATATAGAAATAGAATAGGACAATAACGTAATTTCATCATTTCCAACATGATATATCATCTCCACAGGCCATATCCATCCAACCCACCTCTATTTTATTTCCTTTCCACCTCATAGTTCGCCTAGGGTTTCTTCCGCCGACGGAAGATTGCGCAATCTTCTACGTTCCCCCCCCAAAACCCTAACCTATTTCTTTCGACGACGACAGATTGTATACCAGAAGCCATGGCTATGAGTTCGGCTTTTTCTTGCTAGGGATAGCGACGCACGTACTCTCACCTCCACCTGCCAACGTCAACCTCAGTTCCTGTCACTATGGCTACAATGAACCCGTTTGACCTTCTTGGGGATGATGACAACGATGATCCTTCTTATTTGATTGCTGTTCACCAGCAGAAGATCGCTGCCAAGAAACCATCTGTTGCTGCTGCTGCGCCGGTTAAGGCTCCGGCCAAGCTTCCATCCAAGCCTCTACCTCCTACCCAGGCTGGTGAGCAGTTCTTTTATCGTTGTCTTCTTTATATTTTATTTTTCGTTGTCGGTGTACGGACCTTGGATAATTGTTTCGGATTCATTGTTAAAATATCTTTTTTTCCCCTTTCATTTTTTTTAATATTGTTTGATTTTCGTGTATTTATTAAAGTCTGTTGGTAAAATTTGAGTTTCTTGATTTGTATTATTGTTTCTTTTATGATGAAGTGAGAGAAGCAAGATCCTCTGCTGCACCGTTTAGGGGTGGAGGAGGACGTGGAAGGAGTAGCAGAGGAAGAGGAGGACCTGGACCCAACAGAGAATTTGGAAATGGGAATGTTGAAGGGTTTGGAGGGTCTTATGGTGGTGGAGGTGGGAGACAAGATGGAGAAGCGGGGAAAGGTGGCAATACTAGAGGGGATCGTGGTTCGTATGGTGCTCCTTACCAATCATATGGTGGCGGTGGCTACCGTCAGCATAACAAGGATGGTGAAAATGCTTCTGATGAGCGTCCAATGAGGAGACAATTTGAGCGAAAAAGTGGCACTGGACGTGGGAATGAGTTCAAACGTGAGGGTTCTGGTCGTGGAAACTGGGGTACTGCAGCAGATGATGTCAACACAGAGTTAAGTTTGTTCAATGTTCATTCTATTTGTTTTTCTGTTTTGGGCTCTTTGGAATGTCATCATTGTGTGTAATTTGTTTGTGTAGGGATGTTGTGGAAGTTGTAAACATCGAAGATAAGGTCCCAAGTCCTGAAAAACAGCTTGACAAGGAAATCTCTCCTGCATCTGAGGCTAACAAGGAGATTTCTGCCAAGGAAGCTGAAGAAAAAGAAGAAGAGAAGGTAAACATTTCGTAGTAGAGTTTTATTGCATTGACATCTAATCTAATGCCATCATGTTATTCTTGACATTTAATTCGCTTTCGACATTTAGTTCACTCTTGACATTTAGTATACTTGCACAAGCACTATACATGTATACGTTAAGCCATAAAAGCTGGATATTATACTTTTTGTTGATTTAAATGATTCACACTTCATGATTGCAAAAGCATTATATATCATTATTTATACAGTATTTTTTCTATTTTTATTATATATTTCGTTAGCTGATATATCTTTACTACCCGTTTTACATAGGAGATGACCCTTGAGGAGTATGAGAAAGTACGAGAGGAAAAGAGGAAAGCTTTAGTTTCTATGAAGGCAGAAGAAAGAAAGGTTGTTCTGGATAAGGAATTGAAATCAATGAAGCAACTTTCAATAAAGAAAGGAAATGATGATATCTTCATCAAGCTGGTATGTTTGTTTATAGAATTCCTAGGTGGGAAATATCATTAATGTTGATAATAAATGTAACAGTATGATACGATGTAAATTTTTGAAATAGGATTCAGACAAGGACTTGAAAAAGCAGAAGGCAGATCGTGATGAAAAGGCCAGAAAGGTAATATTCATTTCTTCCTTCTTGTTTTATGATTGTTTGAATGTTTGCATATTATCTTTATGATTCATGAATAAGTTTTTTGTTTGTAGTCTGTGAGCATCAATGAATTTCTGAAGCCAGCTGAGGGTGAGAAGTACTATAACCCAGGAAGTCGTGGAGGTCGTGGCAGGGGTGGCCGTGGATCCTTCCGAGGTGGCCGTGGTGGTGATTCTGGTCCGACCACCATGCGAACTGAAGCTATCATCAAAATCGAAGACCCTGGACAATTCCCCACACTAGGTGGGAAGTAAGTTTAGATAGAGTGACTGCGCTTGCTTTGAAGTTGTCTTAAATTATTTCTCGAAAGCTTTAAGTTTTGTTTTTTCTGTGTTTTGTTTCATTCAAGTGCCTGCTTGTTCCAGATTTTATTTCAACATACAATAATGAGGATTGATTCAGTATTTCTTGTTAATGCTTTGGATTCTACATCTACTTTAATTTTTCACTATTTATTATATTTACAGGTATTAAGTTAATAAATTTATTACTTGGTAAGTTCAATCTTGTGAATAATAGAGTGATGTTTTAATTCAAAATAGAATTCTAAGTTGTGTTTAAATAATATTAGTTAGATGTAATCTAAACATAAAATTATAGAGTAAAAAGAGAATATTACATGGGCATATATTTCTCCAGTTGAGTTCCCAATTCCCCATCCATTCAATTTCTACACAACAAACAAGTAATCACAGTTGACACCATTCACAGTCTAAGATGAATGTTAATTATGACATGGTTGTCTTGGTGTTGTCTGTACATGCCTCTTCCATCCGTCGATGTTATTAGAAAGCGGGGTTGATGAAAAGTTTGATTCTGCAATCATGTCCCCTTCGAGTATGCGAAGAACCTGATGATGATTTGATAAGTTATTTCTAACCAGTGGTGGAAGGCTGGAATTGAGATATTAAGTGAATAAATACAATCTGACTGACCTGTGACATCCTTGGACGTTGATATGGATCACGGCGAATGCACATAGATGCTGCGTGCAACATGCAGTATGCTTCATGCTCTGAGTATCCGTTGTTCAATCGTGGGTCGATAAGCTGGCCGATAGCAAATTTCTCTAGCAGAGGTCTAGCCTGAAATGTATATGTATGCATGCAAGAGATTGTTTTTACCAATCAATATGTATATATAGTCTACTGGCACAAATCAATTTTACATACCCATTCGGTCAGGCATTGTTGTCTCTTGGGTCTGTTAAGATCCACAGCTTTTCTTCCAGTCACAAGCTCCACAAGAACAACTCCAAATGAATACACATCAGCCTTTTCTGTGATTTGTCCACTCTCAGCATATTCCGGTGCCAAATACCTATTAGCATCAATAATTAGTACCACAGCAAGAAGCTTATTCATACCCAATTGCTTGCTCTTACCCAAATGTCCCAATCACACGTGTTTCGACGCCTAAATCCCCATCTGGTTGCCACCTTGCCAACCCAAAATCTCCAACCTTGTTGTAATTCAAATCAATAAGAGGAAAATAAATGATCGATACAGATATTGGATGGATCATTTTAAGCAAAATATATAGGGATTGGATGGATACCAGTGGCTTGAAATCATGGGTGATGAGAATGTTGTTTGGTCTCATGTCGCGATGGACAATACATCCAACTCGGCATTCCTCATGAAGATAACGTAGTCCTTTAGCAGCTCCGACTGCAATTCTATGCCTAGATGACCATTCCAGTACCTGGCGATTTCGACCTACAAAAACCATTTTTCAATATTTTAAGAAAACCTTCAGAAAATCGTGTATTCGTTCATTCACATACCGTATAGATGAGAGTCCAATGATCCATTGCATATGTATTCATACACCAACAATCTTTTTCTATTCTCAACGCAAAAACCGATCAATGTAACAACATTTCTATGCTGTGCACAGCTTAGAACCTCTACCTCTGAGCAGAACTCATGATCACCTTGTGAACTAGCTAATTTATGCTGCTTCACTGCTACAGACTGTCCATCTTGCAATACACCTCTATGAACTGATCCAAATCCTCCCTCGGCCAAAAAATTAGCCTCACAAAATCCACCAGTCGCAACTTCAAGTTCTGCATAGGTAAATGACCTAGGAGGTTTACCAAGCACAGGTGCCTTGTTTTTGCACACTGAACATAATGGAGCTGGCCCAAGAGGTGGGTTTCGTCGTGACATTGGAGGAACGATCTCTCTAACATTCATATTGCAGTCTGCATATTCGTCTTCTGCTTCCAGTTCTAATTTAGACAGTTTCTCCATCAAAGCTTTGGCCGTGTTACTTTGTGTCTTTTCTCCTGAGTTTGCCAAAGAACTGCTCAAATGATGGTGCTCGTTAAATGATCTAGAACTTGTTGAGTGTTTTGATTCCATAGCCTCATCTTTCTTAACCTCGTAATTTCTATCAGATATAAAAAATGGCGAAGTTCCTGGATCTGAGCTTGATACAGATGGTGTTCCAACTTCTGTACTGGTAAAGTAGGTATCTAATTCAGGACTACTTGTTGGAGTAACATTGGGTGCTCCTCCTCCTCCCTTGTCTGAATTCGTGGAATCATTGTCGGTAGATTTTTTCAAACATGACGACGATGATCGAGAAAAATCACAGGGTTGATCAGGAGAACAAGAACCAACCAAATTCAAACGAAGAACTTTCGGTTTAGAATGTTTCATCACAACAATATTGCACTGCAGCTCTTCCATACACCGTCTTCGCTCGCTCTTCAGGTGTCTGTTCAGATTACATAAAATTCATCAGATATAAAGAATGAAAGAATGATTCTATGTTTGTAACATTACCTGTCTAAGACAACCCAAGCTGCTTTAACACTCTTAGACTCCATGGCAACAGCTCCACAGGGATACCCAGAAACAATCTTTATTTTCACATTAATCTACATTGCATGCATGCAAAACAAACAACAGGAGAGCAGTTGCAGACTGCAGCAAAAGACGATCAAACCTAAGAATCAAATCAACTGACCTTATCTGGATCATACACATCATGAAGCTGAAGCATCATTTGAGAGAAGGAATCTTTAAGATCTGTTCTCATATCAATGGATGCTTCAACTTGAAGCTTCTTTCTGTGACTACTTGCACAATCACCTGAAAATCTTGGAAAACTCCATAGTCTTTTCCTTCCTGTTGACATACAGGAGGGAAGATTTAAAAAAAAAAAACACAAGACCAGCAAAATAAAAATTCTAACCACTGACCAGGATTTTTTGCTGGAACAACAACAAGAAGTGTGATGCAATCTCCAGGCTGAGCAACTTGAGTCAAAGACCAAACCAGAGCAACTCTTGAGATCTCCTTGGAAGCCTTTACAGCGACCACAACCTTCTGTGATACATCAAACAACCCTCCTTTCCCACCTTTGTTCTTCCCATTCCCATTTCCATTACCACAGTTTGGATGCAAATCACTACCCATATCTATCTATCTAACTATCTATCAAACTACCAACGAGACCATGATCAAAAATATCTTCCTCTTCTACTTATCACAGCCATGCCACCTCAAGTCACTGTAGAGAAATTGAATGAGATCACACTTTTAGTGTTGCTAACCCAACTTCACCCAACTTCAGGGAAAACGACAGGTGCGGGAAGGCTAAGATTTTTGGCAGAATAGTTAGTTAGGTCTTAGCACGCAGCAACGACAAAGATGAGATGGAATTCTGGATCGTCAATAGACAGATTTGAATGAAAGCTGGAATTGGGCCATCCTTGGTCGACAAATGCAGCACCACCAGACCAATAGATTGATGACCTAAAAAACCCAGAATGTGGGGAATAACTGGAAAGGAATAAACGATGATTGCAGTTACAGACTTACAGAACCACCACCACCACTACCATCGCCAGCAGAAACAGAAGCAGAAGACAACGATGATCCTCCCAAATTCCTGAAGTAGAGTCCAATCAAAACCCTACCTCTCACTCTCTCTCTTGAAGTAAAAAAAAGTAGAAAAAAAATGAAGGGGAAGATGAAACTTGATAGATTAGCAGGTTTCAAAAATGGACCAAATGATCACTTTTTTGAGAAGTTAATTACGATGTCTGCCACTGAATTTAAGGTGGGAGTTTCATTTCAAACTTCAAAGCAGATTTAAAATTAAAGTCTTTTTCACTTATCTATCTACCCTGAGTGAATGAGTCCTAAGTCCTTGATGTTCTCAAAAAGTGTTGAATCGCCTTAATTAGGGAAGAACCTAAGAACCCTAGATTTCACACAAAAGATTCTCTTTGGGTAAAGCAATTCCATAACATAAATATCACAAATTGTTTTGACCGTAACCGTACACAACCAAATTCGAATTTTAAACCAGACTTAGGTAAATTAATCTTTTTTATCATAACGTACGTAACTGTACATTTTTACTATTAATAAAAATTACGTACACAACGAATCGAATCATGAAGTTTCAGAAACATTTAAAATCTCGCATCTTAAAATAATAACCCACTCACTTAGCATTTATTTTTTGTTTAAATAAGAGTGGAGTTAAGACAAGAAGCCGGAATTTAAGCACATTGATTACGGAAATTAATTAAGAAACAATCAATTATTATTATTATGAATGATGACATTTTTCCATGAAAACAGTTGACGACAACAAGACATGTTTTGTCCATCCACATTTTGTCTGGTTTTAAGTGATGTGATTAGTTAATGTGTTGGGATTCGATATCCGACAGTCTTATTATAATGAAAGAGTGATCGTGGAGTGATTAAGACATTGGCTTTGTAGGTTTGTTTTTATAATCCAATATGTTACTTTTTGTTTTTTAATCTTCTGATCTAGGCCGTTGATATTTCAGTTGATGGTGAGATATCAGAAGATGGTTTGTTCATAAGAAGACTTTGGAGACTGACACGTCAAAGCAAAGACAAGAAAGAGATGTCTATATCTCCAAATGACCGTTTAGTGTTCTAAAATTTGTAAGTTTTCAGGGATTTAATTATAATTTTAAATAATATAAGTGTTTAATGAATATTTTTTCAATGATTTATAATATTTTATATCCATTATTCAACCACAAATTAAAAAATATTATATGTTTCAATGATTGAATCAATCCGCAAATGTAACTATTAAAATTGTTGATGATTTAATGTATGTAAAACAGTAAAAGGTGATAGTGAGGAAGGTCAGAATGTGTGACGTGTGTTCAGGTGATGTCGTTCCGCGATTGACGGATCGCGATTCGCGACAAGAGAATCACAGATTCACAATAGGTGGATTCCGTCGTCTGCAATTCCGTGGACGACGGATCTCGCGATTCCGCACGGTCCGTGATGTCACGGAACTCCACTCGCGAGTCCGTGAATTGCAACCTCTGAAACGCGATTTACCTCCACTCAAAATCGGATGACGTAGGACGTAGATGGTGAGATCGGATGTCTTCATTGAGTCATAATAATACGGATACCAAAAATGCGTCCTATATATAATTAATTATCTATTAATATATATATCTATCAGAGTTTAATAACCCTACCTAACCTCATTTAAGAAGGCAGTAGCCAATGTAGTAATGTAAGTAAATAAGTAATATAATGTAATAAACCTAATTTTCTAAATTTATCATACTTTTAATTTGTTTGTCATTCTGTTGGTAACAAACTCAATTAATGAAAATTTATGGTTTCTGTTGCATTTTTTTTCAAAAATAAAATAAAATAAAAATCAATAATCCAATATGGTAATTTAGATGTCTAACTATGTGTAGGGCGTCAAACAAATTGAATTTTTGCTTATAAAGTCAGATTCGGGTTCGATTCGTTAAGAAATTGTCTAAAGTTCGAGACCGGGCTCATTAGCAAAATCGACAAGCTCGGACTTGTGCTCAAATTTGAAATTTATCCTGCAATTCTGTAAATTGAAAAAAAAATCTAGATATTTTATTTATATTTAAATTTTCTTATAATTTATTCAATAATTTTTATCAATTAATATTTATAACTTTTAATATCTATATTTAAGTTCGAACCGAGCTTGTCGAGTTTTATTTGACACTTGTGATTCTGAATTTTGAACCCTAAGTCCCTAACCAGTAAAAGAATAGCATCTCGACAAATCATTGGATGTGTATATCTGCGGTAAGGGATTATAATAATAAGATGGAAGAATCGTAAGTAAGATGTATTTCTCTCTTTCTTTTTTTGTCGTTTGATTTACAAAGATACCCACATGTTATTCTATGACGTTTGTGATTATCCATGTGAATGAATTGACAAAAAAAGATTGTTAATTAAAGACAAAACTAAACAAGAGACAAAAAGAGGAAACAAACGGTGCAGGGCTGAACAAATTTCCTTCTCAGAAATGAAATATTTATTTTGACATTTCTTGGTTGTTTCATCTTCTTATTTTCAAATTCCCAATGTCTTCTTTTCTTCACTTCTTGAACATTTCAGAGCTTCTGGTTCCAACAGCTTCGGGAGTAATGGATTGGGTGTGTGAGGGAGAGATTGGGTTTGGTTCTTCCTGCACGCAGAGAATCTTAATTGACGCTGTCAATTCAATCTTCATTGCCATTTACTTAATATTACTGGTGGTAGAAACCGTGAGAAATAGGATCAGTCATGGACAGACCACCCAAAATGGGTATTTCTTCATTGTTTCGTTCTTGTCTGCTGTTGTGGGAATGGTATATCTTGGATTGTTTTCGTGGAATGTTGTGTTTGGAAGAAATCAAGCATCCATAACTTGGGTATCTTCTTCTTCTTCAATCTACCTCAGCATTCAAGCGTTTGTCTGGATTTTAATAGTTGTTTCAGTGAATCGCCGACCAACCAGGTGCATTAGATTATTAATCTCAGTATGGTGGATATGTTTCTCTCTGCTTATTTCAGCACTTGATATAAAAATTCTGGTGCAAGATCATGGCCTTCCGATTCTGGAGATAGCTTCTTGGTTAGTGAACATCATGCTTCTCTTTTGTGGTATAAAACAACTATATCATTTATTCCACCTGAGGACATCTGACAATGGGATATCGGAACCTCTACTCATGAAAACAGAAGGCAGTGATGGCCTCGAGAGAACAAGAGTAAGCTCTATTAATTTTATTAGTAAGCTAACATTTTCTTGGTTAAACCCTTTGCTTAGATTGGGTAACCTTAAACCATTGAATCTGAATGACATACCTGAACTAGATTCAGAAGATGATGTAGCTTTTTCTTATCAAACTTTTTTCAAAGCATTTGAGTACCGGATTAATCACACTGCAAAGAAAACCAACTTGGCAGTCATAGCTCTAGGAAGGTGTTATATGAAAGAGATGTTTTTGGTAGGTGTATATGCTTTGCTGAAAACACTTTCTGTTGTGGCTTCACCTACATTACTCTATGGTTTTATAGAATTCTCAAATCGCAAAGATCGTGATATTTCTCATGGTATGATTCTAATTGGGTGTCTAATGGTTGCGAAACTTGTAGAATCTCTGTCTCAGAGGCACTGGTTCTTCAATTCAAGAAGGTTTGGAATGAGGATGAGGTCAAGTATGATGGCAGCTGTTTTTCAAAAACTTCTCAAGCTTTCTAGTGTGGGAAGAATGAAACATTCAACTGGAGAGATTGTGAACTACATTGCCGTTGACGCATATAGACTCGGGGATTTCCCTTGGTGGTTCCACATGGCTTGGAGCCTTCCACTTCAGATGGTTCTCTCAATGGTTGTTCTTTTCAGCGTTGCTGGCTCTGGAGCAATCTTTAGTTTGGTTCCGCTCTTCATATGTGGAATACTTAACATCCCCATAGCAAAAAGTATTCACAATTCCCAACATCATTTTATGGTTGCCCAAGATGAAAGACTTAGAGTGACTTCTGAAATCCTAAACAACATGAAGATCATCAAGTTGCAGTCATGGGAAGAACATTTTAGGAGTATGATAGAATCTTTTAGGGATGCAGAGTTCAAATGGTTGAAGAATACACAAATTATCAAATCAAATGGAACAAGTCTTTATTGGATGTCACCTACAATTGTGTCATCCTTGGTCTTTTGTGGTTGTGCAGTGATGGGAAGTGCACCATTGAATGCCACCACAATTTTTACAGTTCTTGCAATCTTAAGAACAATGTCAGAACCAGTAAGGATGCTTCCTGAGGTTCTTTCTACAATCATCCAGGTTAAGGTCTCACTCGATCGACTTGATGCTTTCTTACTTGAAAAGGAGCTTGAAAATGTGAACAAAAATAGTCAACAAAGTGAAAACATTGGTAGTATTTGCATTCAAAATGGAGATTTTAGTTGGGATTCAGACAAAATGAATCTCACCCTGAAAGGAGTTGATTTGGAGATAAGTAGAGGGCAGAAAATTGCAGTTTGTGGACATGTTGGTTCTGGTAAATCCTCTATTCTTTCGGCTATACTTGGAGAAGTAACTAGGATATCAGGATCGGTAAGTTGCATAAAAACATTCACTGGTATTCATTCTCTTTCTAGCATCTAATACAACTATAGAAAATTGGAAATAGACAACAAATTTCTTTTTTCTTTTTTGGCTATTCAGGTTGATGTCCATGGGTCCATTGCATATGTCTCTCAAATTGCTTGGATACAAAGTGGCACGGTTCGAGACAATATACTCTTCGGAAAGCCCATTGAAAAGAAAAGATACAAAATGGCCATCAAGGCATGTGCTTTGGATAAAGATATTGACAATTTTGATTATGGAGACATGACTGAGATTGGTCAAAGAGGTCTAAATATGAGTGGTGGACAGAAACAAAGGATTCAGCTGGCAAGAGCAATCTACAATGATGCAGATATATATCTTCTTGATGATCCATTTAGTGCAGTAGATGCCCACACAGCTGCAATTCTTTTCAATGTAAGATTTCAATTTCATGAGTATTACTTATACAGAAAACTAGATCTGCTAGGTTCAAAATATTTATAGGTTCAAAAACTAGATCTTCTTTTGCATTATATCTTACACATTAAAGTCTTAATTTTATAACAGTTTCCATTATTGTAAATAAACAATTCCAGGATTGTGTTATGGGTGTTCTCAAGGAGAAAACTGTAATTTTGGTCACTCATCAAATTGAGTTTCTCCCAGAAATGGATAAAATACTGGTAAGAAATATGTACATATGAATTGATAGCACTGAATTTTACAGTTAACTTCATTAAAGTTGAATTTTCGGAATATTGACAGAAAACATGTCTAACACAGGTTATGAAAAATGGAGATGTTACTCAATTAGGTACTTATGAGGAACTATTGACATCAGGTGCCACATTTGAGCAACTTGTCAATGCTCATACATCTGCAATGAAAACTGTGGATCCTGTCCACTGTAGTATTCAGGAAGAATCTCTCAAAACTATTAAACCTACAAAACAACAAAGTGAAAGGGGCATATCCCCTGAAAGTATATCAACTGTTCAACTCACAAAAGAAGAGGAGAAGGATATGGGATATGGTGGATGGAAGGCATATGCAGAATATATACGAATCTCTCAAGGCCATTTTTATCTTATTGGAACAATATTGACACAATCTGGTTTTGTACTTCTCCAGATCCTAGCAACTTACTGGTTGGCCATTGCTGTAGAAATTCCTCATATTAGTGCAGATATTTTAGTAGGGATATACGCGATTATTTCAACTCTTAGTTGCATCTCTGTGGCACTCAGAGCACGGTTAACAGCACAT
This sequence comes from Zostera marina, assembly GCA_001185155.1. NCBI lineage: Eukaryota > Viridiplantae > Streptophyta > Magnoliopsida > Alismatales > Zosteraceae > Zostera > Zostera marina. The sequence goes on along the minus strand of LFYR01000650.1, from coordinate 353,258 downwards.
TTAGGATTGAAAGCTTCAAGGGCATTCTTTTCTGGTTTCATGGACTCTATTTTCAAGGCTCCCATGTTATTTTTTGATTCAACTCCTTTGGGAAGAATTTTAACCCGGGTAGGTGACATGTATCCTTTTAAATAATTTTCTATTTCTTATAACTAAAGAAACAACATCCAAAACAATATTATTTACTATAAAAGTAAGAAACACTGATAAATTCCATCAATACAGGGATCATCTGATATGAGCATTGTGGATTTTGACATCCCTTTTGCAATCTCATTCACAATGGCTGTTATTATTGAAGTACCAGGAATAATAATTTTGATGGCTATTGTGACATGGCCAATTTTAATTGTTGCTGTCCCTGTTATGATTGCAGCACTATATATTCAGGTAAATCCATTTTTAAATTATAATATTAATCTTTCACTTGTCAATTTTTCAATCAATTCATTTTTAAGCTACAATCAACTGTAAATTTCTAATAGAAATTAATTATATCTTGTAGAGGTACTATCTTTTCTCTGCAAGGGAGTTAGTGAGAATAAATGGAACAACTAAAGCACCACTCATGAATTATGCAGCAGAGACATCACTTGGTGTGATTACAATAAGAGCTTTTGATGTGACAGAGCAATTTATTGAGAACAATCTAAAACTTATCAATAATGATTCGGCAATTTTCTTCCACACTGTTGCTGCATTGGAATGGGTACTTCTACGAGTGGAAACATTACAAAATGTGACGATAATGATCACTGCTATACTCCTAGTGATGCTTCCTGAAAATACTGTCGCGCCAGGTATTTATCATCTTTTTGTATGAATTAGGTAGTCTGAAATTGATATCTGTTGGTAATAATGGTACATGAAAAATCCAGGATTCGTGGGATTGTCTCTTTCTTATGCTATACCATTGACATCTTCCCAAGTATTTTTTACCAGATGGTACTCAAATCTAGACAGCTATATTATCTCGGTTGAACGTATAAAACAATATATGCATCTCCCATCAGAAGCTCAAAAAGGTACTATTGAGAACATGCCACCTTCATGGCCATCCAAAGGGAAGATAGATTTTCAAGATTTGAAGGTAGCTAGATGACATAATATTTTGAATTTTTTATAAAAAAAAATGGAAAAGAAAATATTTTAAATATTATTGATGTATTTCAGATAAGATATCGTCCAAATGCTCCTCTTGTTCTTAAAGGAATCACATGCACCTTTGGTGCAGGAGAGAAGATTGGGGTTGTAGGAAGGACAGGGAGTGGAAAGACAACTCTTATAAGTTGTTTGTTTCGTCTAGTGGAACCTGCGGGTGGGAGAATCCTTATAGACAAGGTTGACATTTGCTCCATTGCTTTGAAGGATCTAAGGATGAAACTAAGTATAATTCCTCAAGAACCAACTCTTTTCAAGGGTAATGTTAGGAAAAACATGGATCCTCTCGGTCTCCACTCAGATCATGAGATATGGGAGGTATGAATGCTATTCTAAATCCAAAAAAGATGATCTGGTAAATTTCTAACGAAGATAGATGCTGAATATATATAATCTGATAAATTTCTAACGCATTGCAGGCATTGGACAAATGCCAGCTTAAGAGTACCATCAGTGGTCTTCCCAACCTTCTTGATTCATATAGTAAGTAAAAAGCTGCATATAAATAGTTAATTGTGTATTAATTTGTTCTTTCTATAATAAAAAATATTGTTCACCACTTAACAGTAAGCGATGAGGGTGGAAATTGGAGTGTTGGACAACGTCAGCTCTTCTGCCTAGGTCGTGTTCTGCTTCGAAGAAACAAAATTCTAGTTTTAGATGAAGCTACAGCATCTATTGATTCTGCTACTGATACAGTGTTGCAAAGAATTATTCGAGTTGAATTCGCAAGCTGCACAGTTGTGACAGTTGCTCATAGAGTCCCAACTGTTATGGACAGCGATAAAGTTATGGTTCTTTCCTATGGTAAATGCATTCTCTATATCATCATTTTAAAATAGAAGCTTTGAAGCTATTGCTCTTTCTTCTTCTTACTCTTCCTCTTGATAATTTTCACCTTTTCATTCTTTATATATGTTGAATGATTGAAGGAAACCTCATGGAATATGACAAACCATCAAATCTCATGGAAGTCAACTCAGATTTTTCTAAACTTGTGAGAGAATACTGGTCCAACTGCAGAAGGAAATCTTCCTAAAGATTCGATTTGTGAAGTAGATGATGAACTACAAGTAGAACCAGCTGATAAAGATAGGAAATAAACAAGTTATTAGGCATTGACTCCTCCATCAATATGCATGCAATTATGCAAGTCTCAAGAATAAAAGTCTTTCTAAAAAGTCAGTCTCAGGGACTTGAGTCAATATTCACAAAAGCTAGTACAGATAGAATTGGTCATTGGGGAAACAAAGGAACTGAATATGATTTCAAATAATGAATAAAATAATCTATATTTTTTAATTGGAAGTAGATTTTTTTAAATATTGAGGTCAGGATTATATATTCTACAGACAGAATTGAATCATTTATAAAATTTATCTCCAATTGGTACATTTTTACTACTTTCAAATGATATATTAGAATCATATAATATATCACCGATCAGTTACATCATAATGAAAATTAAGTACACAAGACTTCAACCTTGGATTCTCAGATATCTTAATATTATGAGTATCTTGGCCAGTTACCCAATCCTAGCCATGGACATATTTAGCCATTCTTTTCGGAAAAAATGATCGATATATCCAAACTCGATAACGTGGCTGCTTGAGTGTCTGCCAACTGTAGAACCATGAGCTTCGTTTAAGGTTGTCTGAGTAATGGTTTGAATATTGCATTAATAATAGTTGATTGAAAGGTTGAATGTTACGTTTGTTAATCCACAAAAGTCATAACAAGGAATTCAAAGTGTCAAGTGTGGGTCCTAAATGCTGTTTTGTTTACAGATAAACGAATCTGATGAAATTCAGCCCGAAGATAAATTTAGGAAAAGAATCATGTATTTTTGAAAAACCATTCTTATCTTTTTTAAATGAGAACGTACTCAATCTCATCTCTTCTTTTATCTTCTGAGTTTCGACCACTGATTCAATTTGAACACAAAAATTGAAAAATAAAAGGTTTTGGATAACGACCAATCAGATTAGATGTACACGTTTGGAAACTCGAAAGAAAGAGTTGGAACTTGGAAGAAAAGAATAAAAATAGATGAAATTAGATATTAATTAACTAAAGTTTGGATAAGAACATAACATAAAAAGTAATTAATTAACTAAGCTCGCCAGTTCTCAACTTTTCATTAATTATATTCTTAATTAAAACTTTAAGTCATATGATATACCAAAGTTAAATAATATATCATCGATTATGTACTTATATTGTAGTGAAAATTAAATGAAATAAAATTTTGAATCTTCCATGAAAATTACATACACAACAACCTTGATAGTTACCACGACCGTTAAATTAATATACGCAATTAAATTTAATTACTAAATATTATAATTAGATTCGTTTCTATTACCATCAACTTATTGAATCATATTTGAATGACACCTCATCCGACCAAAAAATAAACAATGATTGGAATTCCAGACTGTCGTCCAAAGTAAAATCCAAAACCAAACCCAAAGCGCGTGAGTCAAACACGTTTCTTCCCCAATTTTTTTCCGACCAAACTAGCATAATATTAGATAAAATTAGCTGTAACGGAATGATAAAATGTAACATAATCTCTATTAGACAAAATGATAAAAGTAAATCTCTTTTAACTCATTCAAAAATCAAGAGTTGACGGAATAATTAGTTTTGTTAAACCAGATATAATTTATAGCAAAATTTCGAAAACTAAATAAAAATTTACAAATCTGACCAGTCAATCTTAACCTAACGATAAAATCATTTAATATTAAATAAAACGAACACATATCTCAAATAATGAATGAAGTTGCATGTGAAGGGAAATTCGAAGTAATGAGTTGAAAATTTAAGATATTAACCATTTTAATTAAAAACGATAAAACGAGATTGTGTTTGACTTATAAATAAAAAATAATTAAATGAAATTAGGAATGGGCATGAGTCGAGTTTGCCAAGGCTTGAAATTGAACCTCGGTTTTAAAATTCAGGAACCTTTAAAATTATAGAACTCGATATTGAGTTTGGATATAATATTTTTTGTAAATTTTGTATAAAAAATTCTGTAAATGTCAGGTTTTTCGAATGAATCGAGTTTGGTTCGAGTTTTACCTAAGTCTTTCGTATGAGATTTCATGATAGAAAATATCGACCCGAACTCAAAGATTTGACCACCCCTATCACCAATGGAGATGTCAGATGAGAATTGAGATTACTCATATATGATATATGAAATAAAATCTCACTAGAATCTCGTGTCTTATATAATATATTATAATTTATAAGGCAGATGTATTGAGATATTAGTGTGTTAGTAACTAAATATCTTAGGTGAGCTGATTTTGAAATGACTTAATAGTTTATTCTATTATTTAATTGTCAAAGCAAGCTTGATTTAATGAAACCCCAATATTGACGACTATGCAATATGCATCGTCAGTCGGATTAGGACGGAGTCGAAACTAGTTGACTGGTCAACTCATAATCCGACACGCATGTTCGAAATTTGTTTCCGCGTACTCATTTTAAATTTTTTTTCCGCTCTATAAATAAATTCATTAAATAATAATTGTTCGGTCATTCAAAATCCTCAATGTCTCTCCACGTCAAACATCTCCCTAATCCTTCAATCCGCGTACCTCTCTGCTCATCGCCGCCACCTGTAAACGCGGCGGAGACGTCGGCTTACGAGAACTACCTCCGACTCCCGGAGCTACGTGCGATCTGGACGGCAAGAGACTCTCCGGAATGGAGCAACGAGACGGTTCTCAAACCGGCACTACAAGGCCTTGAGATCACCTTCCGGTCCATCTATGTTGCCCTCTCCGATGGTAGATCCTACTCCAATCGCCGGGAGTGGACGCGTCGTCTCCAGTCGATTTCGTCTAAACAGATCGAACTTATTTCCGTGTTGTTTGAGGAGGAAGGCAGTCGTGGTGTCCCACTACAACAGAAACCCACTACTTCTAGTGGGAGCTTCCTCCCACGTCTCGCCACGTGGGATGTCTCTGCAGACGTGGCGGCGAAAATTGTTTTGGAGATCGAATGTCACATGAGACTCTCCGACTTTACTCTCGGTCTTGGCGAGCCTAATCTCGCCGGAAAACCTACAATCGATTACGATCTCGTCTGCCGACCTTCGCTGCTTCGGTACTCCTTCGAACGGATCCCGGAGGAGAGCCGGACATTGTTCAACGTCAACCAGATCCTAGAGAGTTGGTTATTTGTCGCTGGGCAACTCCTGAACCGGATCGCGGAGACATTGTCGTCCGGCGATGATCGCGATCTGGAGAAAGCGAGTGGCGACACATGGCTTCTGGAGCGAATATGGAAACTTCTGATGGAGATCGAAGATCTCCATCTTCTCATGGACCCCGACGATTTTCTCAGGCTGAAAAATCAACTGGGGATCAAAGCCAACATATCCGATCAACCGTTTTGTTTCAGATCCAAGTCGCTCGTCGACGTGACTAACAGATCTAAAGAGCTGAAGACGATGGTTCCCGGGATATTGGGAGTGGAGGTTGATCCCAACGGTGGTCCGAGAGTGCAGGACGCCGCCATGTTCCTGTTGCGTCATCACCAGATAGGATCGGAGAAGGAAGTCGTGCCGGGAAGTCGGATCCATCTGTTACAGGCGTTTCAAGCCGTCGACGCGGCCGTCAAGAAATTCTTCTTCTCATACAGACAGCTGGTGGTGGTTGTAATGGGAAACCTGGAAGCTCTGTCAAACAGCGGCGGCGCCGGAGATGAAGACTGGTTGCCATATGCTGGTACGGCCAACATGGATCCTTTGACGCAGATTTTCTCGGAACCACCCTACCTCCCTAGCCTTGACGCCGCCAAGACTTTTCTTGGTGATTACTATTTCCACCGGATGAATCGTCAGAGTTAAACAGATCACAGTAACAACTGACACGTCAGCCTTCATTATATTTATTATTTTGATTATTTTGACAATTAATTAAGCGATATATGTAATTTTGCTTATCTTTATATTCTTATATAATTTTGTTGACTGTAAAATTTTTATTCATCTGAAGAAAATCTGTCCGTTGATCTTAATTTTCGAGATTTTGCCAAATTTATTATCTATTTCAATATAAACAATTATACAATCGTTCAACTAATCATCAAATATATAATTGTGAGTAGCAATTTTCACAAGTTTCATTGTAGAAAATACTCTTTCTACTGTAACAGTTGTCACTAGTAAAATTAAAGCCAATTTAATCTTACACGTTCAGATATCGTGTTCGTTGTTAACAAATTATCTCAGTTCGATCGTATCCAACTCCAAACTCATTCATTAGTCCGCTATTAAGAGAATTATGAGGTATCTTTCAGGGACACAAATTAAAGATGGGAGTTCGACTGGGAAGAATTGACCACTTAAGAGTAAAGACGTTATGTGACACCTTGATTTATAATTTGTATCAACCTTATTATTTATGAGCAGGCTTCTAATGAGCACATGTTTTCTGTGAACACCTTCAATGAAATTTGTGTTCTCAATGTTTCTCGCAATGGATTGTTTGATTCAGCCGAAGCAATGAAATTTTTAACCCAGCCGAAACGATGGATTTTTTCATCCAGCAGAAGCTATCGATTTTTTGATTTGAAAGACAGGGTAAAAGATAGATGAACCATTCCTAGTTCCTACCATAAGGGAGGGATTCATTCATTACATATGAAACAAGTAAAGTGTGATTCTGTTCTGTAAACTGAAAACCCAATAAATGGATCCTTCCAAAAGTAAGTGTGGATCGCTTTTAGATCGAAACTCTGTCATCAAACTGGCCAGAACTATTCCAAGAAACCAATATATCAATTTAAATATCAACCGACAGGCAAACGTGTTCAACGTGTTCAACATGGAACTATGGAAGACTTCCTTCTCATAAACTACTTAGATGGATGTTAACAGTGAAAAATCAGTTTGGATAATTTTTTTTTTTTTTTTTTTTTTTTTTAAAGGCGATTTTGATTAAACAGAAAATTAAAAGAATTACAAGTCAATTAACTAAACAACTAAAAGTAGATAAAATATATGGAATAAATATGGCGTGCTAATCCTCGGCTTGAAGGTCAAAAATCAATAGCGAGGTTTCCTCCTATCTTCTGGTAGTTGTATCTGTCGCTCGTCGGATGTGGAAAACTGTTGCTCGCGAAATGATCTCATTCGCGGTCACTGGAAGGCGTGGAGCCGAGGTCTCACTCGAGGTCCTTCGATCAAGTTAAAAAAGAGGTTAGGGAGTAGATTTGAACTGGAAACTAGGCGTGGAGTGCTGCTGATCTGAGGTGACCTCGCTCGCTCCCCATTTCTCGCTCTCGCATGCTCGCTCTCTTCCAATCCCTCTTTCTCGGTCGATCACCTCCCTATCGCCGCCAGGGCTCGCTCGCGGTCAGTGGCCGGACTTCAACTCGCGCGTTGGCATGGCTCGCTCACTCGCTGGCACCAGACTTCTCGCCGACCGGGCTCGCTCGCGCTTGCTGACATGCCTTCGCTCGCGGTCAGGCAGCTTTCCCTTCGACTTGCGATCAGACGGATGCTTCTACTTCGCGCGATTCACTCGCTGATTGCGTTAGCTCGCTCGTTCGCTGGAGGGCGAACGAGCGACCTTCTCTTCGCTAGGGATTTGCCTGCAAGGGGGGAAATCGCTAGGGATTTCGGGGGGGCAAGGGGGAAGATTGGGGGGCTGAGTTTGGATAATATACTAAAGCCTTAAAACCCAAAATAATCAATGTTTAAAAGAAGAAATAGGAGGAAGACTTAAAAACACAGGAAGATTAACTTAATTGATCACACTAATTATTAAAAAATTTGAGGTTTAGGATTTCAAGTATTGTACATTTCAGTATTATTTGTTCAGTGATATATTATGTAGCTCTGTTATATCATTAAAAGGTAAATATTTGTACATCATATAAATTTTTTATATGATGCTACAATAAGAAAAACGATTTCCATAAGAATGGGATGTTAGTTGTTAAGTCTTTGAATATTTAATTGCTTTATATCTATTACGTTGGCTGAATTAAATCATGGAAATAAAGCAATCATAAAGCTTACAAGTTGCAACTTGTTTTAAATGCTGTCTTTGATTATTTAATAATTTTACAACTTTTCTGCTATAAAGACATGCTTTTTGGACCTGTTAAACTGCTGGCACATCAAAATCAAAATCTAATTCATTAAAAGAAAATCAATCAATCATTTCACTGAAAAAGAATAGTTTCCAACTGTTAATTATTCTGACATAATTGTAAAAAACATTTATTTAATGAGGATTTACAGAAGAACATCTTATGTATAATGAGTTATGACTACAATTGAATTGAATGGAATCTCACAACCACCCCTAATTATATACCTATCCAACAACACAAACACACAACTTTGCATTTTTCTTATCTACATGTACCACCAATAATTCACTTCCTTTTTCCTGATTCAAAAATGTACTTACAGAGAAAACCTCCACAATGATTGGTTTCTTCAGTTTTACTCCCAAGCTTTAGGACGAAACTAGATCCACCGACATCAAATTTACAGAGAAATTCTCGTCTTTATTGGTTTCAGTTTTAACCCCATACTTTCGGGTGAAAGTAGCTCAGCAGAAATACATGATGGACTAAGTGGACTGCGTGGGCTGCTCAATTTCTGAGGTTTGCGTAGACCGTAACCCATAAGAAAGTACTCTAAAGGGACAGCCATTGCATCTGGATGCTCTTCGGTCACCACAGATCCACATGCTTGAACCTAAATGGATACATTCCAGCATTTATCACACAGAACAACAGACGATTACTTGACAATCGAATCTTATCGAAACTGATTGATTGGATGCACAGAAAACCATGTCTTTATTATTTGTTCTTAATAAAAACAATATACATACCTCAACTGCAGCACAATATCTTTTATCCAGATTTGAACTCATGTGGATTGTCTCCGAGTGAAATGGGGAATTCTCTCCAACAAATATCAAGGTTCGGCACTGAAGTTTTTTTAATCCATCTGTAATGTCATGCCTCCTGTTTACAAAATTTTATGTTTTATCAGAGAATTTCAAGAAATACATATAGATAATACAATGATAAAAAAAAATCTGATAAATGCATACCCATTAATTGACTGAAGAAACCGAAAAACATTTGTACTCTGACGTTCATCAAGAAGCTGTAATGTGATTTACAAATGGTCAGGATTTTAATTTTATCTGTATAACTGATTTACCAAAGTACAATATCTATCTTACACTTCTGCATGCTTGTACAATTTCAGATTCAAGAACATTTACATCGCCAAGAACTTCCTGTACAAAATGGACAAAAATAAAATCAAACATTGAGTTATTGAGAGATCTCAATCTTTAAAAAAAACAGATAAGGCAACATACTTTACTGAAGTATCGCTGCAGCAAACAATCCTTCAATAAACTAGGCATCCCATAATAATACAATAAATTTGACATAAACTGCACAATCAATTTAAACAATCAAGGTTTCCGAGTATATTTCATATTTACATCAGTAAAAGTGGAAAATGAATATAAGAGAGGACCTTATTATAAAACCACTCTGTCCACGAAGGTGATTTACATAAAGGAGAGACAAGTATCAAACCAATCACACGATCTCTGTGCTTCATCTATAATCAATCAAAATGAAGCATGATTGTTAGGATTTGAGCTGAAACAAATCTGAAATTTTATATTAATTTATCAGAAACATACAGCAAAAAGAGAAAGAATATAAGATCCAGCTGTTACACCAAAGCACATCACAGCACCTAGGCTGAAAAGAATTTAAAACGAAGCAACATATGATTACAACCAACTTCCATAATATAAAAAAAAACACGAGTAAAAATGATGATAAATGTAAAATTTAAATTCAAATAATCTTTTTACCCAAAAAAGTCCAGAACTTCAGCAACCTGGTCTGCCAAATCATCAACAGATGGTATAGGAATATCTGAAGAAATCGGAGCCGCTCCTAACTGAAAAAACACAAACCGACTCAGAAATCCATAAGTATATTGTTGTATAAAAACACAGAAAGAAATTGGAATGAAGTGAAAACATTTACGTACCTCATGGCCTGGAGGATATATGTGATAAATGCAAAAATTATGAAGTAACAAAGAAGCAGCTTGTGGGCAAAAGAATAATCCTTGGAAGCATGACATATCTAAAGGTATTCAAGCCATAATCACATTACAGAAGTTAAAGTGACATTTAAAGAATTAAAAGAAAGGTTGTTCTATCAGTGGTGATTGTACTTACAGTTTAAAGCGATGTCCGGATAAGTAATGAGCGCAGGTTTATCCTGGTCTCCAAACACAGTAACCGTTACTAAGCCATAATGAGTTTTTATACGATGTTCCTGTCATAATAACAAGCCATCATAAGATTCAAAGCTTCTACAGGGCTTACCATGTGCAGAAAAAAGTTGTCTAAAGCCCGATTCTCAACAAAGATGGAGGAATAATCAAAACGAAAGTAGGAATGAAGAATGTGAAAGAAAAAAAAAGCAACAAAAAAGGAACAATGGATTTGAAACCACAAAATATTTTAAAATTAAAGAAGAAGAAAAAACTCAATTCGATCATCTCAATTCCGAAATTTCAGCAGAGAGTCATAAACGAAGAATGAGACCTAGAAAAACGAATCTATTTTCACTTATCAACAAAGAGAAGTAAACTGAAAAAAAAAACAAAGAACTACAGAACAAACAAACAGATCCGACGTGAAGAAAAAAAAGAACCGACTAACCTCACCACCGAGAGAGATCCTATCGACGTCAATCGAAACAGAGTCACTCGATTCCCCCATTCACCTCCCTCCGCCTCCTTCGGCGAAAATCTTGAACGTGGCCGCGTTGAGAAGCGATGAGGAGAGAGAGAGGTGAAATTTTTATTCTTCCTTATTCTCTCTCTAGATTCTTTCAATGTCTGCTAGCTCTTATTATACTCATCTTGGGAAATAGATCACGTCACCGGCAACACGATGTGTCGGCGAGAGGTGAAGAAATTAATAAGCTAGCGGTGACTATACCTCCGTAAGTCGTAGATACAGAGTCGTCGTCTGACGTGGACGTTCCCGTATTGATTTTATTATATCTTTTCATTTTTAATTATTAAATTCGATATATAAAATGGACAAATGACCTACCTCTTTGATTAATGTATTAATGATATTAAATCATCATTAATTACCTCTTTAAACAGAGTAGCAAAATACCATAAATCTCCAATTTTAATCTTAAACCTCAAATAATAAGAGATTAGGTGTCTGTTTAAAACACCGGAAAGTATAAATCTGGAAAGAGACGTGGATAAACGGACAATAAAAGTAGGGGAAGTAAGTCTTTAAAGTTGAAAAAGAGATGCATTAAAAATTTAAAAGAATAAAAGTTGATGAAATTAATTTTAAGTAAGAATACATCTTTGATTAAATATTATCAAAACAGACTTTAAGAAAAGTTCAGAAGCAAAAGACATCATCATATCTAATCGATGATCTTATGATCACAATTTTGTGAGCCATGATTTTTTTTTTTTAAAGAAAACAAAGAATGGTTCTAAATCCTGACTTTGGCAAACAAAACAATAACCAAACAAATATATAAAATGGATGACTTCAACGCATTTTGTAATATTGAGTTTTGGAGATCTGGCAACGCTCACCGTGGAAGGAATAATTTAGCACTATGTCCACATCTCGGGGGTTTGTTTTGTTAGGTTCCACGGACAGACTGCCGATAATGGCTTCTCCTTCGGATATGGTCAAAACATCATCCAAGTATAGAACAGTTTGTTTCCAATGTGTCGCTTTAGATCGAGGACCTGTATATTAAGTAAAAGTGGATTTACAAACACATCCAAAAATCATTCCCTTGTGTAATTCAAATGGATTGTGTTTATCTAATGCACTCACCTGTTGAGAAGCCCATTAATTTGTGGCATTTTGTAAATGACACGTCAAAATAAGCGACCAAAGCATGGACGTAGTCATTTCGGGTTGCAATAAGCTTAAAAGGTGAAGTGAAGGAGGTTTCACCAGAAGACATCTTTGAAATATCCATTGTCTGCAATCATAAAACAAACTATGACAAGTAAACGAATTGGGAAGATAATGATGGATTATGCATTACCTTCAACAACTGACAATTTGTGACAATTTGGTTTTGATCCACAGTGTCAACCAAAGGTTCCATCATCGACTGCTTCTTGATGCAACGCATGTCAAAACCATAAACATCGTTCCAAACTGTAGAAAAAATACATTATGATTATCTTCGTGTATTTTAGGACATGTTCAGATTATTCAGTCATTGTAAATAAATTTAAATACATTCAATTTTGTCATCCTTGTATTCGGCATCTTCAATTGCTGTCAAATAAAGAGAAGCTTTATCTGGTAATATAATGCCACCATCTACCTGCAAATAAAATAATATCATATAAATATATAAGAATCATGTTTGTAAATTAATATTTCCACAAAGTATGGCAAATAAAAGTACCATTTAGTTATAAAATAAAAAAAATGAAATGTAGGGATGGAATACATACAAGCCATTTGTCTCGTGCATACAACACTGTGTCCAACATATTCTCAAAGAGCAGAAAGTAGCCCATCCACTCAGAAATTAAAATGTCAACATGGGTGACAGGAAGTACCAAGTCCTCCATCTTTCCTTTTAAAACGGTTATAACTAGAGATAAAAAAAAAATTACAAGGATGATTCAGAATATATAAAACAACATATGTAGCTTAAGAGTTGAGAAAAAACATTCAAAAATAAACAGATTGAAATATAGAATCACCATTAGAATATCCATTTGCCTCAACAATTTCTTTTGCAACATCAGCCATTTGAGAGCATTCTACCTACAAAATAGAATACCATTGGTTTATTAATCAAGGTGATAATACTACAAAATAAATATAAAATTATAAACTATTAAACCTATAAAAGGAGATGAAGCATAAATATATACATAGGCATATATATATTTTTGAAATTGTGAATATTTATTAGTTAGTAGTTACCCACCAACTTCAACAATTAACAAAAATAAAATAAAAGATATTTTCATAATGCAATGCTTAAACTAGCAGACATATTGAAATAAATATTAAATCTTCACATATAACATAAATACATAATCATTGATATATGCTTTTATGATCCATAAATGATAAAAATATACAAGTGAATTAAAAATTCACGTTCTAAAAGAATATTGTTTATTAAGAAGAAAGAAAACAAGCACTACCGCATAGACGTGTTTCGCCCCAACATGTGCACAGAACAAAGATAATATTCCAGTTCCAGCACCAACATCCAAAACAATCTTATCTTTGAAAAGAAATTTGTTCTGGTAAATAACATTTTGATATGTCTTCGTCCTGACAGTATCTTTTAACATTTCCTGTGATATTAGAAGAAATCATATTCAAATGAATTTTAGAACACGTCTTAAATAATAATATACAGCTGAAAGTGCTCAATATATAATATGCTAGATCATCATATTATGTCTGAACTATAAATAAAAATGCTACACAAATAATTAAATGGATTATACAAATAATAATAAACCAACAATTAATAAGAAATTTCCCTAACAATAGATTTTATTAAAAATGTAATATGTTGGATAGCTGATTTAGTTTTTTTTTGCTAATTTTATCTGTGCATGTCACCTCTAACTCTAAGCAATCTCTCTAAATTGCCCCATCTACTGGGATACGAGATAAATTTCAAATGGCTGTATACTTTTCCCAACCGTAAGAGTGTGATTTCAGATCCTCATATATAATAACAACAGAGAAACACAGCAAAATTTGCTGCACTGGATGGTTCTTTTTTGGATGAAAAGAAAGAATAATGAGGCCCATACTTCAGAAACACGGATCGGGGCAAAAACGGAGCGCCCCACACCGACCGTGACCCATCTCATTCTCACCCCTATCCTTCTTACAAAGAATATCTCAATAACATGCAAAATTTATTTCAAAAGAACTACACCAGAAAATATGTGGCCACTGACATACAATTCATCATCATCTTATGATCACAGTATCACACTATAGGCTTTTTTAGGCCCACCTATACTTTGTTGAGAAACCAGAGAGTACTTTGTAAAAGAGCACTGAGTATAAGAATTCCATGAGATAATCATCATCATGATAAAAATTATCATCAGTGAATATTGTCAATAATCAAGAGACTGTGGTATTATAACAAACTTCTCAATGGAAGAAGAAATCCTGGGCAAGAAACACTTACTTCGTGAATCCCTGCACAAAATAAGGAGGCGAATTAGTTTCAAAAAAAGCAAGACATAAAGATAGAATCGAATTTAAAAATAAAATAAAGTAAAAACCAAGGAAAAATTCAAATTGAGTTACTCCTAAAGATTCTGAAATATAGAATTTGGTATATAAATAACTGCCCCAGATGAATTAAAACAATTTTAAACATATAACTGGAAATATTTACTCTAACTATCTAGTATAATAATAAACTTGATAAAAAACAACAAATGAAAGATGCAAGGTTGAAGATTAAAGATTTATCATGACAAACAGCATCTAAACAACGAAATAAGTAAATATTTGAAACAAATTACTCCCAAAAACATCTGATGAATAAAATAAAATATGAAACAACTATAACCGAAGAGGAGGGGAGGGGAAGAAAGGGAGCAGAAAAAAGGAACCATCTTTCTCACCAAAATGGGAATAGGAATCGAAGTAATAATCGGCGCTTGTCTTCTCACTCCCAACAATAGCGTCTACAGAAACATCCATATTGGAGCTCTCAGCTCTGTCACCAACGACCTCCTCACCAGACCGCTCCATCTCCTTGACGATATTCATGTCCTCAACCAGGTACTCTTTACGGCTCTCAACTTCGCTGTTACTACTCGTCGAACCAGCGCCAACCTTGCCGTTGTTCTTCCGCCGCATCATTTTAGGGTTAGGGTTTAGTGAGGGTTCAAGTATGGAGGCGGAAGGAAGTAACAAAGTGTCAAATGCTGAAATAGAGAAATGTATTGAAAAAACATCAATTTGGGATTCTCTAGAATTTTGGGCAAATTATATAACTTGAAATTTCTAAAAATTGAATCAAGGACGAGTTTAAATTAGAAGTACTTATCAAAGTACATTAGTGTCAGAAAAAGTGCTTATCAAAGTACTTAAACTTCTATCATTAATTAATGAAATTACGAGATATTTTTATCTAAAAAAAAATTAAGCTTCCATCATTAGCATCAACCTCAATTAACATTAGAATATGGGTATTTAGACATCGTTGTTACCGTTCGTTTATCTGAGACTATCAATCAATGGGAAGGATATCACAGTTGTTGACGGTTTGTCATTAATAAACTTTTTACATGCGCTACTGCTTAGATGGAAGAACAAGGCGCTATGGTGTGGCGGAAGACTACAATTAATTAGTCGAATGAGCTACGTGCTGCAGAGAGAAATAGTCGATAGCCTATCGTTTCATCTGGGAGCGCAAAGAGAAGTGGTCTGGAAGCAAATGATCTACTCTCAAAACAAAGGCGGGTTGGGTCTTAGGAATTTTAGGACTCTGCAAACTGCGACGATAATAGAGAGAACGGGGAGGGCGTGGGAGCATAGGGAGGTCTGGGGAGAGTGGGTTCGCTTGAGATACATCAAGCAGTCAAGTCTTGATGAGTGGTGTCAAAACAAATAGACTCAATTTTACGGAAATCTGCAATTAAGGAAAGGAATAACAGTCATAACACGAATGCACGTATGATATGTGAATCGGAGTCACTGCTAACTTGGAAAGGCAACGCGACCAGTATGTCAATGAGGAATGTCTAGAATACGATTAGGCCAAAGAGGAACAAGCATCGAATGCAGAGGCAATCAAGAAATCTTATGTCTTTGTGTGGAGATTATATATCGGCAAGCTCTCCACCGCCGATTGACTAATCAGAAGGGGAATGGGCGAATGGCAGCTCAGGCGTGCTGCATATTATGTGGCGAGCGTGATGAGAGTATAACTCACACGTCACATCACGCTTTCTACGAATGTGCTTTCACGAAACAAGTTCGATCTAAAGGAAGGGTTCGACACTCTTGAGAATCTGCTAAAGGTGGAAAACATCATGAACCTAGAAGAGAGCTTTGTAGTCAAGATGAAGATCTCCAACAATTCGCATTGTTGGGGATTATATTGGTCTTTTCTGGATATAGTGTCTTGGAGGTTATGAAAAGAAATGAACTGCAAGATTAAGAGGAATGTGAAAACGTCGACGAACTTAATCATCAAGCAGAGTTTCAAAATGCTACACATGACGTTCAAAGAGGCAAAATTCAAAAGAAAACATATGAAGAAGTGAGCCATTAGCATTCACAAAGTGGAGGGAATTTGAGAAGGGTTACGGCTAGTTTTGGGCATCGGGTAGGGTCTGGGTCTAAAATTTCGTAATTTTTGATCCTAACCCGACCAAAAATACCTGAGATTCTATGGGTCGGGTTGGGGTTTTAAGGTATCCTTCTACTTAATATTGGCATTTTTTTTATGATTTCTTGGCTAAGAGAGCACCACGTCACATTGAGTACCTATAATAAGAAAACTAAAAAGAAGAGGTGGTTCTTGCAAATTATCCATAATATAAAATTAGGGTTTAGCCGCATTATCAGACCAATCAGAGACGTTTAGACTCTGTACCGGTCTATAATTTGACCGATCTGTAACGTACCTCCCTTTTCTTCTTCGTCAATCGTCACGAATTCCGAGGTTCGGCGTTCACCTACTACAGAATTCCTACTTTAGTCACCGCACCTCCGGGAGAAACTTGGAGCAGCAGATCTGGGCGTTTCATCGGAGATTTTCGGTGCTTGATCGATTGATCGCAAATCGGTCACTCACGTATTACGGCACTTCATCAGGTGCGGATTTTCTTATCGCATTTTACACTGGACCTCGTGGTTCCCGATGGATCTGCATCTGGTCGATTTGATGGTTCGATTTGATGTATTTTTCTTCTTGTTTTTGGAAATGGTGGCGGTTATTTTGCTTGATCAGTTGATTTGTCTACTGTGATGGTTGTGGATTGATTATTTGATCATTATTATTTTTTCCATTACCTTTTAAAATCCAATTTGGATCGTCCCTGTGAAGCTGACGAAATAAAATTTCCTTTTTATATTTTTCTTTTTAATCATCTGCTTCCTATTTCATTGTAACTGTTGAATGATTATTTCTTTTCTTTGTGTCGGTACTCTGCAGGTCATTTTGTTGATATTTGATATCATATAGATCGATATTATGGAAGCTGCTAATTGTGGGCTCTCGCAATTGAAACTCTCTAACCTTCATACCCATAATAATATTACCCGACAAAAACATGCTTCGTAAGTCAGCTTCTTCTCCATCTGTATATTAAATTTAATTATACAATTTCTTATTTTTGTTTGATTGAAATTTTGTATTTCGCTTCATTTTATTTTTAATTAAAGATTTTACAACACATGAATGTAGTGACTAACTGACCATAGAATATTTTGAACCGTATACCAAATGTTGAAATGTATGGGTGCTAGAATGAATAGACTATCAAGGTTTTTTGTTTATCTTTGTTTCCTTACTTTTATAATTTCATTATTTGAGAATATTCTATTTGTGTAAAATTGTCAAAAGAATAATTATATTCCTTTTATTTCACGGTTAGAAACAAAGCTAAATAGAAAAACTCCAGAAGTTGCGTATCCAGCTGTTAAAATTCATATGCGAATAAGAAATTATTTTGATAGCTTTTACCAGGGAATTAGTTGGATATTATCTAATATTTATGTCATGGCTTATTTGTAAATCTAGGTCCCAATACATTTCATCTTTGTTCTGTTTTTTCTTTCAAGATAAATCTATATGTTCTAAATTTTTGTTTCCCATGTCAGTTCTTGTTGCAAATTTACAATTGGCTCATCAAAAGACACGAAAAGAACCAAGAAAACATTAACATGTTGTTCTCATTCCTCAAGCAACAAAGATGGAGGTGTAAGTAAATCAAACATTGGTGGTCTTGTTCTAAAGCCTCAAGCGGGTAGAGCTTATTATTCTGCTGGTGTACGTACATACGAAGAAAATTCTTTCGACGTAAATGCACACACCAACGAAGAAAAGATTGGGGTGCTTCTATTGAACCTTGGTGGTCCAGACACACTTCAAGATGTTGAACCATTTTTGTTCAATTTATTTGCTGACCCAGTGCGTAATATTTACTTATTTTCTTTTACCTTTGAGAAATGCTATTCTCTTTGTTTTTTAGTTTCTGATTTTTTTAATATCTTCCTTAATATTAAATTGGCTTAAGTGTAGAAGCAGCAGTGGGTCAGTTTTAAGGTGTATGCCTCTACCCACTACATACCTGATACACTTATAGAATGATTGTGCTTTTGTGGAGTGGGTAATCTATTATAGTCTTTGAAAATTACCAAACACAGACCCTTCCCAGTTTCCACTAAGGTTAGTTGAGAGTCGGTATGGTGGATAATATTTCAAAAGAGGTATGAAATTATACCCATCGGGATACTAGAACAAGTTGGGTAATGCGTAGAGGTTGGTAAAACTCGTCTCAGCTACCTGTATATATCATTTTTTAACCTGTTAATACTTTTCATTTCAAGAGAATAAAAGATTGCATTGCCATTTTGTTTAAATTATTGAACTTAAGTATTGGTCTCTTGTGTATTTCATTTTAGTATTGTTTGTTTATAATGACATCCAATGACTTTTTCAATTGTAATTCATTGTCTTTGAATCCTTATTCCTGTATCAGGATATTATTCGATTGCCAAGATCGTTCCGATTTCTTCAACGTCCTCTGGCCAAACTGATTTCAGTACTTAGAGCTCCAAAAAGCCAAGAAGGTTATGCTTCTATAGGTGGAGGTTCACCATTGCGTAAAATTACAAATGAGCAGGTATTATGGTTTGGTTGTTTTATTTGTTTTTTCCTTTGAATACCATATTTTTATTTTATTTCAGTGCAAGTTGATTCACATTTTAGTGTATGATAGGCTGATAGCATTATTATTTTTCATCTTATCACGTTATGATTGAAAACTACATTGATACATTCTTTTGTTGCATCATACAACCAAATAGTATTTAATTCTGAGAAAACTGAATGTCCTGGAAATAGTATTCATTTTCATCAATTATTTTTCAGGCAAATGCACTTAAAGATGCTCTGGAAACAAAAAACGTACATGTTAATGTGTATGTTGGGATGCGATATTGGTATCCTTTTACTGAAGAAGCTGTTGAACAAGTG
Source organism: Zostera marina (assembly GCA_001185155.1). NCBI lineage: Eukaryota > Viridiplantae > Streptophyta > Magnoliopsida > Alismatales > Zosteraceae > Zostera > Zostera marina. The sequence goes on along the minus strand of LFYR01000650.1, from coordinate 333,776 downwards.
AGTGATTATCAATTTCTAAAAATCTGCTCTTCTAAATTATGTTTTCTTATCACACCATGTTCAAGTTTTTTTTACATCTATCCAGATAATTTATTCAAAAATGTAATCTGATTTGGCACACACCTTGAGACCTCTAGAAATCCTCACCTAGGATATCATTAGGAACATCAATCTTTCCTACAGACACACACCTTGAGACCTTTAGAAATCCTCACCTAGGATATCATTAGGAACATCAACCTTTCCTACAGATACAGACGATTTTAAGGGAGATGACTAGATGAGATAGATCTCATCGATAGTTTCCTATTTAGCATGACAGTTAGTAACAAGATAACTAAATGTGCTGTCTCAGAAGGTTGGTCTCCTATATATGCATAATAGATGCCTCCAATTGGGAACAACCCTTAAGGTCATCATATAGGTAAATACTAATAATATTTGTTAAATTTAAATGTAGTTTTTAAAATGGAATCTTCAATCATGCAATTAGATAACTTGTCTGGCCAATGACCATGCTTTCCCAACTAATTCTAAGGAATAATGGATTTTACTTTTAAAGTGATTCATGTGTGTTTATTATGTGGTATTGAAATCTGTGTATGACAGATCAAGAAGGACAATATTACAAGGCTTGTTATTCTGCCTCTTTACCCTCAGTTCTCCATATCTACAAGTGGTTCAAGTATCCGCCTTCTCCAAAATATCTTTAGGTAGACCTGTTTTCACTTTACCATTCGAAATGTTTCCCACCCAATTTCATCTATAGATATTTTCAACATTCCAAGTGTTATTGATTTAGCTGATGGTATCTGTCAGGGAGGATCATTATCTCGCAAGACTTCCCGTATCAATTATAGAAGCTTGGTATGATCGTACAGGGTATATCAATTCAATGGCAGATTTGATAGAGAAAGAGCTAACAACTTTTACAAATTCTGAAGAAGTAATCTTTTGTTATGTCCACCTAAACTATTGCATTTTATAACTTTGATACTCACTCAAATGTTCAATCGTGTTTTGAAATTTCAAACAGGTTATGATTTTCTTCAGTGCTCATGGAGTGCCAGTTACTTATGTTGAGGATGCTGGTGATCCCTATAGAGACCAAATGGAGGACTGCGTTAGTCTTATAATGAAGGAGTTGAAGCACAGAGGAATTAAAAATACGCACACACTTGCATACCAGGTATAATTCAATTCTGAATTCTAACCTTATTTCGATTTATTTCCTGATATTTTTAAAATGGGATGCAAATATTTTCAGAGCCGAGTTGGCCCTATTCAGTGGTTGAAGCCATACACTGATGAGGTTCTTGTTGAACTAGGCCAGAATGGAGTAAAGAGTCTCCTTGCTGTCCCCGTGAGGTGCGTTCTTACCTCTGTTGAATAACTAACACTCTTTCATCTTCTCCTTGATTGGATGGATGGATGGATGGATGAGTCATTAATCAATCAATTCAATCATCATCTCTTGTCTCATGCAGCTTTGTAAGTGAACATATTGAAACTTTGGAGGAGATTGATATGGAATACAAAGAGTTAGCTCTAGAATCGGGCATTGAGAACTGGGGCAGAGTGCCTGCTCTGGGATGTAAATCATCATTCATTGCAGATCTCGCAGATGCTGTGATTGAAGCTCTCCCTTCTGCTTCCTCCATGTCAACAACAGCAGCATCAACAACAAAGAAGAAATCTTCAGAAAATGCAAATATCGACCCACTGCAATATGCAGCCAAAATATTCTTCGGATCATTTCTTGCATTCATTCTGCTGCTCTCTCCAAAGCTGATATCATTTTTCAGAGGAAATCCCATGCTCTAACTGTATAAGAACACGTAATGCAAAGAGGAAGAAGAAGAAGAAGAAGAAAAAGAAAAACATTCTCATAATTAGAAACTCGAATTGTGGTTGGTTATTTACAAAATTATAATAGTGTGAGAATAATGAGATGGATATAAATTAGAAATAAGTTTATCATAAGAACGGCGGCGCATTCTTTTGTTTGCGAAGGGAAAGCGGATCCCAAAGTAGCAAGGTAAAAATAAAGAGATTGGGCATAAATATTCCAAGAAGAGCAGGTACATGTGTCCCAAGCGATGGTCTGTTTAGCCTCTTCCTGAACAGCATCTTTCTCTCCTCCGCTCCCCATCGCTCCGGCGCAGGGTCTATTCCGGTTGAAAGCACCAAAGGCGGTGGTTGCTGAAGTGGGCATTTGCTTCGCCATGAACTATGCGGAAGACCTCGAGTGAGGAGACGTGGAAAGAACAGATGGGTGATTGACCATTGGAAGAGAACAAGAGGAGGAGAAAAGAATGGTGGGTATGCTGTGCAGTCGATGGATGGATCTGGGTTGTGGGTGGAGATGAAGAGTTGAGAGTGGAGGCTGGGATTTGTGGTTGGACTTGTCAGGATGTGTGTTAAACTGTGGATTCTGTCCTGCCATTTTCTATTACAGCGTCCGCCGCCATCGCTGGTGTTTGCTTCTTCTTGTGGTCGTTTTTCCTCCATTAAAGATTGAAAGAGCTTAGACCTTAGTGATATCTGATTGAGATTGAGCCTCCTACACCTACCACTTGTACAGATTTGTACTTGTAATCTCTAATCTCAGTTTGTCGTTTGTCTTAAAATATTCTATGTAACATGTAGATATTTTGACTTCTACAACAATCGAGTATCAACTGTTTGAGTTTGAACCAAGACACTGAAGATAACACCAAAGAATTCCTATATATACCTCTCAATGGTTCGATTCCCATGGTATTATCTAAAGATATTAATAAATAGATGGGCAAAGTTACAACATTTATAATCAAAATCCCACGACAATACTATACTGGATGTTTCCTCTCAAGAAATTATATAGACGAAAGCCAAAATATGAAAAAATGGAGTTTTTGATTGTAAGAGTTTTCCCATGCTTGGTCACTATCACATAAATAACTTGGATATTCGACTCAGGGTGTCAACCCACAGGCCAAGGTCATGGATTTCTATAATATCAAATTTACGCTTGTTGCCTAAATTGAAGAAAGCCATATAAGATAGTGTGGACATACTAGATTTTAGTGACTTCATTAAATCTCAATGACACTTGTGGAACTAAGTTTCACGAACCTTCATGATTTTTGGGCAAGATAATGTTCAAGCATGTCGTCTTCGTCGTCATCTGCCATCAATCCAAGCATTTTGTAAACAGTTGGTAGAACTGGATAAAATTGTTAGAAAGTAATATAGTATGATTAAAAGTTTAAGACAAACCTTCAAAATCATCATCAAAATCGATTTCTTCTTCATCATTTTCATCAGAATCTTCTGTGATTGGAACAGAACCTTTCTGGGAAAAAAACAAATAAAATGAATTTGGGATTGATATAACATTAATATCAATGATTTGGATAATCAACTTGTTTAGACGATAAGCATATTATCGAAGGAGAAGAAAAGTTACCACAGAAGCTCTTCCACTTTGAAACCATTGTCTTCCACTAAGCTTCTTTTCTTTGGGAGCCAAGAGAACAGCTTCTGGCATTAACCTGAAAACCATTACATTCATAAGATTTTGCAAATAGTTAATTTCAAAGACCCAGCATATTTGAAAACTGTAATATGAGACTAGCTAGATCAGTGATCTTACTTGGCTTTCTCTAGTGCCAGTTCTGCCTCGAATCTTTCTCTCCATGCAACAAATGTGTCTACGGTAACAGCCTCCCCATGAGGAATAATGATCTGCAAAGTTACAAATCAGAAATCAGACCTCTTCTTATGTGGCATGGATCATTTTGGTTGAAGTAAACAACCCTATCTTTGATCTAATAACTTTCAATTGAAGAAGCAAGAAAAACAGTGATAGTAAACTAGTAGTCAGCGATGAACAGAGAGGCATACGTCTTCTTTTGTGGTATCATTTTCCTTGGAGCCTCCAGCACCATCAGTTTCCTCAAACTTTTCAATAAGCCAATCCTTAATTGATGCAACAAGTGTGTAGATCATAGCCATACCAAGATTCGCAGAAGACTGTAATAGACAAGCATAGATCAGTGATTTTATGATGCATAAAGTCATTCTAAGATCATAGTAAAGACAAATGGAAATCTAATAACTATGAAAGTCCAACCTACTGTTTGCATCTAGAAATTTAATAACTATGAAAAATCATTTCCATTAAGGTCTAAGAGAAAAAATATAACAAATCAATAATATGCAAGAACATAAATGAGTTATACAATTTCTGTAGAATATGAGACTCTACAAGGAATTTACCTCTTCTTTCAGTCGTTCTTTTAAAAAAGCAATGTCTTCCGTTTTGATTCCCCGTACGCTGTACACAGACACCAGTAATGCTAAATTTATTAAAAAAAACTTGGCCATCTCATCTCATCATATTAAAAAACAACTTAAGCGGAAAAAGAAGAAAATAGAGATTCTTATGTCAATGAATATGCTGGACAGGAAAAAAGATTAGATTATCGTCGATGTCTGCAACTTTGATCCATGCCTTATTTGATTTTGAAGTATCTAAATGCTCAAATATTCAAATATGAAACCTTCTCCACTTACCTCTGTACGTTCAGAAGTGGGGGTTCATCTGGATATTTCTCTGTATGAGAGAAGATCAGTGCAAGCTGAACTGCGGAAGAAGAAAATCAATGGGAAGAATTAATCAATCAATAAATAAATAAGCAAACAAGGTGCATCAACATGAACATAAATATTCAAAGCATTCTTAAATGTAAAGCACACAAACCTGGAATATAGCTAGACGCATCCATATCATCATCCTAAGAAAAGAAAAGAAAAGAAATTAAAAAAAAAAAACCCACAATAAGACGAGAAAACAAAAGCCATTGTTTGTTTACCTGTGGAGACAGCAAAATCTGAAAGCATCGATTTGAAGTGTCCATTCCACTCTCCCCAGGGTGAATTTCTGAAAGAGGATGAGATGAACCAAGGGCATGATACAAAAATCACTACCCACTGTTAAAATAACTGGAGATTTTAGATTCACTTACCTTTAATATCATCCATCAGAATGGCCTGTAATGCCTCAATTTCCATCTCCTGATCTTGAACATAGTCTGGATGGAATAAAACATCCACATAAGAAGCAGACAGATTTGCCCTAATTCCCAAAGGCAAAAATGAAAGAAGAAAAAAATGAAATATTTCACAGAGCGGAATGGAAAAAGATCCAACATTTATCGCTCAAAAAGATAAATTTCGTGTGAACAAAAAGCTAAACAGCTAATAAACGCCTCAGCAAAAAATCAATCGCAACAAATAAAATCAAGACATTTTCAGTATACATGGATGGATCATGGAGGTCGTTCCATACCAAGACTTCATATCTTTGAAGACGAATTGGGTTTCGGAGAATTACCTGTCATGCTTGTCGACTGCTGAAGTTGGAAGAAGATCTACCGGAAAACCTAAAAAAACACCATCGTCGACTTAAATAGAGTATTCGTAATTCTAGAAAATACTACAACTTCAATCTAATTAGTAATTAATAGACAATGTTAATTTTAATTGTGTAATGGTTTTATCAGGGAATTAATTGAAAAAAAACCCATATAAAATTTTCAATTTTTATATAACGTTTTTAAATAAAAATGAACGAATAAAATTAAAAGATTTTGATTGGTCCATCTTGATTGCGTCTCCAAGAATGTCCAGACAACGCTTTAGCACCCATCTATGGTATAGTTGCACAGGAAGAATAGCTGGTATGTTGTTTCATTCGATTCTCCACTTAAACGCACAACGTTGATCATGTAACCCCTTTGGATTCCAATCGATCCATTGTATGAATTCGGCGTCTGCGAACCCTCCACGTTAGAAGGTTCATTTTTCGAACCCTGAAAGCTCAAATTCCTGATGAGAGATTGTCTTATAACCCTCACTTTCTAATTGTTGCAACGATGTTAGAAGTTGAGGGTCCTTGGTCGTTGCCTATCCACTTAGAATCATAATTAAGCACACAATTCATACATTTACCAATTTAATCGTGTGTTCGAAGGATCTCCTGCCACATGGGAGAGTCGATTTATATCATTACATATATCGTTGAAAAAATCTCGACAATCACTAAAATCCAATTAAATTACCCAATCACAAAAGCAAGTACAAATTTTGACATCAGGATCTTAATTTACCCTATCTTTTGAGGGAGATTATTAAGTTATTAGATATTTTGATATTAACTCTCTTTTCTATAAACATCACAACAGTTCTGTCGCTTCACATTCCAATCAGATAGTTATTGGTATCTAGAATATAAATACCATCAGTCACCCATCACTCAAACTATCTTTTGATACCATGTATCTGGTCAGTCTGTCAATCACTTTTAAATATTCCAAATCTGTTCTTGTCACCTACATTTCAAATCACAATTATCAAGAGAAGATACCTGCAACTTCATCGTGTAAATCGTAATAAATAATATACAGTAAGTAATAAGTATGAAATTGTGATAAAGATTAGAACCTTCCAAAAAAAACATGTCGATTCTTATATTCCGGTCAATCTCTATCAACAACTAAACACATGGAAGTAAATTTTAGAAACTTACTTTCGAAGTAGTATATTTTGTACTTCTTTGATCAACAAACAAACAAACACATGAAATTTGCCAATTAAAGAGTTCAAATTCCATTTTCCTTTCCTGTTTGATGAAAATGAACAACAGTAAATTAAGCCAGAAGTCAAGTTTGACACGACTATATATATGTATATATGGCGGCATCCATCGGAATAATTGAATTTATACAACTAAACATGTCGGAGGAGAAAGCTCTTGCCCGGAAGCAAACAGGAGAGATGATCGGAATAGGAGGGGAGCGCAAGGAATTGGACTTAAATTCCGATCCGGATAAATTGAAGAATGAGATTAAGAGGTGGGCAAAAGCTGTTGTGGCTTATGCTAGACAACTTAGCGGAAAGTTTAGGTCCATGAGTCGGCAGGTAAGTCGTAGATTCAGCTCAAGTGATCGATCAAGTTATGATCGAGACCGAAGCTTCTCATCCGGCTATATTACCAATGAAAATCGAAGCTTCTCCGGTTATATTACAAATGAAGACCGAAGCTTCTCCGGCTATGTTACGAATGAAAATCGATCTAAATCTGATAAATAATTATTAATCCAATTGTTTGCTATAATATGTGAATACATATTTTGTTTGTTTGTTTGTTTGTTTGTTCATTTATTAATTTATTTTCAATTCTTGGATTTTTTTTAATTTCTTTCCATTTAATTAATTGAGTCATTCATGGTATCAGAGTCGTCATCAAGTGAAGTGGATGAATAGGTAAAATATATATCACAAATCAATTTTAGTATATTTTATCACACAAGTAGATTAGTTCATTTTCTCACAAATCACAACAACTACGAAGTGAAGAAGATGAGAGACCGGAGGGAGTGTGTGCGAGAGCGGTTAGGGTTTTGGATCGAGGGGTCGCCGGGAGGACGAGCACGAGTCGTTTGGAAACCCTTAGGGTTTTTGTTTTGATATTTGAAAAGTAAATAAAATATATTACAAACATCTATTTATACTAAGACCTAATTTAACTTAATGGGCCAACATCAGTTGGGCCTGACCGATTAGTCTAAATAACTTAATCTAAATACTTTGAACTTCATTAGTCTTAATACCCCCCCTCAAGCTGGAGAGTGTATGTCATAGAGTCCCAGCTTGGGTAGTAAGTTGCGTAGTGCTTCAAGACTTGCTGGCTTTGTTAGTATGTCTGCAATTTGAGATGTTGTTGAAACATGCTGCAGTTTAAATAGTCCAGCTTGTAAGTGATCCCGGATTAGATGACAATCAATCTCTATATGTTTTGTGCGCTCATGAAAGACTGGATTTGTTGCAATGTGAATTGCTGCCATATTATCACAGTGTAGCATTGTTTGTCTTGATGGTTTTACCTGCAGATCATTCAAAAAATAATGCAACCACATAATTTCACATACAGTTGATGTCATAGCCCTGTATTCACTTTCAGCAGATGATCTACTGATAGTTGTTTGTTTTTTTGATTTCCAAGCTATAGCTGATTCACCTAATAAGATTGTGTAACATGTTATAGACCTTCTGGTGTTGGGGCAATCTGCCCAATCTGCATCACAGTAAGCCTCTAGTTGTAGAGGTGCATCTCTCTTGTATAAGATACCTTTTCCTGGTGCACCTTTGATATATTTTAGTATCTTTATGGTTGAGTTAAAGTGTGATTGTTTAGGTTCTGCCAAGAATTGACTATGATGACTAACTGAGAATGCTATATCAGGTCTTGTGATTGTCAGATATAGCAATTTCCCAATTAGCTTCCTGTAAATTGATGGATCTTTTAGTGGGGCATCCTTTTCAGGGTTTTTGTAGTTGTGGGACATTGGAATTTTAGATGGGGAAGATCCCAATTGTCCAAAGTCATGTAGGATATCAAGGGCATATTTCCTTTGTGATAGGAAAATACCCTGGTTTGATTGAGATACCTCAATTCCTAGAAAGTATTTGAGTTTGCCCAAATCCTTTATATGGAATTGAAGATGTAGGTATTCTTTTAACTTTTGAATTTCAGCTTCATTGTCACCTGATATGATTAGATCATCCACATAAATAAGTAGACAAATGTATGAATTTGTAGATGATTTAAAAAATAATGTGTAATCAGAATAAGATTGAGTGTACCCAAATTCAGTTAATGCTGAGGTAAGTTTTTCATACCAGTTTCTGTTTGCCTGTTTCAGGCCATATAGAGACTTCTTTAGTTTGCACACCCTAGTGTCATCTGATGGTAACATTCCTGGAGGGGGAGACATGAAAATTTCTTCAGATAATTCACCATGTAAGAAAGCATTACTTACATTCATCTGATATGTAGACCAATTTTTGACTGAGGCTACTGCTAGCAGTGTCCTAACAGAGATGATCTTTGCCTGACCGATTAGTCTAAATAACTTAATCTAAATACTTTGAACTTCATTAGTCTTAATACGAAGGAGTATTTAATTTTCATTACGATATAATCAATGATATATTATCTGACTCTATATATCATCCAAATTTAAACATTTTTACTTGTAAAAAGGTTTCATTCGTTGTTAAAAAAATGTCAATAGAAAAATTTATGATAATAATGTGTTTACTTGGCCATTTCTAATTACAATCAATCAAGTGGGTGCTTATATATATTCCTATCTATCAATTCCTAAACGATGTCGACAAGAATGAAGCCAAAATAAATGTTATATATAGCTTCAAAGAAGACCTCATGGAGGGGATCTCTTTGTCACTCATTTCAACCTTGTATTCACCGGTAGTAATATGGTGCTGAAATAGATAGGTACACTTAAAGAATAGATGTTCCCTACTTTCATACCTAATATCACATAGCCAGAAATTGAGAGGTTCCACTTGAGATCTCTCAGATAATCGGTCTTGTGTGGTGTGTCTTTTCAAAAAATATTAGGTATAAACATTAGGAGAAGTAGAAGGGATAATCGGTCTTGTGTAGTTAAACATCTATTAATATGAAAATATTAGGAGAAGTAGAAGGGATAAAATCTGAATTTTATAGAATATTTTGACATGCATATAGAACCTATATTGACATACATATAACCACAAAAAATCATGCATATAGAATATTTTGATAGGAAAAAGTTGGGTTGGCATTGAATCGAAATTTAACTATGATATAAAGAAAATACCAGGACTCGTCTTCCGCTTTGACAGTATAAACTGATTTGGATCAGGCGAAGATTCCTTATCAGGGGAAGACAAACGACAATCAATGTTGTCAATCAGACTATTGATGACGAAATTTGCTTTGTCTATATCCGGGTCTAAAAATGTAGTAGTTCCAAATACCATTACCAAAAAATTAAATCTATTAATCTCCATATCCAAATAACATTACCAAAAAAATTGGTCTGTCTACTACAATAACAGAATTTTATAACTTTTATATATTTGGTATAAAATTATTTACCGGTCGGCGATTGAGTGGTCTTGGGCACTTCATCAGGACTAGATAAAGACATTCCCTAAGAAAACTTTGATGAACAAAACAGAGATTCTAACTAAAATAAGATTATAGACAAAAATTTGAAACAGGAAAATAAACATACATACGATTTATAAGAAATAAACAAAAAATAGAAATAAACAATCCATTAAGAGACGAATAACAAACAGATTAAAGGAAAACAAAAACCCATTACAAGAACCAAACAGAAAAACAAAGAAATTGAATACAACAGTGTTTTTAAAACTTAAAAAAAAAAACGAAATATGATAGGGTAGTCGAATACTCTTTCGAATGAAGAGATGGATGAGAAATAGAAACTCAATGGAGTGAACAAATTTTTTTTGAATGAAACTACTCATTTTTATAGGATCAACTAGTGTTTTCATCAAAAACGGTTATTCATTTTTAGTAACCGGCCACATAAATATTAAAACGTATAGGAATAATGGAGGGGATCGAAAAAATAAAACAAGTTGTTGAAGAAAAAATAATGGAGGGGGAACGTATAGGAAGATGGAACGACAGGGAGCAGTTCCGGTTCGAGAAAAGAAGATAAGCGGAGATCGACGGGAGGAGAGCTACCGGAGGACACGAATATCACCGGCTCGGAGAACGATTTTGGAGGGAGAGTAGGAAATGAAACGAAAATGTGATAAATTTAAAAAAAAAATTATGCTACTAGGACATCTGGTACATACCTTATTACTATGCTACTAACTTAGCTAGTACGTCGCTGCTGCTACTCTATTACTACTACTAGAATGTCAGTAGATTATTTATTTATTTTTTTCTTCCAGATTACCAACTACCGGATACTTATTCAACCGGTTTTAACGAATGACAATCGACGGCCTTGGTTCATCCTCAAAATGAACGGACGTGATGGAAGAGACCTTATACCGACTCTAATAACAGGAATTTCTCTGATCTCTCCGTTTTATCAAAATTTGCAGAACAAATATTTGATTACCAATAGGCAATAGTTACAATTTACCTCTAAAATATATTTTTCTAAAAAAATAAATCTAATTTTATTAAGTATAAAAAATTAACAATAAATAAAATCCTTAAATATTTATAAATCTAAGTAAACACAAAAATCTATCTTTCTTTATGATATTATATGATAACTTAAGATATTCATCTATAAGAAAGTAAAATTATTTTATAATATGGCAGGGGCCGCGCGAACGCGTACCCCCAAAGAAATAAATTATGACGTACACTCTCCCACTTGGGGAGACGTTAGATTAATGCTTCTCCGATGTGCAATGGAGATCATCAACCTAGGCCATGATCCTTCTTGATCAACCATAGACCCCGTCCAGGTAAGTATTTTTTTAAATTGAAGGTATGTCTTTATTTATATCTAGCTTCTGCCATCTTCACTTCATGTCACACCGATATGGGACTAAATATTGTATAAAATAAAAATATCAAGCCATGGGAGAAAATATATGGACAATGTACCATTATTGAATAACCCGGTCCAAACCCATGCGACCATCTATAATGTTGGACTGGACCAAAGACGTTGAAATGATCTCTCCTGGCTAAATCGAGGCCCATGTTCAAAGCTTTGTTTTAAGTATTAGTTAGTCCAAACTTTGGTTAAATAGTTTTTTTTTAATTAATTTATTTATTTATAACGGAGGCTATTTACCTATATGTAAAAAGATATAATTCAAGTGATATACTGGAGTTAAGATAATAAAAATTACATATATAGCAAAAATAAAACCTAGACTCTTCTCATAAACCTTAATAGTTACCGTGACCTAATCGTGGTTGCAACTAACTTAGAGTACCTCTCTGACCATGTTTATAACTTCTTCCCTAATCCCTATCAAACATTATCGTCCACTCAATTTTAAATCACATCAACATCGAATTTTCACATCTAACAGATAAGATAGATTCTATTTTCTATTGTCAAAGATAATAAACACACGGTTTTCAACATATATATTATTTTAAATACAAAGTCAAATAAATACAACTTGAAATTCAAAAATAGAATCGGGATGTCTATAATTAATAGATCAAACCTATTCACAATACATACATTCATCTTTCACTCATCACATTTTTAATGGGGAGGAGGTGTTCTTCAAACTGTTGGAAGATAATCGTTGTCGTTGTTTCTTATCTTCTTCTCTTTATATGCTTGGCCAACTCTGCTACTCCAATCAAAATTCAACTGCAAAGTCCAGAAATGAAAAACTAGATCATAAAGGTAAAGGAATGATACAGAAGGGTTATGACAAAAGTGTATATGGACCGAGAAGAAAGACACGAGAAAAAAGAGGCGGAAGTGGTCCTCCTGCAAATTCAGGACCCGGATCAGTATGTCCTAAAAACAACTGGCTATGCAACCAGGGATAACCAAGTCAGATCTCTCTCCAGTGGATTCTTAAGTTATACTTTTGTTTATGTTTTTAAAAATTTCATATTTTTAGAAAGTATTCAGCATTCCACAAGATTCAATTGTCAAGGAAAATACAATTTAAATACTAAATATGTAATTAGTTACTTAATTAAGTTGGTTATAGGAGTTTGTTAGTAGTTTGTTATGGTAAAATAGATTATAAAATAATAAGCCATGTAATAACTAGGGTTTATATAATATTTTTGCTTTGATACTGAATATGAAAATCTTCAATTGATTTCACTCTACTTATACAAATTAAGGTTTGTTTATAGTCTATTTTACCTTGACAAACTACTAACAAACTCTTATAACCAACTTAATTACATATTTAATACTTAAATTGTATTTCCCTTGACATTAATGAGGTCTTTAAATCTTAACCATCCATTTGTGATCCTATGAATACAATTTGGTTCAATCTATTTTCTTATTCTGAAAATTTAAAAATGACAGAAGAATTGAAAATAAACATTTTTAAAGTAGATTAAATTGACAGACCTCAATGCATTGATTTAAAAACACATGGAAATTATGGAACCCAATAAACACCCACAAATTAAGGCACTTAATAAATTGACAATTAAAATACATGGTAAGGTAGGGGTCGGTTAAACCCGAAACTGAACACGTCAAGTATTAAGTTCTTGTTGCGGAAGCGCCGTCGTCAACAATCTCACGACTTCCCCTAGTCTGGGACGATCGAAGTGTTGTGGTGTTGCCAGATTGGAGCTAAGGTTTTTCGCCCAAGGAAGAAGGGGGCGTTTACCCGCTCTAACTATCACTAAGAAGGAGAGAATAGATTTGCGTGTATTTTTCGTTAATCTCAGTAAAAGATTAACTTGTTGTATTAAGTTAATTTTGAATGTTAATCACAATGTTTATTTATTACAAAATTAGTAAACAAGACTCATAACTAACTAATTAAACTAATTGAAGATCCGACCCATTTGTAATTGATTCAATAAAGATTTATTTGAAATATTTATCTTTGGCCCTTTGACTTCTTCAATTCTTTATCAATGAGTCTTGTAACAATTGTCTGCATAATAAAACTTAAACCAAAATTAGTTTCTATATTAAAAACAACTATTCATTACATTTAGGTCCTGGTAACGTTTTCTTGAAACTTTTGTAAACAACACCCTGTTAGTTAATAACCGGTAGTTTATTTAGTTATACCAGAACCTTCTAATTGTTTTATTTCACTTAGGTCTTCAGTTTTATTTCTTGGCAAAATTGATGTTTTTATCCTGGATTTTCAGTATATTCTTATACTCCCCCCTCAAGCCTTGGAATACATGTTATGAATTCCTAGCTTGACGGAGAATGCTGAAATGTCATTTTCTCCCAGAGATTTGGTGAAGATATCTGCAAGTTGATACTTTGTATCTACTTGTTTTAGTAGAATTATCCCTTTGTCTATCATCTCTCTTATGGAATGACATGATATTTTTATATGTTTACTCCTTTCATGAAATACTGGATTGTTAGCAAGATAAATTGCTGATTTGTTATCACAGTATAAGGATGTTGGTTTTTGTATTTTTATTTTAAGATCTTTAAAAAGTTGATGTAGCCATAGTATTTCACATTGTGCTTTACTAATGACCATGTATTAAGCTTCACATGATGAAAGTGATACAGTGTCCTGTTTCTTGGATTTTCAAGAAATTAGTGATGTTCCTAAGAACATGCAATATCCTGAAAGTGACTTCCTGCTTATTGAGCAAGAACCCCAATCTGAATCACAATATCCATGAAGATTCATCTGGTTTTGACTTTTATATAGAATGCCCTGTCCAGGAGCATTCTTAAGATATCTTATTACTATGAATAAGACTTGGAGATGAGTTTCATTAGGGTTTCCCATGAACTGGCTTAGTCAGTGAACTGAGAAACTCAGGTCAGGTCTAGTGATATTCAGATATATAAGCTTACCTACTAGTGACCTGTAGAGAGTTGGATTTGCTATAGCCTTTGCTTGCTCATTTCTCATATGTATGTACCTTTCGATGGGTACTTTTGAGGGTTTTGCATCTATAAGGCCACTCTCTCTTCTAGTATGTTTAGAGCATACTTTCTTTGGGATATGTATATACCTTCTAGTGGGTATGATACTTTAATCCCTAGAAAATAGGATAATTTTCCTAAATCTTTGATTTTAAAGTTTTTTTCAATATTTTTTTTAATCAGAAATACCTCTGTTTCATTATTTCCTGTAATTATAATGTCATCTACATATACCAATAGGTATATTATATTTTCATTATTGTTTTTAACAAATAATGAATAATCTGAGGGTGTTTGAGCAAAATTCATCTCAATTAAAACTCTCTTTAATTTTGCAAATCAGTTTCTAGATGCTTGTTTTAGACCATATAGAGATTTGTTTAACTTGCATGCATACTCTTTTATCTCCTTCATTAAAGAGTCCTTGTGGTGATTTGAGATATACTTCTTCATGGAGATCTCCATGAAGAAAGGCATTATTTACATTCAATTGATAGATATTCCATTTCTTAATTGCTGAAATCGCAATTATCGTTTTAATTGTGGTCATTTTGACCACAGGTGCAAAAGTTTCATAATAGTCGAATTCTTCTTTTTGAGTGAATCCTTTTGCTACAAGTCTAACCTTGTATCTTTCTATTTCATCATTTGGTCTATATTTAATTTTATAAATCCACTTGGAACCCACAATTTTCCTATCATGAGGAAGAGTGGTTAATGTCCAAGTGTTATTCATGTGAAGTGCCTCCATCTCTTTTTTCATTGCTTCTACCCATTTTGGGTTTTTACAAGCTTCTGAATAAGATTGAGATTCATCATGTACTGATATTTGATGAAGTAATTTTTTGTTGTTTTTGTTGATTCTATGATATGAGACCTGGTTGCACAATGGGTATTTCCCTTTTTTATTGTTACTTCCATACTCCTTATCATTTTCAAGAAATAAATCATTGTATGCTTCTGGTATATGGATTACCCTACCTGTCCTTGTAGTTTTTTTTTCAATTTCAATTGGTCTTTTTGAACTTGTGTAGGGGGCAGCTTGAATCTGTTCAATTTCATCTCCTGTAATTACAGGGATGATATTTTGTTTTTGTATTGTTGGTTCTATGTTTGATGAAGTTGTTTCATCATTATTCTGAAAATTTTCAGAATTGCAAGTGTTCTGAAATTTTTCAGAACTGTTAATATTATTTTTTGAGCTATGGTTTGATTCAATAGCATAATTTTCTTTGTTTTTACTCTCACTTTTGTTTTCCATCTGATTAATCATTTGGTTTTGTGAGTTCTTTATTCCAGTATGTTCTAGATGTATTTGGTCATTTTTTGACCTTAAATCTGAATTTCTTGTCAGATTTTGGTTTTGATTTTTTGATCTTATTTTGATGTTTAGATAAAAGTTTTTAGTTTTATTTTTTTGATTATGATTTTTATAATCATACCAAACTTTGTTTGAATCATCATGATATAAAAATACATTATCATAAAAGTTTTGAAAAAAATTCAGTTTTTTTTATTCTCTAAATTCATGCTATCTTTGAATGGGAATATTGATTCCCTAAACAATACATCTCTGGAAATGACAAATTTCTTGTCTGAAAACCTTAGTATAAGGTATCCCTTAACACCTTTTGGATAACCCATGAATACTCCTTGAAAAGTTTTAGGGGGAAATTTGTTTTCTATTTGGGTTGTTGAAGCATAGCATAAACAACCAAAAGTTTTTAAATTTTCATAATTGGGTGTTTTCTTATGAATTATCTCATATGGTGTTTTGTTTCCTATGATTTTAGAAGGGATTCTATTAATTAGATGGGCTGCAGTTAGGATGCATTCCCCCCAATATTCTAGTGGAATATTTTCTTGAAGATGTAGTGCCCAGCAATGTTCAATAGGTGTCTATGCTTTCTTTCTACCCTTGCATTTTGTGCAGGGGTATAGGGGCATGAAAAATGTTGAACTATTCCATATTTTTCAGTCATTTTTTTAAAACTATTGGAAGTGAACTCTCCTCCATTGTCACTTCTAATAGTTTTGATTTTTGTTTGAAATTGTGTTTTGACCATTTTATAAAAAAATTCAATGCATCTTAGTGCCATTGATTTATCTTTGATTAGGTATATCCATGTGCCTCTACTTAGATTCTCTACAATGGTTAAAAAATAATGAAAACCATCATGGGTCATAATTGGAAATTTGCCTCATATATCTATGTGGATGAGATCAAATATTTTTTCAGATTTAGAAGAAATAATTGGAAATTTTAGTTTAGTTTGTTTTGCTAATGGACATATTCTACAATTGTATTGAATAGAATTTATTTTATTCAAAACGGATTTTTCACTAAAAGAATCATTATTACAATCTGAAAAAATTTTATTACAACTTGAACTACTATTGCTATCTTTAATATTTTTACATCTAATGTTGTATTTGGAGACCAATGTCTTCATTTTTCCTGAGGAGATGTGTCCTAATCTTTGATGCCAAGTTTTGAAATCAATAGCTAAGTTTGCTAGGAAGTAATGGGGGGTGAAGAAATATAGTCCATCATGGGAATCACCCTTGCCAATCACTTTCCCGGATTTGTTTTCCTGAAATTCAAAGCAATGATCATCAAATATCACTTTAATGTCATTGTCTAAGGTTAACTTGCTAATAACTATTAGATTAACCTCAAACTCAGGAATATACAACACATTTTTTAAAATTAAATTTTCTGAAATTTTTATGCAACCTATCCCTTTAACTGATAATTTTTTCCCACTAGGTATGGTTACATAATGATTATATTCTTTTACTGGTGGTTTTATAAACAAATGTAGATTACCGGTCATGTGCTGAGATGCACCAGTATCTACTATCCACCTATCAATATAATCATTTATATTTCCAGAAATATTACCTATATTAAAAGAAAAATGGAAAATCTTACCAGAGTTTGATTTTGTTGAGGAGATGAGCTCCTTGAATAATTGAATTTCTTCTTGAGTCAGTGCTAATTGTTGCTGACTAGTGGTTGCTTGATTTGCAGCCTCTGAAGTTGTTATGTTGCTGCCCTGGTTCTTTTTCCCTTGAAATTTCTTCTGAATTTTTTCTTTAGGTTTTCCTATTAAGTGATAACATTTTTCTCTTGTATGACCATAATTTTTACAGTTATCACAGTAAAACCTAGTGTCAAGTTTCTTTCCACTTTTGGAAAACATGATTTTTGTTCCCTCTGTTGGATTTTTTTCTTTTGCATAGAAGACTGACTCATTTTTCTCAATGTTGTTATCTCTGAATTTAGATCTCTGTTTCTCTTCTTGTAATACTAATCCAAGTATCTTATTCATATTAGGCAACTTTTCTAGTGAAAGTATTTGGGTTCTTAGATTGAAAAAGTTTTCATTGAAACCTAAGAGGAATTGATGTATCATGTCATTTTCCTCTTTTTGTTGGTAGAGTTTCTTACATCTTATGCAAAACATCTCTTTTATCTCATCTATTTGTACCAATTGATCCCAAATAGACCTAAACTTGTCATAAAAATCAGAGGCATTCATAGACCCTTGTTGTAGATAACATAATTCATACTTGATTTGATTTATTTTGGGAGCATTCCCTTGCTTATACCTATTCTCTAGATCTACCCAAATTTGACGTGCATTGCTAGAATACATGATAGTTGATTGAATTTGAGGTGATACTGAATTTAATATCCATGCCAATACCAAACCATTGACTATCTTCCATATATTGTATTCTCTACTATTATGATCAGTGGGCATCAAAATTTGTCCAGAGATGAAGGCATCTTTCCTTCTTGATACCAATGAGACCTTTATCCCATTGGCCCAAGTGATGTAGTTGGTCTCACCAACTAGTCTATCAGGAACTAGAATTGCCCCCGGGTGATCACCGGAGGTCAAGAAAAACGGGGATTCGGGATCTTGTAATGGAGATATACCTGTCGGATATTTGTTTCTTGAAAAAAGATCCTTGATAGAAATCTTCTTCATGATCCTTTGCTCGTGATTTCCAAGTTGACCCAGATGAGGATTTGCCCGAATTTGCTGGAGTCTGTAATAGATTGACGAGCGGCTGTTGTGCAATGAATTCTTCTCTCTGATTTACCGGAAGTAGCAGTGCGGAAGCGACCGGACGATTGACCGGAGGAGCGTCAGGAGCGTTAATAGTTGATACCATATTAAGTTCTTATTGCGGAGGCGCCGTCGTTGACAATCTCGCGACTTCCCCTAGTCTGGGACGATCGAAGTGTTGTGGTGTTGCCAGATTGGAGCTAGGGTTTTTCGCCCAAGGAAGAAGGGGGCGTTTACCCGCTCTAACTGTCACTAAGGAGGAGAGAATAGATTTGCGTGTATTTTTCGTTAATCTCAGTAAAAGATTAACTTGTTGTATTAAGTTAATTTTGAATGTTAATCACAATGTTTATTTATTACAAAATTAGTAAACAAGACACATAACTAACTAATTAAACTAATTGAAGATCCGACCCATTTGTAATTGATTCAATAAAGATTTATTTGAAATATTTATCTTTGACCCTTTGACTTCTTGAATTCTTTATCAATGAGTCTTATAACAATTGTCTGCATAATAAAACTTGAACCAAAATTAGTTTCTATATTAAAAACAACTATTCATTACAGTTAGGTCCTGGTAACGTTTTTTTGAAACTTTTGTAAACAACACCCTGTTAGTTAATAACCGGTAGTTTATTTAGTTATACCAGAACCTTCTAATTGTTTTATTTCACTTAGGTCCTCAGTTTTATTTCTTAGCAAAATTGATGTTTTTACCCTGGATTTTCAGTATATTCTTATATCAAGTACTAGCGAGTAAGGGTGAATATTTTCGTTCATGAAATACGATATAAGCACCCGAACCCAATTGTTTATTATCAGTTTCAGTTTCAATATAACAAACTCGACCCATGCCTATTTCTAATGCATGCATAATGCATTTATGTTTGTTGTTTAAGCTTGTAATGTGAATCTTGAATGTATATTTCAAGGATTATAAACTTTAGTATACATCAACATATCATACTTACATGAAAATAAGTTAGTTTTAAGTTAGTGATGATATCCAAAGTATTGGGCCCGAGCCCAATCGTTCAACCCAACACACCAAAGCCCTGAAACAAGCGGCCCGGTCGGGAGTTTTATAGAAACACTACGTGTAGATGCGAAACATATGGAAGCATGAATTTTTTCTTTCGAGATTGGTATTTTAATTTCGAATAAAAAAATCAAAAATCAAACATCAATAAGAATTTTGTATCCCGTCTCTTGGTCTAATATATTCTTAGTTGATTCTAAACGAACAGAAAAACCCAAAGTGGATGTGACGTCATAGTAGGATTGAATAACCAATGGAAAAGAAAAAAAATACATGGCCGATCGACATAAGGACATGGCTTATTTGACTGACTCTAAAACTACCATTAACATAATCAGGAGATTTCTGAAATTTGGAAGAGGTAGCTAGAGAGGGAGAAGGGAAATTAGAATAGTTCGGGATGGATTTATCGATTTCGTAATTCATATTAGCAGAAAATTCTCTTATATCGACTGAAGAACATTGGAAGAATTCAGAATCAAATTTAGAATTCTCGTGGTAATCAAGATCCAAGAAGGTTGAAATTTCAACATCAAAAGCGGTAAGATTAATATCAGCATGACCGTGAGGGGAATTAAAATAAAAATTCAGACTGATGTTGCATGATGTTTTGGAATGGTCAGATGTAAACTGATATAAACGATATGAAAAAGGGATAACATACAATGAATTAGTGTTGGGGGAAACTTGCAAGATGAGAGGTGGGTTTTGATTCGCAAATGGTGAAGGAGAAGACATTAGATGTTATGGAAAAAAAGGGTAAGGATTTGTTGTAAGAAAATGAAGGAAACATAAGAAAATAAAAGCAAACCTTATCTTTTGAAGACAAAAACGTGGAGAAATTAAAAATGGGTTTCAAAGATCAGAAAAAGTAACAAAGAAAGATGATGAACAATGATGGAGATTATAATAAAAAACTTTGAAAAAAAGTAAAATAAAGGACGTGTGTAAGATAGAGACATGATAGCAAAATCGAGTTAGCAATAAAAAAAAGGAAGACAGATGATAAGGACGATTTTGTAGAGAGAAAAAAAAATTGACAATAAAATAAGAGAAAGAAGATAAAAGATGACATTGACAGGAATAACTTATATTAGCATAACTAAACAATGAAATAAGGTATAATACCAAATTATAGAAAATAAAAAGTCACTAATAGAATGACATAATTGGAAAGAGATTGATTAAATGTGATTGAAGAAAATGATAAAAGAATAATGATAAAAGAATAATGACAAAAAAGATGGTTAAAAAAATCATGCACTAAAAAATAAAATAGTACAATGAAAGTTTAAAAAAATCAAAAGAAAAAAAATCTGATGAAAAATGAAGTAGAATAAAAGATCTATAAAGTATAAACGAGTTTAGACTGAAAGGCCAAATGATGTGACAGAAAAATAAAAGAATATTAGATTCTCAATTAAAACAAATTCTTACATGATATTTTTTATATACTATGATAACTTAAGATATTCATCTATAAGAAAGTAAAATTATTTTATAATATGGCAGGGGCCGCGCGAACGCGTACCCCCAAAGAAATAAATTATGACGTACACTCTCCCACTTGGGGAGACGTTAGATTAATGCTTCTCCGATGTGCAATGGAGATCATCAACCTAGGCCATGATCCTTCTTGATCAACCATAGACCCCGTCCAGGTAAGTATTTTTTTAAATTGAAGGTATGTCTTTATTTATATCTAGCTTCTGCCATCTTCACTTCATGTCACACCGATATGGGACTAAATATTGTATAAAATAAAAATATCAAGCCATGGGAGAAAATATATGGACAATGTACCATTATTGAATAACCCGGTCCAAACCCATGCGACCATCTATAATGTTGGACTGGACCAAAGACGTTGAAATGATCTCTCCTGGCTAAATCGAGGCCCATGTTCAAAGCTTTGTTTTAAGTATTAGTTAGTCCAAACTTTGGTTAAATAGTTTTTTTTTAATTAATTTATTTATTTATAACATGTAAAAAGATATAATTTAAGTGATATACTAGAGTTATATAACATATTATCGATTAAATGTAATGAAAATTAAATAAAATTACATATATAGCGAAAATAAAACCATAGACCTTCTCACCTTCAAAATCCTTAATAGTTATAATATTTAAAATTAATTTTAAGGTTAAAACAAGGTTTGTGAATCAAGTGATTAAAATCATTACAGCTATATAAGATAAATGAAAAATAAAAAGGTTACAACTTACAACCATGTGTTCTAACATGATTAATCCATAGTGGTTCGGTAATTTGATGGTTCATGGTTTTCCACCTTTCTATTATCGACTTTTTGAATGAAAAAACTTCATGTCTTTAACGTCTTTCCTATCGAACATCTCAGACATTATCGTCCACTCAAATACACATCAAATCGAATTTTTGGATAAACCCTAGACGAAACGGAAACTGGAATAGAGTCTTTTTTCTATTTTCAAAAATAATAAACACAACTTTAAATTTAAAGTCCAAAAAGTGAATTCTTATGTTATACTTTTACACAAAATATCAGGCACGGTATATGTGCTCACCGTGCACCGAACGGTATCGTGCCTGGATACCGTTTGATCACCATCGACGGTGTCTCGACCGACCAAAATTGTTGGATTTATTGGCACGCATCCACATAGCTATCCAGCTCCTAGCCATAGCGGTATACTTTTATATATTGGTTTAAATAAAAGTCCAAAAGGTCAAATAAATACAACTTGAAATTTAAAGATAGAATCGATGGATGTCTATAAATAATAGACCAAACCAATTCACAATACATTAATTCATCTTTCACACATTACATTTGTA
The DNA here is from genome assembly GCA_001185155.1 of Zostera marina. Taxonomy (NCBI): domain Eukaryota; kingdom Viridiplantae; phylum Streptophyta; class Magnoliopsida; order Alismatales; family Zosteraceae; genus Zostera; species Zostera marina. Next base: position 311,357 of record LFYR01000650.1, on the reverse strand, counting down.
ATGGGGAGGTGTTCTTCACACTGTTGGAAGATAATCGTCGTTTCTTATCTCCTTCTCTTCATATGCTTGTCCAACTCTGCTACTCCATACTCCAATCAAAATTCAACCGCAAAGTCCGGCAAGGGTGAAAGTGGATCTTGTTTTGGTAGAGGGAAAAGTGAAAAACTAGATCATAAAGGTGAAGGAACGATACAGAAAGGTCATAGCAAAGGTTTATATGTAACAAGAAGAAAGGCGCGGAAATTGTTATTCGGCGGAATGGGTTCTTCTCCAGAAGATACAGAAATATGTCCTAAGGGCAATTCGGTATGTGCTGGAGGTACCATGGACCGCGGACCGCGGCCCATGGACCGAACCGGCCCGGTCGACGGCCCAGACGGACGGACGGGCCCGACGTACGAGCCCCACGAGACCCAAGGACAGCGAGTGAAGGCTATAAATACCTCCCCTGGTCCACCTGGGGAGGGGGTTGATAATTCTTGAAGAGAGACACTTGTACTAGGTTGGACGGTGAGAGTGTTTCGGCGAACCCACACACCAACAGCATGCATAAAGGGGGAGGGGGGATCATAACCAAGTCCGGTCTCTCTCCAGTGGATTCTTATGTTGTACTTTTGTTTATGTTTTTTCAAAATTTCATATTTTTAGAAAGTATTCGATATTTCACAAGATTCCATTGTCAAGGAAAATACAATTTAAATACTAAATATGTAATTAGTTACTTAATTAAGTTGGCTATAGAAGTTTGTTAGTAGTTTGTTATGGTAAAATAGACTATAAAATAAGCCATGTAATAACTAGGGTTTATATTATATTTTTGCTTCGATACCATGTTGAATATAAAAATCTTCAAATAATTTCACTCTACTTATACAAATTAAGGTTTGTTTATAGTCTATTTTACTTTAACAAACTACTAACAAACTCTTATAAGTTATAACCAACTTAATTACATATTTAATATTTAAATTGTATTTCCCTTGACATTAATGAGGTCTTTCAATCTTAACCATCCATTTATGATCCTATGGATACAGTTTGGTTCAATGTATTTTTTTATTTTAAAAAAATTAAAAATGACAGCATGAAGAATTGAAGATAAACATTTTTAAATTAGATTAAATTGACAACAAATCATATTCACAGGAGAATAAATTTATTTTAAGTCCCAAAGTATTGGACCCGAGCCCAATCGTTCAACCCAACACACCAAGGCCCTGAAACAAGCGGCCCGGTCGGGAGTTTCATAGAAACACCGTGTGAAGATGCCAAACATGGAAAGCACGAAGAATTTTTATTTTTCGAGTTTGGTTTTTTAATTTCGAATAAAAATAATCAAACATTAATTTATTATTATTTGAATAAATTTTTTTGGAAGACGTGTGTAAGACTAGTGTAATTATATTACAAATAATTCTTATATATATAACACATTTCAAGTTTCAACTCAAAAAATCAAAACAACACACAAGAAGAAGAAAACTCTTTATAAAGATATGGTGAATTTGAGAGTTGCGATCTTCATCTTTGCAGTTGCGATTTCCTTGTTTTCGTCAACGGCAAATGGGAAATTGATAACGAAATGCATCGGTGCTTATGCTCAGGAATGCTCAGACCAGGAATCTCCGGCAGGCATTGAAATGTGTTGCTCGTTGATGGCTAACTTGTATAAGACTGACACGGATTGTTTGTGCTCCATATATGAATATATCGGTATGGACAATGAGGCTGCAAATAAAAAGTTATCTACATGCGGCATAAACACTAAGGTTCCCTTCTCTTGCAACTTAAGCAAAGATCGAATTCTTCATGGTAAGTAATCACTTTAAATTCTTCTGATTGAGGATACCATATATTTTTTACATTGAGATTAAATTACACTTTAATATATTATTCAATCTAGAATATGGGGGAAGCTCTTCATCTTTAATCAGTCCTTCATTAGCACCAGAAAGTCCATCGGCGGAAAGCCCTATTGCCGACACATCTACTGGATATAAGAAGATCACGATCAACGGAATTTCTAGAATCATGAGCTTTGCATTCCTATCATTATTCGTCTTTTTTATCGTCGCCTAAGATGTAATTTTCTTCTTCTTGAATTGGGGTTTATTTTTGGTTGATCATTTGTATCATTGGTATTGAGTTTTATGATTGTTATATCTCCTCTATTCATTAAAATTTGTCAAATTAATATAAAAAATCTTTTTAAATAAATTAATCCAATGCAATTATTGAGGTCTTTCAATCATAAAATTTTAAGTACTTATATTGCAATTATCCCATCTAGGAGTGAGAGCGGGTTCGGGTTGCCCCGTTCGCACCCCACCTTGGTTTTGTCTCGGTCTTCATATGTCGGGGCACGAAGCAAGGTCTTTCTGTCTACGACCTGCCTTATTCTCACTCCTAATCCCTTCCTTTGGTGTCAATTATACAGATGTACTAATTATTATTTGAAATCCCAATCTTTTTTGTTTTGTTTCGGCCAACGATGATAAATAAACGATTCAAATTCCGCAACCTCTAAAAAAAGGGATACAGTTCAGGTGGGGCAAGATTGGGTGAGATCAGATGCGATCCATTCATCTAGTTCAATCAATCAATTAATTACTGTATCGAATGTTAAATCTGTTAGAAGTTAGGGCTTATCTAGTCCAATCATCAACCTTCATAAAAATATAAGTCGCCATTGTAAGGGTTCATCTATTGGTTATTGCGGTACGTTAATAGATATGACATAAACATATTAAACCCTACTTGTTAAACCCCAAGTTCTGAATTTATGTTTTTCTTCTTCTTTTATCTATTTCTTTCCTATTTTCCTAAACTTCTTGAGATTATATATACTAATCCACAAGATGGGCCCTTGGATTCGTGGGCCTTAGGACTCATGGGCCTATATGATATCCCAGGCCTAGTAATTATCTGATCTTCATTTAGAAAATCTTTGACTTTGATTCTTTCAAAAAGATGCATTATGCATACATGGTTAATTAAATAATTCAAATCAATAAAGATAGAAAATTAAGATGAAAATGTTAGTTAATTAAAATAAATAATTCTTATGCATTGGAAGAAACTTTAGGTAATGTTTAGAAATAAATACCATTGAAATCGAATTTATATATTAATCAATAAGTCACAATAAAGGTAACAAAATTAGGTTAAATATTAAATAAGCTTAATTTTTTTCCAAAAGAAAGAATCAAAAATTATTATTATTTGAAAGAAGTTTTTCCTCAAGCCTTTCTATTTAAATCAGATCAAAAAATTCAAAATATGCAAAACAAAAAATCGATCGAACACCGACAAAATATAATTTTTCATAACAAGATGGCGATTTTGAGAGTTGCGATCTTCATCTTTGCAGTTGTGGTGCCCTTATTTTCGTTGATGGCAAATGGAGAATTGATAACAAGATGCATTGGCACCTATGCTCAGGCATGCTCAGACCAAGAATCATCGGAAGGCGTTGAAAAGTGTTGCTCGTTGATAGTTAACTTATATAAAACCGATACTGATTGTTTGTGCTCCATATATGAATATACCGATATGAACATTGAGGTTGCAAATAAAAAGTTATCTGAATGCGGCATTAACACTAAGGATGTTCCCTTCTCTTGCAACTTTAACAAAGGTCGGATTCTTTATGGTTAGTAATTAATTCATATTCTTGTGAATTATTTCGATTAATCTGCTTATTCCATCCATTTTTTCATTCCTTAATTATTCATTGTGAACTAGGACATGGAGCAAGCTCTTTATCTTTAAACAGTCCTTTGTTAGCACCAAATTCGCCATCGTCGACAGAAAGTCCTTTATCTTCTTTAAACAGTCCTTCGCTAGCACCAAATTCGCCATCGACAGAAAGTCCTTTATCTTCTTTAAACAGTCCTTCGCTAGCACCAAATTTGCCATCGACAAAAAGTCCTCCGTCATTCCCAAATCAAGAAGCCGGAGAAACTAAATCTGATGGATATAAGAAGCCTGCAATCGATGGAGTCATCAGCTTCGCATTCCTATCTTTGTTTGGGGTTGTTATTGCATTATAAGATTTGATTTTTTATGATTGGATTGTTGTTTAATTTCTTCTTCACTGCCTTCATAAGTCACAAGTATTGTATTTTGATCATGCACCATATGTATGTAATTTTATCAAATCAACTGTTTAATATGTAAATAAATCTGATGTTGATTTTTCTAATGGATTGATTGTCTGGGAAGTTTGCATGAGCTCAACTTTTTAGTTTCAGTATGTGTAGTTGGAGATTCTAACGAAGTCCGGAGAGGTAACATCGACGAGAAATGAGATTTAAGATCGGAGAAGGGAGGAAATCGGAGTTGACATTGAATTTTATTCCCAAAAGTTGAATGATTACAAATGGTCATTACATTTTTATAGTTTCATAGAATCATCTATCTAACTCATCTAATTAACAACATAACTTAGTTTAACTGCTAACTAGATGGACATATGTTTATTGAGAATCTTGCAGCTTGAGTTCCTCTATGCCTTTACCTACAACTTTAAAACCTTTTCTTATTTACATTTAGGTCCAGTCTTATTGATGGTGTGTGGACTCGCACTAGGGTATTCACACACACAACTAATTTCTAGTATTACTCTTCTTAATAACCGATCCCTTTCTCTGTTGCACCAGGGGAGGTATTTATAGGACATTTTTCTAAGCCTTCTGGGTCCAATAGTCATGTTCGGCCTATGGTCCGTCTGAACGAGCCTTGGTACCAACACTTATCGAACACGGAAGTCGAGTATAGAGCATTCACCACTACGGTTGAAGGAGTTAGAGCACTATTATCGAAATTGGGTTTTAAATTAAGTTCCACTACCAATGAGGATTTTAAGTGATAATCAGGGTGCGACCTTCATTGCTAACAATCCTGTGTGTCATTGCAAGATGAAGCACGTCGTCATGGATTTTCATTTTATACGATAAAAATCCGAAAAAGGGATAGTCAAGGTGAGTCACATAGCAGGGAAATCGTAAAAGGCTTCCTCCGAAGATATTTTCTTTGTTAAGTTCCAAACTTATCGGACCATGCCAGCCGATTTGAGGAGGGGTGTTGGAACAGTAATTAGTTATTACCTAATTCTGTTAATAACCATGGTAGTTAAAATAATTGGATGAAATACATGTATAAAACCCAAGGCTTGTAAGATAATAGTCACATTCACTTTGTAAACTTGTTTGAAGCTAATTCAGTTTAAACTTCTTGTTTGATCAACCTCGAGATATTTTTCAACTCCAATAACTTGTATTAAAAATTTAATAGAACAATTTTCAGATGAACCTTTTTTTAGGTAAATTAAAAAACGTTCATTAAAACCTGACTGTCCATCCATTTCATCTAAATTTTTTTTTTCATGAAGTTTTTTCAAATTTAATATATCTAGTTAATGAATCAATTGTTATTAGAAGATGGTAATGCTTAGCTAGACATTCATAGATATTAGATTTTTTGTACAATGTCTTTTTTTTTGTAGCAGTCATAGATATTAGTTTTTTTTGTCGCGGCATGGTTTATCGGTGACCGTTTTAGACTACAACATGTCTACACATCGTGTTTAAATTTGACATTCAATATCATGCATCTATATCCTACTAAATAAATTTATCAAAAAAATCCATAAATTCGCATAAAATAATAAACACCATGATCCTAAACATTGGTCACTAGTAATTTTCAATTTTCACTCTCAACTAATTGGGTAATTAGTGTACACATGTGGTCATGATCAACAAAAACCACTCAATTAGTGAAGGATTAATTTTTTTTAATGAAGTAGATAAAATAACCGCGTACATAGAACCGCGTCCGCGTCTGATCTTTTCGCTTAATAATCATTTGAATATATTATTTGGAATTAAGCTAACGTGTGTAAGACTAGTGTTAGATTACAAACCATATATATTATACATCAACGTACCCATACCATTTATCCATCTCACACCAAAACACACAACAAAACAACTCAAGAAAAAACATTTCATATCAAGATGGGGAGCTTGAGGGTTGCGATTGTCGTCTTTGCCGTTGTGGTATCCTTATTTTCATCGACGACCAATGGAGAATTGATCACAAAATGCATTGTCGCCTATGCTCAGGAATGCCCCGACCAGACATCTTACAGACGATGAGACTGCAAATGATAAGTTGTTTGAATGCGGGATAAATACCAACGATTCGTTCTCCTGCAACTCTGATCGAGACCGAAGTCTTCTAGGTTAGTAATTACTTCATATTTTTTACGAATTGTAAGATCCATTTTTTCCATACCTGAATTACTCTTTGATCTGGCATCTATAGGAAACTCTTCATTTGTAACCAGTCCTTCGTCAGCACCTGCAAGTCCGTCGTCAACGGAGAGTCCTTCGTCGGCAAAAAGCCCAGAGATAGAAAAATCTGCTGGATATAAAAAGAACGCGATCAAAGGAATTTCTGGAATCATGAGCTTAGCATTCCTATCCTTTTTGGTCGTTTTTATCGTTGCATAAGATGAATTGGTTTTATCCTATCGTCCTCTTTTTTTGAATTGTTGTTCTTTTTCTTTTTGGTTATTACATGTACGTGATCACTACTATTGTATTTTGATTATTCATTGAATTTTAACAAATTAAAAATAACAATTATAATCAAGAACTCATTTTATCAGTCAGATCGAACCCAAACGTCGTTTTATAAGATGGATGAGATCTAAAAGATTAGTGTAGAAAGTTAAAACTTAGAATTATAGAAGAAGTCATGAGAAATTGAGAACATGTATAAAATAAATCATAAAATTGTAGAATTTATATTTAAATTTTCTCATTACATTAGATCATCTAAGGCCTGGTATGGTAGACTAAATGATTCCAATCGGGTTCTGGTAATGGTAGACTCCAATATGAGCATGTTGGTTAAAAATTGGAAAGAAATAAGGAAAATTGAGAAAAATCAGTTTCAAATATAAAGATGAATGCAAAAAGCTCAAGTTACATTAAATGTTTTCAATCAGGTGTTGGTAGAATTGAAGAAATAAAAACGAAAGCAATTGCACTTTGAATTTAGATCACTTAAACTACAATGGGGTATTTTTGTTATAATTAGAGCAAGTTTATGAGAAACAATAGAATTGGTATTACAATTCATTGTTAGTGGGATTTGTGGTTAAAATGAGTTGGGATCAAATAAACAAAGAAAATATCCTTGATAGTAAGTTAAATACAGTTAAATTCTGATGATGGTAATGAACTAGATCATGTTTCTGTGAAGAAGATATTTATTTTTAAATCATCATTATAATTAATTCATGAATATAATGATAATCGACGACCGCATGAGAGATAATAAGAAAGTTCTAAAAGAGAAGAGAATGATTTGAATGAACAAACTTCAAACACTAACCATATTTGCAGAACCTCCCTGAAATATATCTTGAACATTATTTTCTTGCTAATCTAACAACACATGCTTTCTCCTTTTCTGTCACAAACTGTCGCTCTTCGACCATCTCTATTAGCGCCACAACCAAAGTAGAGCAAAGGAAACAAACAACAAATAACTTCCAAGAAAATGAAGATACACCTCCCATAGTTGAAATTATGATAACTAGTGTTTATATGAAAGCTTAATTGTGTCTGTAGCATGTGTTTATGGACACCAATTCTTGAACCTTAAAAATTCCTAATGAATTAAATAATTAACTAGTAAACAACATGAACTCACTACAAAATTATTCAACTAATATTTAACTTGCTCAATAGATGTGTTCGACCCTTGATAAATGAATGAACGGACCATCAATATATAGGTGAGAAAATTTCTAATATTATTTAAGCACAAATTGTATTTTAGTAATTATAACATTAGAAACTTGGAGTCAACCTAATACAACATAAAATTTATACAATGATTTGTCAAACAAAATATTAATAAGTTTGTACTAATAGATGAAGAGCACCTATAGTTCACAAAATATTATCATCGACTCATGCTACTGCAAAACTAACAGGATACAAAATTTGATCTTGTGTGAGAAACTAACATGAAAGCAGAGAAAATCAACCCAAGAAAGTGACCGAAGAAGCTAGACTGGATAAATACTCTTTTCGACCTAAGAAAATGACCAGAGGAGCTAAACCTAAAATAGATAATTTTATACAATCTTACATTCATATTTCTTCATATGCCTCTAACGCGTCATATTTCTCCACTTGTCCTTCAAATCAGTCTGCATTGATAAATTATATGCTATAAATAAATAAACAAAAGCAACCCTCTTTTTTTGTGAAGAAAATATAATAACAAAAACAATTCATCCATACAACAGTTCTGAGCTCAAATACATCAGAGTGATGATCTAATATCATTCTCCAATTTCCTTTGCCATACCTTCACAAGAAAGAGAAAAGTACACAAAAAAACCTTGTGAAAAAAAACACAAAGTTTAAAAAACAATTGCATTGTATCCAATATTCATCAATGACTAGCTAAATGTAAGATTGAAGGGGAAAAACTCTGTTTGCATATCAATATAAAAAGAGAGAATCCATGCGTAGTACGTACATTTTTACCCCTTCTCTCAAAGCATCTTCTTCAAGTAGACTCCAATTAATTTTCTTTCTATTCCTACAAAATGATCTCTTTGATATAGGCTGTTGAGTTATAGGAGAGAATCTTGTTTTTTTATGGCTAGGCAGGTGTAATCTCCTTGAATTATTTGAAGAATTATCATTATCAGATAGTGACTCGATAGAATCATTCCACTGCACATATTCAAATCAACTTCTGACTTTTCAAAACTCAACAAAAGATTTACATGTATAAAAGAAAGTACGAACCATGACTCAGATTGCAGATTGAAGCCCAGTAAAAAAACTACCTCTCAATTAAAGGGGTAAAGGCAAATGCATTAAATTTTTGTGTATGTACATTTGAATATTTAACGAGGGTCAAGTGTAACCAGGTTATGTGCTTAGTGTGACAAATGATCTCAATGAAGCATATCTCAGAGATCACATATCCCAAGTAAAATATGCAGTCAAGATGGTTGGTAAAATCAGATTACACATGACCAAATTACACCTGATCCGTTCCCTCTTTGACAGTATTTGCTAATTGCAAAAAATCATTTAAGAATACTCAAAGAAAATTAATTAATTTGAGTTGATGTTAATAAATTAATTAAAAATAGATGAGAACTCATTAAGATAGAATTAATCAATTAATTTTCATTTTCATAAATTCGTTATATTACAAATAGTGATTAGTAATTGAAATCATATATTAAGAATTATATATATATAGGGACGCAAACAAGTCGAGTCGAGCTTTGCAGGAATTGCTCGACCTCGATAAGGAATTTTTAAGCTCGGACTAGACTCGAACTCAACTCGACTTGAACTCAAACCTTTGATGATTTAAATTTAAAAAAAAAAGAAAAAATGTATTGGGTCATTTATAAATTATAATCTCTCTAATTTTTTTATTGAGTCTTATCAAGCTTATCGAGCACCATAACCCAAAACTCGAACTCGACTCGATAAGCTTATCAAGCACCATTACCAAGCTCGAACTCGACTCGGTAAGCTATTGAATCGAGTCTTATCGAGCTGCTCACGAGCTTGAGCTCAAACTTACATCCCTATATATATATGCAATGAAAGAGGGATATAGTTTTACTCTTCCCTACGGCCTGCCCGATAAAAAACTTTCTTATCGTTGAGCAATGAAAACATTAGTTCAAAATGGTCACCACAACATAATCTATTGAATGAGAATGTATACAAAATTACAAATGATAAAAAGGGTTCATGATAATTAAGTAATAATATTCCATCGAAAATTAATGCAGATGTAAAGACAACAAACCTCAATTGTATGAGCAGTCGAATTCCATTCCATAATACCTACTTTAATTTTTTCCGCTTGATTCAATTGACCATGTAATTCTTCATGGCTGTCAGTAGCACATCCAGAAGTACCAGGAACATCTATAGGTATTCGATTTTGCGTATTTTCACATTCTGTTGCCCTTTGGGAATCAATCTCTATGTCTTTTAACATATCATCTGCTTTAGCCATAACACTGAGAAGTGGATCTTTCACTACTCTATGAAGATCTTCAGAGCATAACTTAAGTGTTTTTCTCACATGCAAGACCTCCTCAGAAGGTGTTGGATGTTTTTCTAGACCTTCCTCTGTATTCACGATGATCTCTTTTTCTACAACTGATTGTACTTCTGCTTCTGAAGATTGACATAAAGAATAGTAATAACAAATGGTGGTTCACAAAAAAAATTAACAAAATGGAAGGGAAAAAAATCTGAAAATCCTCATACTTATATCACAATTTGGACTATGATCTGATTGTGATGACAGAAAAATTTCCGATGCATCCTTAAAATTATCCGATTTATCTGAAGCACTATCATCTTCCGCTACACTTACCTCCTCTGATCCAATTGTGTCACTATTATTCACCGATATCACTTCTTCAGCCATGAATTCAAGAACAGAAGGACCCATTTTTTGAAATGCATCTTCAATGTAAGTAAGAACAAATCCGAAAGCCTCTTTATTGGTCCGGATAGACATAAGAAGCCGTTTTTGCAAAACAAAATTCCCTACAGCTTGTTCCATCTCCTTCCACCTGACCCTAAGTGATTCAGAGAATAACCTAGAAGAAGCCTCGGAGCATTCGAGTCTGGCGATTCGACATTCCCAGATGTTGTCCACCGCATCGTCAAATGAACTGGAAGACAACAAATCATCACATGTTGCCGTTCTAAGGTGCTTGACAGTGAGTTCTTCCGCAACGGCACAATATGCCTCCTTCAACGATGAGGGGGATTCCATTGCGGTGTCTCGATCAATCTGTTCGATGAGTTCTAGTGTTTCGAGGGTTCGGTCAGTAACAACGGCGTCTCTTTCAAGGGAACGCAGTAAAATAGTCTTTTTCAAACGGTCGTAGTAAAAACACTCAAGGTTATCACCAATATCCCTGCAGTCTTCGGTTATTGACGGAATAAGGTGAAAGAAGGCTGTGTCAGCATCGTGTGTCCTCTGACGAAGCAAAAACTCCAAAGTCCAAATCCGTGAATTTGGACCCATACTTACGACCAGCCTTTGGAAATTGGAATACCTTTTCAATTTGGGTGATACTTGATATAGATTGAAAGTGAAGATATTGCAAACAGCAAAACTGGAAAAGATTAAAAGTTAAAACAGATCACACATCAAAACATACAAACAGCAAAAGATTAAAAATTAAAACAGATCAAACATCAATAACATACAAACAGCAAAAGATTAAAACTCTAACAAATCAAACATCAACAACATACATCAAAATATTAAAACCACAACAAGATTTTTTGTAAATGACTTCAACAACAACAACAAGATAAAATGAGTAAATGACTACAACAACAAGAAAATTAAAAGAAAAATGATTGAAATAAAAGAACTCGCAAAGAACAAACTGCAATGAAACAAAACAGGGGAACCCAAGAGGAAGTGGAGGTACCAGCTTCTGATCTACGGCAAGAAAGTAGAAGTTCCGGTTGCTGGATCTCAGACGAGGAAGTGAACGTATTGCTGGATCTCTAGCGAGAAAGAAATTAGAAAATGAAAAGTTAAAGAATTGTGAGTTTGTGACGGCAACTAGGGTTAACTGTAAAGGACTTCATAAAAAAAGTTACCTTTCAGATTAGCTTAACTCCGGATCCGATTAGAAATCCGATTATAATGCCACTGAGACCTCTACCGAAATGATCAGAACCTCCCCACTACTGTTCATTTGCTCCGGCGCAACGGTGAATCACACCAGGAGTTGGAGAAATTAAGGAAGCAATCACATCGGAGCTTCGAAGCTGAAAAATCCGTTTGAATCGAGATGAAATTGATCGTAATCCATGATTAATGGAACGAAAACTAGATACCCCCCCCCTTCTCCCTCGTTGAAACACATCTGGAGATTTCAGTTTACACAAAACGGTAACAGAAGAAAGATCGTATTGCAGATGGTGGATTTTCGATTTAGAGAGCCTTGCAGTGCTCAACTCCGGCGCTGAGAAAGGCATGTTGTGATGCAGAATAGCAGGATCCAGCTCCGTCAATAGTGGTAACTGGTATTTCAACCTGATTACTATTTACTAATCTAAATTTTAAAAGATCCGATTTTTTTTTATGTATGGTGAATTGGTGAGGCAATGAGGGGTATGAGATAGAAGTTACAACAACAATGGAAATACAAATAACCCTAAACCCACCTAAATCTCTTATCATTTTTGATGGTGATAACTTTATTAACTTGGATCATCAGGATAACTCGATTGAGATGATTGGATGAAGTGATGAACTACCCAGGATCAGGATTCAGGAGAGTCGAAGATTCTTCAATTAGGAGAAAACCCCACATTGGTGCTCACCATTTTCATAACTCAAGAGTCAAGATAAATGTTGCTTCCCTAAACCCAACAATGATTAGAGATATTCATAACAATAGTGCATGATGTCTATATCACTAATATCTGTATATCATTGTAATATCAGCTGATGAATATATAGATGTGCAGACAATAACTCTTGAGGATGAAAGGGGTTATACCCCATCTTACTAATTTCATTTGCACAGCTCTCATTTCTTCTTCTCTATATTAGTTGATGTATTGCAAATTCAGATGCTGAGAATTTAAAAATGAAAATGGCAGGAATAGATTGTCTTCTGTTCTACATCTGACGGATTTTCTGGCATTCATCTCATCATTAAGGTCCATGGTCAGCTTGATGGTATCGAACCTTTTCTCAATTTCATATTAAATTTTAGAGATTTTGGGTTATTGCAAATGAATCCTACCAAGGTTTTGGCCGTTGAAATGCTAATCGGAGTAATCACAAACATAAGTAATTTGAAATTTTTCTTTTTGTTTATGATAATGAATATCTGTGAGTTTAAAACTACATATACATGTCAATCCTTAATCGCTAAACTCTCTACATAGTTCAATTCTTTCAATTCTTTCAATTCTGTTTCTTTAAATATTAATGCCTTTTATCTCGAAATTTTGCTCGTTTTTATATATATTCAGAATTCATAAGCATTAACTGTGGTCAAGAAAATGATTATGTTGATAATGCAACGGGTTTAACCTACATATCTGATTCAAGCTTTGTCGAAAGTGGTATGAAACAAAAAGATTCCTAATCATGGCATGGTAAAAAAAATTGCATCGAATAAACAGGGATATCATTTAAGAAGCTTTCCTGAAGGATCCAGAAATTGCTATATTTTCTGAACATCATCAATTCATTGTCATATCTAGGTATCCGAAAGATAGATTTGTCATCTGTTGATTGTTTTTGATTCTATATCATATAATAAAATTTCTATTTTATTTCTTTTGTTTATTACAATGACATTTACAAAGATGAAATGGAAAAAATACTATATAACCTCTCAAATTACTACAATTAACATTTTTATCGTCATATTCTTACGTATTCACTATCACTTAATTAGGTGATAATTGATAGAAGATGCTAATCACACATATATTGGAATAGACAAACTCCATATGTATGCATAGATGTCTGCACGCAGAGTCTTTGGGAATTTCAATCCCTACCTTATTGTAGGACCTGTAATCATTTCATCTTCATAATTAGCCATAAAATCCGAGCTTATATATTTGCAAGTTCCACATGTTATTTCAATCTCTAAGCACTCCTTTAAAAGTGTCACGATATCATGCATCGATGATCTTTGAATGGATAAGGAAGGAGTGCATGCTGAGGCTATCTCAAGAGCTTTTCCAGCAGAGTTGATATCATATTCTCCATTTAACTTTGGATCAACAATTGCAAGTATATCCCCTTGTGCATGGATTGAATCCACCCATTCTGCCAATAAAATATAATCTTCGTCTGCATTCTTTATTACGGCAGGTTTACCTGTTATTAATTCTAGAAGAACGATTCCAAAGCTGTAAACATCACTTTTCTCTTTTAACTTGTGTGTTTTTCGATATCTACACATTAGAATGAATAGATGGTTGAAATTAGTTTGTGATTACAATTGCAAATGGAATTAAAGTAGTATATATATCTATATACTACTTTGACAGTAAAATCAAGAAAATTATGAATTGAAATTAGATGCATACATGGATCTTTTGAGTCTACTTAATTGATAGTTAGATATATAAAGACTTACTCAGGGTCGAGATAACCAGGAGTACCCAACACATTAGTTGACATATGCGTCATTGCATCATTATTTTCGAAGATTTTACACAATCCAAAATCCGCTATCATAGCTTCTAATTTCTCCGATAATAATATGTTGCTTGTCTTTATATCTCTGTGGATTATTGTTGTTTTGCATCCTCTATGTAGATAATCCAATCCTATTATATACAGCAAATAAATTTGAATCTAAAATTAAAACTAAATTAAATAAGAACCAGTTCGATTTACATAATTTTGTGTGTTTTTTGTTTTACGTACCTTCTGCAACTTCTAATGCTATCCTAAGTCGATCTCTCCAACATATTTTCGTCAAAGAGCTAATTGATCCTTCATGCAACAAGAATAATGTAATTTCAGTATGTGCAAAAAAAATATATTTTGGTTTGATGGTATCAAGCTTTTATATGCGATCGTCTAGGCGATCATACGATCCAACACCTGTAGGCGATCTGCCTTCACGTACTAGGCGGGTTAGGCGGATACGGTTGGATCTGTCTAACCCAAATACCTATTTAAATCTTATAAAAAGAAGAGTTAGGGTTTTAAAACCCTATTCCCTTATTTTCCTCTTATTTCTAGCCACTTATTTTTTTCTTCTCCCTCTTTTTCAGGCAGCCCTATGGCTCATAAGACTTCGTTAGTAATATTTTATTTTCCTTAAGACTTTTATTTCATTCTAATGATTCTATATATATTTTATTAATATTTCTAAAAATACAGGTATTTATAGTAATATTAGAAAAATACAGGGGAAATTATACAAAATTTCCATCGTGTTTAAGACGACGCCTAGGCGACCTAGGCGTTCATGCGATGGAGAGCTTGGATTATATTAACAAACCTGAAAGATGATCTTTTAGATTTCCGCCTACCATATATTCATATACCAATGCTAGATGATCTTTCTCATTACAATACCCAACTAAAGGTACTATGTTCTTGTGATGAATCGTTGTAAGGAGATGTGCCTGCATATACATATATAGTCATTAAACTGAAGTACGATCTCAAGATATGGTTCATTTCATTTAAAATAAATGAACTGTCTAGATTAATATCTTATAAGATATCTTGAAACGTTTTTTAAAATAATAATGGATGTATAAATGAGGCCTACCTCCATTTGAAATTCTTTTGATCCTTGAGATGAAGCAACAGAGAGATGTTTGACCGCCACTTGAATTCCATTGTTCATTGTTCCATGATACACAGTACCAAATCCTCCTTGTCCAATTATTTTATCGAAATCGTTGGTTATGTTGATCAAATCGATGTATGTCAATATCTTGTTATTGGAACTAAAAGATGGAAGACGGAAAGATCCTCTTCCTTTACTTTCAATAATTCTTTTTCGACCTTAATTAAAGAATTTAATATATAAGTTAGTAAACATAATTCTTAAAATTTGCAAAAATGAACTAGATAGTGTTTAATTAGCTTACCATAGAGTTTTCTTTTCCTTTTCCAAATAACAACCACGATGACTGTTATCGCGATAATTACCAAAGTAATTACCACAATAGGAATAATGATGACAATTTTGTTTGACTTTTTGTAAAGATTAGGATTTCCTTCAAATCTTACATAAGATGGAGGGGGATCCAACAATCAATTTTCATATATATGTTCACATCCAAAATATATGGGTGGAATTGAAACAAGATTACACAGGTTTTGTTTTTTAATTTTATTCATACCTTATGTTGAGGAATCCATCTTCAATTTTTATTTTCAAGCCTTCTGGTATATCCCCATTAAGATTATTTCTAGACACATCCCTATTGATAAATATATTATAACTAGTTAGTTAAAAGAATAATTGATAGTAGTTATAATTATTTTTAAAAAAATATACACTTACAAAAATTTAAGACTTTCTAAGTCTGAGAGGAAGTGTGGGATTTTTCCATTCAATTTATTGTTTGATAAGTCTCTGCATTTATGTCAACAAAATAATAGTAAATAAATTATTTATATTTTATTATATTTCTTCTCATTCATATTTGGATCTAAAAATTAAATAGAAAACCAGCTTACAAGTTTTCAAGTTGTTTGAGATCTCTAATTGAAAGTGCTATTTTCCCACTCAGCCCATTTGATGACATGTTCCTATAATTAAGTATTATTCAATATATACATACATTAATTAAAAGAAAAGAGCAAGTTACAATAATGAGTGATGAGATTATATGAGATAATTTAATCACAACAGTTAATCTCAATCTCAATAATATCATAAATCTTTAGATAAAAAAGATCAGATATCTCATATTATCTTATCATGCACATATTAACATGATTCTAACATGATATATGTAATTATGTAATATTGTTTTCTTTTGCATCAAATAAAACCGACTTACAAAGAAACGATTGAAAATTTTCTACATTTGATCCCTTTCCAAATTAAGTTCTCTGGAGCACATGGATCCCCTTGCCAATTCTTCTCCAATTTGTATGATTTTTTTATTTCCATCATGGCTTCAACTGTATATACATATACAATAAATGAATTGATTGATTGATTAATGAATTACATGTACATACTATATTTGACATATATACCTTCTTTCCCAGTAGAAATTAACTTTGATGTTTGTTTGACTTCATATATTTCCATGGCACTTAAGAGTGGAGGAAGTGTAGAATTTTTTGTTTTGCGAAAAGTCATGTAGAAAAAATCTATCGATACCTGCACTGGTGTTGGCTTGTGCAAATAAGTTGCTGTTAAATACTTTGGAAACTTGAATGGCCCGGATGACCGATCCTGAAAGCTCTTAAAAAAAGAAAAATTCCTTGATTGATTTGTTGTGAGGGATTGGATTTCTGCATAGTGGAATGCATAGACTATTTTCCGAGACGTGATATTATTGAGTGGCCACTGGAATGTGATATTTATATCTGAACCATTTGCAATGGGCGCTCCACATGTTTTCAACACATCCATTGGAGCTGGGTATTTTAAACAAGCTGTACATTGCACAATCTTTGATTCGGTAGATAACGTTTCCAAAGACTTGGAGTAATATGGAATCCAAAAGCGATCATAGATATCAGTCGGATACCTGAAAATACAACACATAAAATATATATGTAAACGATCGACATATAAAGATAGAAAAAAAAGATTTACCTTAATGTTTCATTTCTAATTGGTTGAACATTGCTTCGTTGAAAGAGGACGAATGATTGATTATTCGTCACTAAAGGATACATATCATCTTTTAAAGGCCTCAACTCCAAAGAGGATACAAATGGTGTCCCCAATCCTGTATTTACCACACAAACAAACATCCAATTTCTCGAAGCAAAAACCGAAATTTCTAAGAATACATGAGTTTTGGATCGTCCTCTAAGATCAACCGAGCTCCATAGATCGACATTCAGATAGAGATCAAACTGTGGAGGATTGTTTCTCTGATCATAATTGCCATACATGAATGATGCTCTTATCAAATACTTTTTATTTTCATCAACTAGTAATCTGTAGCAGTTCCTGATTCCATTCGGAAAACTTCTCAAATGATATCCTTGTTGGTTCGTTGCATATTGTTCCATATCAGTGGGGATCTTGTGAGTCTCACCAGTATCTACAAACCCATCAAAATCAGAAACATAGCGCAAACCTGTTGCGGTGTCTGTGTAGTTCTTTTCTTGTCCACAATCGATGCTTATGAATCCATCTACAATTGAATGCATGATTCAGAGTTAATTAACACGATAAACATATATATATAGTCGAAGAACATATAATTACCATCCATATTTTGTCCATTAACTGATAAAGAGAAGATCAACAATCCCAAGGAAACCAACAATATTGGCACTTCAGATGCACCTATCTTCTGTTCTTTCATGGATGCTTTTCTCACCATTCTCTGCTTTCGATATCTCTTTGTATATAAAATGATATGAATTGTATATAGGATATATAGATAGAAAAATGGCATCAGTCTTAGATGCCATTAATCATTTTAAAATCAAAATCAAAATCAAAATCAAAATTAATATCAGATACAATAAATAATACACTAATTCTCCTATATCAGTTATATGTGGATTACATTATTTTTACTTTCAGAAAATAAATACCCCATTATTCTATTACCATGCAAAATAGCTTAGTCAATTTTATTCCACTTGAATGATTATTTTTTATTTTTTAATTGTCGTTGTCATCTTTTCCACACTACATAAAAACATATATGAACTATTTTTGATGAAATTTCGTAGGTTTTAAATTATTATATAACAAAAATATCTAATAGTATTTTGAAAAATTTAATAAACCTATTACAAATAATTAGTTTTTTTAAAGCATTTAAGAATAATTAATTAGTTCATTTGACTTTAATTTAAACATCATTTTCTTTAAATTTATTATAAGCATCTAATTAAGAATGTCAACTTTGAAACAAAAAATATTGAATATTTACATTTAGAAATTAATTTGTCCTAAAAGTCAAATTGAATAATTATCAAAGAGATCGATTAGATCAGATGGACGTTATAAAAAGAAGAGAGAGGCACTATCTTTCCAGAAGTATACCTGATCCAGTCCACCCTGGTCCATAGGCCTGAGAGGAAAAAGGCTTGGTCCGGCAAGCCTGGCTAGCCTAATCAGACACCACTATATTTTCCTCTCTAGGGGACACATGAGAAGGATTTAGTTTTTGCCACTTGTAATACCAAGAGAGTAAATAGCTAGAGAGAAGTTTATGAGTTATATTCAAGGCTCATCATATCTTTTTTATTTCTTTGGTCTACGTCAAGATATATAGATGAACTACTAAGGCATGACAAACTTCCACTAGCCTGATGTACAAGGAACTAGATCACGATAATATCATCCTTATCAAGTTTGCCATTAATCAACGCATTCATGGTATCCTTCACAATTACATAAGAGACCCATCCATATCCTTGCCCTTGGAGTTGAAGAATGAAATAAGAAGGTCCATCTAGATCCTTTTGGTGCGTCCATATTGGGTGCACTCAGAGTGTCCAGATCATTTTTTTTCGAGATTTATACTTCTATTTTTGTAGTTATTCAATACACATGATAACCATTAAATATAAGATAAACACACCCAATCAGCTCAATCTCAAAATAGATATAATATAACATGGAAACGGTTTAGATTTCTTTTTCTTTCTTCCGCATCTGCAATTCTGCATCCGGAAAAGAGATGCAGACGGTGTCGCATATCCACTACCTCCATCCGTCTCCTCCAGATTCCGATCGCATTTTCTCCTAACCAACATCACCACCAGGAATTGCAATCCATCTCCCTCCTCTTCTTTCTCCAAAACCCTACACAAATCCTATCTCTCTTCTTCCGCTTCCACTTCCTCCACCTCCGCAGTCATTGTATCTTCTGATTTCCGCCCCACTCCACGACAATCCGCTGTATCTGCACTCAAGAACTTCGCCGACTTGCTTGCGACTCTCTCCAGGTAACCCTCTCTTCGTAATTCCAAAATCTGCCTCATTTTCAGTGTGTTGATCGATCGTATATTCATATGCTAAATTTGGTTCAAATGTTCAATACATTGCCGAGATTTACAAAGCTTTATGCTCGTTACAGGTTTGAGAACGTATTGCTCGTGCAAGACTTGAATATTATCTTGCGACATTTTGGGAATTTGGGAAGATGGTCAGAGGTTTCTCAGGTTATTTCATATTCAATGATAGCATTTTGTTTTTTTCGATATCAGGGAGTCGTTTTTTAGGCATTTTAGCCACACATTAGTTGAAATCATTTGAAAGCTCTGCAAGTGTATACCAGTTTAACTAATAAATCAATCAATAATAATGCAGCTGTTTGCAATTCCATTCTTGGTTGTCTGATAAAAAATGACAAGATCGAGAGCACCATAAAATTGTAATATTAGCTGATGAATATATAGATGTGCAGACAATAACTCTTGAGGATGAAAGGGGTTGACCTTCCACATCACTCTCCCTTGGAAACATACCAGCACAGTTGTAAATAAACCCCATCTTACTAATTTCATTTGCACAGCTCTCATTTCTTCTTCTCTCTATTAGCTGATGTATTATTGCAAATTCAGATGCTGAGGATTTAAAAATGAAAATGGCAGGAATAGATTGTCTTCTGTTCTACATCTGACGGATTTTCTGGCATTCATCTCATCATTAAGGTCCATGGTCAGCTTGATGGTATCGAACCTTTTCTCAATTTCATATTAAATTTTAGAGATTTTGGGTTATTGCAAATGAATCCTACCAAGGTTTTGGCCGTTGAAATGCTAATCGGAGTAATCACAAACATAAGTAATTTGAAATTTTTCTTTTTGTTTATGATAATGAATATCTGTGAGTTTAAAACTACATATACATGTCAATCCTTAATCGCTAAACTCTCTACATAGTTCAATTCTTTCAATTCTGTTTCTTTAAATATTAATGCCTTTTATCTCGAAATTTTGCTCGTTTTTATATATATTCAGAATTCATAAGCATTAACTGTGGTCAAGAAAATGATTATGTTGATAATGCAACGGATTTAACCTACATATCTGATTCAAGCTTTGTCGAAAGTGGTATGAAACAAAAAGATTCCTAGTCATGGCATGGTAAAAAAAATTGCATCGAATAAACAGGGATATCATTTAAGAAGCTTTCCTGAAGGATCCAGAAATTGCTACAGACTATATGTCCAAATAGATAAAAAAAAGTACTTAATTAGAGTATTATTCCTATATGCTAATTATGATACATTGAATAGAATTCTTCAGTTTGATTTCTATCTGGATGTCGATCTCAGTTGACCTTAATGGGTCTGATACCATACAGTAGAAATAATGGCTTTTGCCTAAAAAAATCGATGGTGGTTTGTTTGGTAAAAATATTTGGAACACCATTTATATCATCCTTAGAGTTGAGTCCATTGGACAATAACATGTATTCCTCTTTGTAGAAGCCAGACAATCGCTTTTTCTCTTTCAAAGATGCAATATCGAATCAACTTCAGATTCAATACTACGGTATGTAATCTGTTTCTTCTTTCTCTTACGTTAAGTATAGATTATTGGTTATGTTGGTTGATTAATTCCCTCACCAGTAATTACTCTTTGCATATGTCTATATTTTCTGAACATCATTAATTCATTGTAATCCGTTGATTGTTTTTGATTCTATATCACATAATAAAATTTCTATTTTATTTCTTTTGTTTATTACAATGACATTTACATAGATGAAATGGAAAAAACACTATATAACCTCTCAAATTACTACAACTAACATTTTTATTATTCCCTATCACTTGATCAGGTGATAATTGATAGAGGATGCGAATCACACATATATTAGATAGAATAGACAAACTCCATATGTATGCATAGATGTCTGCACGCAGAGTCTTTGGGAATTTCAATCCCTACCTTATTGTAGGACCTGTAAACATTTCATCTTCATAATTAGCCATAAAATTCGAGCTTCTATATCTGCAAGCTCCACATGTTATTTCAATCTCTAAGCACTCCTTTAAAAGTGTCACGATATCATGCATCGATGATCTTCGTTCGGATAAGGAAGGAGTGCATGCTGAGGCTATCTCAAGAGCTTTCAAAGCAGAGTTGATATCATATTCTCCATTTAACTTTGGATCAACAATTGCAAGTATATCCCCTCGTGCATGGATTGCATCCATCCATTCTCCCAATAAAATATAATCTTCGTCTGCATTCTTTATTACGGCAGGTTTACCTGTTATTAATTCTAGAAGAACGATTCCAAAGCTGTAAACATCACTTTTCTCTTTCAACTTGTATGTTTTTCGATATCTACACATTAGAATGAATAGATGGTTGAAATTAGTTTGTGATTACAATTGCGACTGGAGTTAAAGACTTAAAGTAATATATATCTATACAACCCGTATCAGGTGTGGTTGTCCGCACCTGATACCTCCTACGGACGCCCACCCGGATTGACAACTGAATTGACAATCTGACGGTGCTCCGTTGCGGACCGTACCACAACGCGGTGAGGGGACGGCATGAGGTCCGTTAACTTCAACAAAACCACCGAAGTCCGATCATCCGATGATTGAAGAGCCCAAACATATCGCGGTAAGGCGAAACATATCGCGGTAAGGCGCCATCGCGAACCTCATGCCACGGTCAATCATGATCGGAACCCATTGGTATGGAACCGCGGTGTGTTCGGGTGATGGAACCCATCGCGGTTCGTCCCCAACCGCCCGAACCGTGTAACGTAACCGCGATGGGTTCCAGATCGCGAACCTCGTGTCGGTGGTTCGGGCGATAGGTCCCAGTACGGGAGGTGGATCGTTCCCAATGCGGAACGGCGACCGCAGTCATCCGCATTGAGGATGAACCGCATAAAAAATGCACCCTATATCTATATATGGCTTTGACAGTAAAATCAAGAAAATTATGAATTGGAATTAGATGCATACATGGATCTTTTGAGTCTACTTAATTGATAGTTGGATATATAAAGACTTACTCAGGGTCGAGATAACCAGGAGTACCCAACACATTAGTTGACATATGCGTCATTGCATCATTATTTTCGAAGATTTTACACAATCCAAAATCCGTTATCTTAGCTTCTAATTTTTCCGATAATAATATGTTGCTTGTCTTTATATCTCGGTGGATTATTGTTGGTTTGCATCCTCTATGTAGATAATCCAATCCTATTATATACCATAAGCAAAGAAATTTGAATCTAAAATTAAAACTAAATTAAATAAGAACTAGTTAGATTTACACAATTTTGTGTGTTTTTTGTTTTACGTACCTTCTGCAACTTCTAATGCTATCCTAAGTCGATCTCTCCAGCATATTGTCGTCAAAGAGCCAATTGATCCTTTTTGCAACAAGTAAGAATAATATAATTTCAGTATGTGCAAAAAAAATATATTTTGGTTTGATGGTATCAGGCTTTTACATGCGATCGCCTAGACGATCATGTGGCCCGATACCTGTAGGCAATCTGTCTTCATGCACTAGGAGGGTTAGACGGATATGGTTGGATCCGTCTATCTAACCCAAATACCTATTTAAATCTTATAAAAATGAGAATTAGGGTTTTAAAACCTTATTCCCAGCTCATTTTCCTCTCAATTCCAGCCACCTATTTTTTTCTTCTCCCTTTTTTTCAGGAAGCCTTATGGCTTCGTAAGTACTATTTTATTTTACTTATGACTTTTATTTCATTCTAATGATTTATATATATTTTTTTAATATTTCTAAAATTATGCAGACAATGTCTAGGCGACCTAGGCGTTCATGCGACGGAGAGCTTAGATGGTATAATTTTAACAAACCTGAAAGACGATCTTTTAGATTTCCACCTGCCATATATTCATATACCAATGCTAGATGATCTTTCTCATTACAATACCCAACCAAAGGTACTAGGTTCTTGTGATGAATCGTTGTAAGGAGATGTGCCTGCATATATATATATAGTCATTAAACTGAAGTATGATCTCAAGATATGGTTCATGGTCTAGATTCATATCTTATAAGATATCTTAAGTGTTTTCAAAAATAATAATGGATGTATAAATGAAGCCTACCTCCATTTGAAATTCTTTTGATCCTTGAGATGAAGCAACAGAGAGATGTTTAACCGCCACTTGAATTCCATTGTTCATTGTTCCATGATACACAGTACCAAATCCTCCTTGTCCAATTATTTTATCGAAATCGTTGGTTATATTGATCAAATCGCTGTATGTCAATATCTTGTTATTGGAACTAAAAGATGGAAGACGGAAAGATCCTCTTCCTTTACTTTCAATAATTCTTTTTCGACCTTAATTAAAGAATTTAATATATAAGTAATTAGTAAACATAATTCTTAGAATTTGCAAAAATTAACTAGATAGTGTTTAATTAGCTTACCATAGAGTTTTCTTTTCCTTTTCCAAATAACAGTCACGATGACTGCTATCGCGATAATTACCACAATAGGAATAATGATGACAATTTGGTTTGAACTACGTACTCTTTCCGCATTTGTGTGGGTTTTCGCAAATATTAGGGTTTCCTTCAAACCTTACATAAGATGGGGGGGATCCAACAATATTCACTTTTCATATATATATGTTCACATCCAAAATATATGGGAGGAATTGAAACAAGATTATACTTGTTTTGTTTTTTAATTTTATTCATACCTCATGGTGAGGAATCCATCTTCAAAAATTTTTTTCAAACCTTCTGGTATATCCCCATTGAGATTATTCCTAGACACATCCCTATGGATAAATATATTATAACTAGTTAGTTAAGAGAATAATTGATAGTAGTTATGATTATTTTAAAAAAAATATACACTTACAAAAATTTAAGATTTTCTAAATCTGAAAGGAAGTGTGGGATTTTTCCATTCAATTTGTTGTTTGATAAGTCTCTGCATTTATGTCAACAAAATAATAATAAATAAATTATTTATATTTTATTATATTTCTTCTCATTTATATTTGGATCTAAATAAATTATATTTCTTCTCTGCTTACAAGTTTTCAAGTTGTTTGAGATCTCTAATTGAAAGTGCTATTTTCCCACTCAGCCCATTTGATGACAGGTTCCTATAATTAAGTATTATTAAATATATACATACATTAATTAAAAGAAAAGAAAAGAAAAGAAAAGAAAAGAGTGATGATATTATATGAGATAGTTTAATCACAACCGTTAATCTCAATCTCAGTGATATTCTAAATCTCTAGATAAAAAAGATCAGATATCTCATATTATCTTATCACGCACATATTAACATGATTCTAACTTGAAAGAAAATATTTTTCAATTTATGATATATGTAATTATGTAGAGGGTAATATATATTATTTTTTCATCAAATAATTAAAACGGACTTACAAAGAAACGATCGAAAAATTTCTACATTTGATCCCTTCCCAAATTAAGTTCTCTGGAGCACATGGATCCCCTTGCCAATTCTTCTTCAATTTGTAGAATTCTTTTATTTCCATCATGGCTTCAACTGTATATACATATACAATAAATGAATTGATTGATTAATGAATTACATGTACATACTATATTTGACATATATACCTTCTTTCCCAGTAGAAATTAACTTTGATGTTTGTTTGACTTCATATATTTCCATGGCACTTAAGAGTGGAGGAAGTGTAGAATTTTTTGTTTTGCGAAAAGTCGTGTAGAAAAAATCTATTGATACCAGTATTGGTTCTTTCAAGTACCAATAAGTTGCTGTTAAATACTTTGGAAACTCTTCTGGCTTGGTTTGCTTCCAAAAGCTCGAAAGAAAAGAACAACTCCTTGATTGATTTGTTGTGAGGGGTTGGATTTCTGCATAGTGGAATGCATAGGCTATTTTCCGAGACGTGATATTATTAAGTGGCCACTCGAATGTGATATTTATATCTGAACCATTTGCAATTGGCTCTCCACATGTTTTCAACACATCCATTGGAGCTGGGTAACCTAAACAAGCTGCACATTGCATAATATTTGATTCGGTCGATAACGTTTCCAAAGACTTGGAGAAATATGGAATCCAAAAGCGATCATAGATATCAGTCGGATACCTGAAAATACAACATATCAAAATATATATGTGAACGACATATAAAGATAGAAAAAAAAAGATTTACCTTAATGTTTCATTTCTAATTGGTTGAACATTGCTTCGTTGAAAGAGGACGAATGATTGATTATTCGTCACTAAAGGATACATATCATCTTTTAAAGGCCTCAACTCCAAAGAGGATACAAATGGTGTCCCCAATCCTTTATTTACCACACAAACAAACATCGGATTTCTCGAAGCAAAAACCGAAATTTCTAAGAATACATGAGTTTTGGATCGTCCTCTAAGATCAACCGAGCTCAATAGATCGACATTCAGATAGAGATCAAACTGTGGAGGATTGTTTCTTTGATCATAATTGCCATACATGAATGATGCTCTTATCAAATACTTTTTATTCTCATCAACTCGTAATCTGTAGCAGTTCTTGCTTCCATTCGGAAAACTTCTCAAATGGTACCCTTGTCGGTTCGTTGCATATTGTTCCATATCAGTGGGGATCTTGTGAGTCTCACCAGTATCTACAAACCCATCAAAATCAGAAACATAGCGCAAACCTGTTGGGGTATCTGTGTAGTTCTTTTCTTGTCCACAATCGATGCTTATGAATCCATCTACAAATTGAATGCATGATTCAGAGCTAATTAACACGATATACATATATAGTCGAAGAACATATAATTACCATCCATCATCTGTCCATTAACTGATAAAGAGAAAATCAATAATCCCAAGGAAACCAGCAATATTGGCACTTCAGATGCACCTATCTTCTGTTCTTTCATGAATGCTTTTCTCACCATTCTCTGCATTCAATATCTATATATATCGCTTTGTATATAGAATGATATGAATTGTATATAGGATATATATTGATAGAAAAATGGAATCAGTCTTCAGTGCCATTAATTATTTAATGTGAAATCAAAATCGTAATTAATATTAGATATAATGAATAATACACTAATTGGAATACATTGTTTTTACTTCCAGAAAATAAATACCCCATTATTCTATTACCATGCAAAATTGCTTAGTCAATGTTTTTACTTCCAGAAAATAAATACCCCATTATTCTATTATCATGCAAAATTGCTTAGTCAATGTTTTTACTTCCAGAAAATAAATACCCCATTATTCTATTACCATGCAAAATTGCTTAGTCAATTTTATCCCATTTGAATGATTATTTTTTAATTGTCATTGTCATCTTTTCTACACTACATAAAAACATACACGAACTATTTGTAGGTTTGAAATTATCATATAACAAAAATATTTAATAGTATTTTGA
Source organism: Zostera marina (assembly GCA_001185155.1). Lineage (NCBI taxonomy): Eukaryota > Viridiplantae > Streptophyta > Magnoliopsida > Alismatales > Zosteraceae > Zostera > Zostera marina. The sequence continues at coordinate 284,223 of LFYR01000650.1, read as the reverse complement.
AAAATTTAATAAGCCTATTAAAAATAATTAGTTTTTTTTAAGCATCTGAGAAATTGATTTGAGTGATTATTTGAAATATTATTTTAATCAATGACAATCATATTGAATTGACACAATTAACATTACTTGATTTTTTAGATTATTTTGACTCTTGACTTTTAATATATATTTTGATTGGTTTTGCTTAGTCTTAATAAAATAATCAAAAATTATTGATATACATATAAATTAACGATCTTGACAAGGTAGACTTTTTCTAGAAGCCTTGAACAAAAAATAAAATGTTTTTAAGATTTAATATTTCATGTACATATTAATGTTTTTAAGACTTCACCTAACCAGACCACACCACACCTGAATTGTATCATATTCCAGAATACTATGATTCTTTCTTATTATTGATCACAAGTTCAGTATAAGTTTAATACTCCCTTTCAAAGTTGCCATCTACCTAATATTTATGTTGAATCGTGATCCTAAGGCTATAGTACGCAAGCAGTAACCATGTCGTTCTCCAATGTATCGGTTTTCGATCTCGAAGGTAAATATCTTCTCCTTGAAGCCCAATGATATCCCCGATTATATGCTTTTCTTCTATGTAAGGCTGAAACCTATCAAGTGGGCCCTCCGATGGACAATGTGCCTCAACTCTTCTAGCCAACTATATAATCGTGTAAGCATCATACTCTAACTTCAGGCTTGTCTTTCCGATCTCCGACGTCCTCTGCGAGGCGTGTGCATGCTTATCTCAAATCACTCAAATGTTAGGTACAAACGACTTGTTACCCATGAACGTTTGTGCCAGATGTTGGGGGTTAAGGTATGCGGGTATGCACGCCTTCCGTTACTTCTCGATAACCAAAGCACTAGTAGTGATGCACAAAATAACCAAATATCATGCACTAATAAAAGAAAGATGTTGAACCGTGATCTGACTAGTGACCACTTAGTAAGGGTCGTCGATCCGGGATTGCTTGGACTATGAAGAAACACTCTTATTCCGATGAGTGATTCGTTAACAAGAAATCTTGCACCCTTTTTTCCAAGGGTCCCTCAATCCTATTTATAGGAAAGGTCAAGACAAATTTAATAATCTACTTCTGTAGACGTGAAATGACCTAGAAAACTTCTAGAATAAGGTAGACAACCTTGGAGGTGAGGGATCTTTGACGTAGAGGGGGTGGTCGACCTTGGAGGAGGGTAATCAATCTTTTTTGAAGTTAGTCGACCAACATGGAGGGTTTTCGACCTAGGGTGAATAATGATACCCTAGCCTAGGCCGCATCTGACCTTGTACCCTTATAGGCCCAAAGGACCAGCGTTGGAAGCCCATAGTGCTCCAGGTAGCGACGGTTCGAAAGAGCACGACTGGTGTCTAAGGACGCCCGACCCGAAGGTAATCATAGGATATTTGATTTAATTGGTAGATCCCAACCTAGAGGAGTAGACGCCATGTAGGTCCAATAGCCCTAAATCTAGACTATAAAGGGGATCCAAGGGTCCTAGCTAGCTAGGGGTTGGATTTTGGCAAGAGTGAGTGCCCTAGAGAGTTGATGCCCCCCACATCAGTGAGGTAGACGACCTTCTCTCAAGGTTAGTCAACTTCAGTATGATAGAGTCGTCTATCTTGTTATGGTCGAGGAATGGGAAGGTGATGTGGGAAAAACAATAATCGATGAAAATGTATTAAAGAGCGGAAAACAAATGTCAAGTTCATTAGTTATTAGAAACGGAAGGGAAAAGGCGAATGAAATAAATTAAGCAGAACGACGATGACCAAAAGATCCCGATGACCGACAGAACTGAGCACAGTTGGACACATGTATCATCACTATCACGCAATTCCAAAGATTCTTAATACATCAAGGTTATTGGAAGAGGGAGGCACTATCTTTCTGAAAGTATACCAGACCGAGTCCACCCTGGTCCATAAGACCTGAGAGGAAAAAGGCTTGGTCTGGCAAGCCTGGCTAGCCTAGTCAGGCACCACTATATTTACCTCTCTAGGGGACACATGAGAAGGATCTAGCTTTTGCCACTTGTAATACTGAAGAGAGTAAATTAAACTAGCTAGCTAGAGAGAGGTTTATGAGTTGTATTCAAGGCTTATCAGATCTTCTTTATTTCTTTGGTCTATGTCAAGATCCATAGATGAACTACAAGGAACTAGATCACGATGATATCATCCTTATCGAGTTTGTCCTTCACAACTACACAAGGGACCCATCCATGCCCTCATCCTTTGAGTTAAAGAATAAAATGAGAAGGCCCATCTAGATCCTTTTGGTGCGTCCATATTGGGTGTATAAGAATATGTTGAAATCCAGGGTAAAATAGCAATTTACCATGAAACATGAGCTAAGGACCTAAGTAAAATAAAAATAATTCAAAAGTTGTGATAAAACAGAATAAACAGCTAGTTATTAACTAACAAGGTCTTATTCATAAATGTTTCAACAAAAACGTTATTAGGACCTAAGCGTAATAAAATAAACACAAGGTTATAATATTTCAACTATGATCAGATAATAGAAGGATCAGTTTATAAATAACTTATTATTATAACTTGTAAAGTACACGAATATTATGAAATTAATACAAGGATTACTAAGAAAATAACCAAAAGTGTAAACCAGGTCAAATAAGGACCTGATTGGTATTTCTAATTATTTGTGTATGTTTACAGGAACATTTCAAACCGAATTAACGGTCAGGAACTGGACCGATGGACAGGGGCCGAAATGAGTCCAGCCCACAAGCTATACTTGGTTAAAATTAGCTAACAAGTTTAGATACGAGAATTAGTTGATAATTACTTAATAAACATTGTATAAATAAATGATGTATTTACAATGATTGATTAAGTTAATACAATAGTTAATCACTTTGACCGATTAACGTTAATTCTCGAAAATCTTCTTCATTCCCTCTTAGCGTCAGTTATTGCAGGTATCGCCCCTTTCTTCTTGGGCGGAAAACCCTAATTGTCTCTCTGGCCACTCCGCTGCACTTCGACCATCCCATACTTGGGGGTCTTGCTACATTGTCGCCAACGGCTCCACCGCAATAGGAATTTAACATGGTATCTGCCAATAACACTCCTGACGTCCCTCCGGTCAATCGTTCGGCCACTTCCGCATTATTTTCGGCTAATCATCCAGCCGCGTCTGTTGCGCAGCCGCTCAATCCAATTGAGACACCATCAGCTTCACACGAATCCTCGTCTGGGTCCACTGGAAAATCTCGCGCAAACAATCATGAAGAAGGTTTGTATCAAAGCTCCATTTTCAAGAGACAAAGATCCGAGAGGTATATATCTCCTTTACAAGATCCTGAGTCTCCATTTTTTTTAACCTCCGGTGATCACCCAGGGGCAATATTAGTTCATGATAGACGTACTAATTGGTGAAACCAACTATATAACTCGGTCCAATGGGATGAATGTCTCATTGGTTTCAAGAAGAAAAGATGCCTTCATCTCTAGACAGATTTTAATGCCCACAGACTTTGCTATTAGAGAGTATAACATATGGAAAATAGTTAATGGATTAGTACTAGCATGGATTTTAAATTCAATTTCTCCTCAAATTCAATCAACTATTATGTACACTAATGATGCACATCAAGTTTGGCTAGATCTAGAGAGTAAGTATAAACAAGGGAATACTTCCAAAGTAAATCAAATCAAATATGAATTGTGTTGCTTACAACAAGGGTCCATGTCTGCTTCTGAATTTTATGACAAATTCAGATATATTTGGGATCAATTGGTACAAATAGATGAAATAAAAGAAAAGTTCTGCAAAGGATGCAAGAAACTTTATCAACAGAAAGAAGAGAGTGCATGATTCATCAGTTCCTCTTAGGACCGAATGAAAGCTTCTACAACCTAAGAACCCAAATCCTTTTATTAGAAAATTTGCCCAATATGAATAAGGTTCTTGGGTTAGTTATACAAGAAGAGAAACAGAGGTGGACAATAGCAATGAAAAAAATGAATCAACCTTCTATGTTAAAGATAAAAATCCAATAGAAGGAACAAAAATCATGTTTTCTAAAATGGAAAGAAACTTGACACTAGGTTCTACTGTGATAACTGTAAATATTATGGCCATACAAGGGGGAAATGTTATCATCTAGTAGGCAAACCAAAAGAGAAATTTCAGAAGAAATTCCGAGGAAAAAAGAACCAGAGCAGCACTGCAACAACTTCAAAAGTTGCAAATCAAGCAACTGCCTCCAACAGCCAGCAACAACTAGTGCTAACCCAGGAAGAGATCCAACTGTTCAAGGAACTCATCTCCTCAACTAAGTCAAACTCTGATAATATTTTTCTTTTTTCTTTTAACATTAATAATTATATTGATAGATGGATAGTAGATACTGGTGCATCACAACACATGACTGGTAATCTATAATTATTCACCAACCCACCAATTAAAGAACCTAATCACTTTGCTACTATACCTAGTGGGAAAACATTAATAGTTCAAGAGGTGGGTTGCATAAAAATTTCAGAAAATCTATTTTTAAAGAATGTTTTATATAAAAGGATTTCCGCCATCTAATGTTACAAGGATAGTCGGCGGACATCCGTCATCAATAAAATTAACCGTCATCAATGAATTGACGCCAAACTTTTTCCGCGCGATATTTTAGATGGCGGATTCAGTTCCCGCGAAAATTTTGAGATTAGATGGCGGAAATCCGTCATCTATACAATTTTTGGTGAGAAATGGGGATGGATAATAGATGACGGTCTTTAGATGACGGTTATGGGGTTTTAATGACGGTGTTCAAGATGGCGGTCTTTAGATGGCGGAAATCCGCCATTTAAAGACCGCCATACAAGGTCTTATTTCTTGTAGTGTATATATCCCTGAATTCAAGGTTAATCTAATAGCTATAAGCAAGTTAACCTTATACAATGACATTAAAGTAATTTTTGATGATCATTGTTTTCAATTTCAGAAAAACAATTCTGGGAAAGTGATTGGCAAGGGTGAGTCTAGTGATGGATTATATTTCTTCACCCCCCAATATTTCCTAGCAAATTCAGCCATTGATTTCAAAACTTGGCACCAAAGATTATGACACATCTCTTCAGAAAAATGAAGCTAGACACTAGTCTCCAAATACAAAATTAGATATAAAAATACCAAATGTAATAATGATAGTTCAAGTTGTGATAAAAATAATTTTTCAGATTGTAATAATGAATTTTTTGGTAAAAATTCTGTTTTGAATAAAATAAATTTTATTCAATATAATTGTAGAATATGTCCATTAGCAAAACAAGCTAAGCTTAAATTCTCAATTAGTTTTCTAAATCTGAAAATATTTTTGATCCAATTCATGTAGATATATGGGCAAATTTTCAATTATGACCCATGATGGTTTTAATTATTTTTTGACTATTGTAGAAGATTTGAGTAGAGGCACATGGATATATCTAATTAAAAATAAATCAATGGCAATAAAATGTATTGAAAAGTTTTATAAAATGGTTAAAACACAATTTAGAACCAAAATCAAAACTATTAGAAGTGACAATGGAGGAGAGTTTACTTCTAACAATTTTAAGAAAATGGTTGAAAAATATGGAATAATTCAACAATTTTCTTGTTCTTATACCCCTGCACAAAATGCAAGGGTAGAGAGAAAACATAGGCATCTCTTGAACATTGCAAGACCATTACACCTTCAAGAAAATATTCCATTAGAGTATTGGGGGGAGTGCATTTCTAACAGCAGCCTGCCTAATTAATAAAATTCCTTCTAAAACTATAGAAAACAAAACACCTTATAAAATAATTCATAAGAAGATACCTAACTATGAAAATTTAAAATCTTTTGGTTGTCTATGCTATGCTTCAACAACACAAATAGAAAACAAATTTTCACCAAAAACTTTTCAAGAAATTTTTATGGGCTATCCAAGAAGTATTAAAGGATACCTCATACTAAGGTTTTCAGACAGGAAATTTTTTATTTCCAGAGATGTATCTTTTAGAGAATCCATATTCTCATTCAAAGATAACATAAATTCAGAAAACACAAAAAAACCCAATAATTTTCAAAAAAATTATGATAATGTTTTTTTACACTTCGGATCACAGACGGCTACCCGTCCCCTGCGGCACGTCTGTGATCCGGAGTGATTTTATTTATTTAAAAGACTAAAACCATTATGAGACACACTCCCACTCCTCTCCGTCCCGTCGGCTCTATTTCTGTCGCAGCCTCCGCCCAATCAACCAACCGTCGTCGTCCCAACCTAACACTCCCAATCCCCAAACCTGATCCATTCCCCAGATCTGACCCACCACTTGCCGTCCCTCTCCCACTCCCACCTAACTCATCTGCCTCCTCATCCACGTCCTCCGTCTCTCCGTCCATCCCTGCAACCTCCCAACTCTCAGATCTCGAGAAACTTCGTCGAATCGGTAGCGGATCCGTCGATTGCAGTTCCGGGAACCCATCGCGAGTTCCAGGGAACTGGAATCGAGTTCCCCGGAACTCACGATGCCTCCTGGAACCGTCGATTCCATGCCAGGAACTCGCGATGGGTTCCTGGAACTCGATTGCAGTTCCGGGGGATGGGTTCGAACGGACGGCTTGGAGAGGTATGGAGGACGGACGGACGAACGAACGAATTCAGAAATCGAGTATAGGAGGACGAACGAACTGCTTGGAGAGGGTATAGGAACGAACGGCGGGATCGAATGTCCGCGAATTGTACCGTTCGAAAAAAGGGTCGTTCCAAAATTGCGCCCTGTTTTTTTATATCATGATGATTTAAATAAGTCTTGGTATGACTATAAAAGTTATAACCAAGATAAAAACAAAACTAAAAACCATGATCTAAATAAAAACATAAGATCATAAAACAAAAATAAATCTCATAATCTGATAAGTAATTCAGATACAAGATCAGAAACTGGTCAAACATATCCAGAACAACCTGAATTATATAACTCACAAAATCAGATGACCAATCATATGGAAAACATCAGTGTGAGAAAAAACAAAGAAAATTATGCTATTGAATCAAATCATAGCCTACAAAATGATAGAAATCCTATCCATAATTCTGAAAATGTTCAGAATGCCTATAATTCTGAAAATATTCAGAATGATGATGAAATATGATCATCAAATATAGAAATACCAGTAGAACAACAAAATATTACTCCTAAGACTACAGGAGATCAAATTGAACATCAACAAGCTGTCCCCTGCACATTTCCAGAAAAATCAATGGAAATAACTGGAAAAAAAACAACAAGAACAGGAAGAGTAATCCATATATCAGAAGCATACAAGGATTTTTTCCTTGAAAATGACAAGGAATATGGATGTAATAATAAAAAAAAAAAATACCCAATATGCAATCAAGTTTCATATCATAGAATTAAGAAAAATCATAAAAAATTACTTCATCAAATATCAATACATGATGAGCCTCAATCATTTTCAGAAGCTTCTAAAAACCCAAAATGGGTAGAAGCAATGAAAAAAGAAATGGAGGCACTTCATTTAAACAAAACTTGGACATTAACCACACTTCCTCATGATAGGAAACTTGTAGGTTCTAAGTGGATTTATAAAATTAAATATAGACCAAATGGTGAGATAGAAAGATACAAGGCTAGACTTGTGGCAAAAGGATTCACCCAAAAAGAAAGTTTTGATTATTATGAAACTTTTGCCCCTGTGGTCAAAATGCCACAATTAAAACAATAATTGCAATTTCAGCAATTAAAAAATGGAATATCTATCAATTGGATGTAAATAATGCTTTTTTTCATGGAGACCTCCATGAAGAAGTATACCTCAAACCACCACAAGGACTCCTCAATGAAAGAGATAAAAGAGTATGCAAATTAAATAAATCCCTATATGGCCTAAAACAGGTATCTAAGAACTGGTTTGCAAAATTGAAGGGAGTTTTACTTGAAATGAATTTTCCCAAATACCTTCTGATTATTCATTGTTTGTTAAAAACAACAATGAAAATATAATATACCTATTGGTATATGTTGATGATATCATTATTACAGGGAACAATGAGACAGAGATGTTCTTAATAAAAAAAAATATTGAAAAAAACTTTAAAATCAAGGATTTAGGAAAGTTATCCTATTTTTTAGGAATTGAAGGCTCATACCCACCAGAAGGTATATATATATCACAAAGAAAGTATGCATTAGGCATACTAGAAGAAAGTGGTCTCATAGATGCAAAACCTTCAAAAGTACCCATGGAGAGGTATGTACATCTAAGAAATGAGCAAACCAAGGTTTTAACAAACCCAACTCTATATAGGTCACTAGTGGGTAAACTTATATACCTAAATATCACTAGACCTGACCTAAGCTTCCTTGTCCATTGGCTAAGCCAGTTCATTGGAAATCCTAAAGAAACTCACCTTCAAGTTTTATTCAAGGTGATAAAATATCTCAAAAATGCTCCAGGACAGGGCATCTTATATAAAAGTCAAAACCAAATGAATCTTCATGGGTATTGTGACTCAGATTGGGCTTCTTTCTCAATCAGCTGGAAGTCACCAGCAGGATATTGTATGTTCTTAGGAACATCATTAATTTCTTGGAAATCCAAGCTTGTGAAGCTGAATATAGAGTCATTAGTAAAACACAATGTGAAATACTATGGCTGCATCAACTTTTTAAAGATTTAAAACTAAAAATACAAATGCCAACATCACTATACTGTGACAACAAATCAGCAATTTATCTTGCTAATAATCCAGTATTTCATGAAAGGAGTAAGCATATAGAAATCTCATGTCATTCCATAAGGAAAATGATAGATAAAGGGATAATTCTATTGAAACAAGTAGGTACAAAATACCAACTTGCAAATATTTTTACTAAATCTCTAGGAGAAAATGAGATTTCAGCATTCTCTGTCAAGCTAGGAATTCATAACATGTATTTCAAGGCTTGAGGGGGGAGTATAAGAATATGCTTATTATGAAACATGAGCTAAGGACCTAAATAAAATAAAAATAATTCAAAGGTTGTGATAAAACAGAATAACCGCTAGTTATTAACTAACAGGGACTTATTCATAAATGTTTCAACAAAAACGTTATTAGGGCCTAAGCGTAATAAAATAAGCACAAGGTTATAATATTTCAACTATGATAAATAACTTATTATTATAAATAACTTATTATAACTTGTGAAGTACACGAATATTATGAAATTAATACAGGGATTACTAAGAAAATAACCAAAAGTGTAAACCAGGTCAAATAAGGATCTGGTTGTTATTTCTAATTATCTGTGTATGTTTACAAGAACATTTCAAACCGAATTAACGGTCAGGAACTGGACCGATGGACAGGGGCCGAAATGAGTCCAGCCCACAAGCTATACTTGGTTAAAATTAGCTATCAAGTTTAGATACGAGAATTAGTTGATAATTACTGAATAAACATTGTATAAATAAATGATGTATTTACAATGATTGATTAAGTTAATATAATAGTTAATCACTTTGACTGATTAACGTTAATTCTCGAAAATCTTCTTCATTCCCTCCTAGCGGCAGTTATTATAGGTATCGCCCCTTTCTTCTTGGGCGAAAAACCCTAACTGTCTCTCTGGCCACTTCGCTGCACTTCGACCATCCCAGACTTGGGGGTCTTGCTACATTGTCGCCAACGGCTCCACCGCAACATGAATTTAACAGAGTGCACTCGGAGTGTCCAGACTAATTTTTTTGAGATTTATACTTCTATTCTTATCCTTATTCAATACATATGATGACCATTAAATGATTTTTGGACAACTAGGTTATAACATGGTCACATGGATAAATTGGACGGTTTAGATTTCTTTTTCTTTCTTTCACATCTGCAATTCTGCATTGAGACTGGCAGTGTGTGGATTAACGGATTTAGATCTGTTTAGAAGTCCGGGAGAGAGATGCAGACGGTGTCTCTGATGAACGCTTATCCACTACCTCCATCCGTCTCCTCCAGTTTCCGATCGCATTTTCTCCCCACCAACATCACCACCAGGAATTGCAATCCATCTCCCTCCCCTTCTTTCACCAAAACCCTACACAAATCCTATCTCTCTTCTTCCACTTCCACTTCCACTTCCTCCACCTCCGCAGTCATTGTATCTTCAGATTTCCGCCCCACTTTACGACAATCCGCTGTATCTGCACTCAAGGACTCCGCCGACTTGCTTGCGACTCTCTCCAGGTAACTCTCTCTTCGTAATTCCAAAATCTGCCTCATTTTCAGTGTGTTGATTGATCGTATATTCATATGCTAAATTTGGTTCAAATGTTCAATACATTGCTGAGATTTATAAAGCTTTATGCTCGTTACAGGTTTGAGAACGTATTGCTCGTGCAAGACTTGAATATTATCTTGCGACATTTTGGGAATTTGGGAAGATGGTCAGAGGTTTCTCAGGTTATTTCATATTCAATGATAGCATTTTGTTTTTTTTCGATATCAGGGAGTCGGTTTTTAGGCATTTTAGCCACACATTAGTTGAATGATATTGAAATGTATAAACTCTCAACACCTGACATACATGCAGCTTTTTGATTGGATGGTGCAGCATGATAAGGTAAATATTCCATCCTACAGTGGTTTTATCAAATATGCAGGGAAAAGCCGAAATCATTTGAAAGCTCTGCAAGTGTATGGCAGTTTAACTAATAAATCAATCAAGAATAATGCAGCTGTTTGCAATTCCATTCTTGGTTGTCTGATAAAAAATGACAAGGTCGAGAGCACCATAAAATTGTATGATCAGATGAAGAAGGATGGATTGCAACCAGACTTGGTGACATATAGTACTGTAAGACACTATGATTGATGTTACATTTTCATTTTAAAACATCTTATGGCACTTTGAATTTTGATTACTATCTTTTGCTACACAGCTTCTGGTAGGTTGTTCAAAACTGAAGGATAGTTACTCTAGGGCAATGCAGTTGATGAATGAACTTTTGAGCACTGGTTTACACATGGATGGTGTAATATATGGGACTTTATTGTCGATTTGTGCTTCAAATAATTTATGCGAAGAAGCAGAATCTTTTTTTGAACAAATGAAGGCTGAAGGTTTTACTCCAAATATATTCCATTACAGTTCTTTACTAAATGTGTATTCAGTCGATGGAGATTATTTGAAAGCTGAAAGTTTGTTGAAAGAAGTGAAATCTGCAGGAATAGAGTTAAATAAGGTATTTTCTTCTTCTCTTTTAAGTCTGTTATACAATCTTAAAGTTTTAGAAAATAACATTCAATTTCCCAATTCCTTGTAGATAGGATTGGAGCATATCCAATTTCCCAATATGTTGTGAAAATGAGATTGTGAGTAAAATCAGTGATATTATTACACAATTCCTGAGTCTACCAACATACTTTTTCATGTTTATTTTTGAAGATTGACATAACATTTTTGAATTTGTTTAAGTTTATTTCTGGTGGTACCAGAAACACAAGTCTCCCTTGTTCACCCCGGTCGAGAGAGGAGTACTGGTGATACCAGAACCCGTACTAAGAGTACGGCCTAGGATTCTGGCTCTTAGACACCCGTAACTGTGCTGAGGCCCCTGGAGGCTCGTGGAAGATCGAACGTCGTAAGAAGGTCTTGGGTTAAAGTCAGACCCAAACCAGATGTCCAATCCCTAAGTATGGACCCAAAGGAGAAAGAGTCGAACCGTCTGAGAAGAGTCAATTAGATCAGTCGGCCGACCGACTGGAATATGAGTTGATTCCCCCTAGGATCGACTAAGGAGAATCGATTCCCTCTTGGATCGACTGCCCCCCAGTGGTGTGAAACGACTCATTTACCCTCCAAAAAGTCTATAAATAGTGGAAGAAATTCATCATTTGGTAGGTTTTTCACATCGATTGACTATTTCTAGAGCAAGGAGTGGAGTGTGCGATGCGACTAAAGATCCAGAGCTTCCGGTCGAACCGACTGGTAAGACCCCTGTGTCAAAATCCATCGGTCGACTAGTCTAGGAATCGACTAGACTAGGATCGACTAACATGGACACCGATGAGGTTCCTACCCTCATCACTTTCCACACTGTTTAGTCGTGCACTTTTTTGGTGGGAGATGGGGTTTTCCCTGGGTTAAAAAAATCTTGAATGCTTTTTTAATGTATTCTTATCAAATAAACTGGAGCTATGATTAATATAAATTTTGCAGGTTTTCTTAACAACTCTGTTGAAGGTATATGTCCGAGGGGGTTTGTTTGAAAAGGCCAAGGAATTACTTGCTGAATTAGAATCTTCTGGTCTTGCTGAAGCTGAGGTAGACTAAATTCTATAATACATTTGAATTATATACTATTATAGATTTATAGTGATAAATATATAGCTTGACTGGTTGGTGTCTAGGCTTCCAAGCAGAGGGTTAGTTATTAGATGGCATAGGTACATATCTTGAGCTCATATGTAAGATAACAGATTTCTTGAAATTTCAGCTGTAGGTATTGCTTCATCATTGTCTTAAATGTTAGGTATCAAACTTATATTGAAAATAATTTGATAAAATTTGAAGGTTGTTTTTCTTCGTCTAATGTCTATAACAATGTTTCATGTTAAAAGAACTTTGAACTTACTATTTACACATTTCATTGTAGATGCCATATTGCTTACTGATGGATAGCCTTGCAAAAGCAGGTCATATTCAAGAGGCCAAAGCTATATTTGATGATATGATTAGAAAAAATGTAAAATCTGGTGAGCTTTTGATTAATAAATATTTATCAAATTAATTTACAAAATGTTTTTTTTAAAGAAAGACTAAAGATGCCCAAGAGGTTGGATTTAATTTGATGTTTGATATGTATGGTCACTCAATGGTGACAGTGATCTGATCACCACTCCTTCAACATATCATATTGCAAGATCTGATGATCATAGTGCACTAGAATGATGGTGTCTAAGCCCTATTACAACTCACTCATAAGTTTAATACAAGACGGGCTATTTATAGGGATTATTTTGGGCCAATTCCAAAATAATGACTCTTTAATTAGATATTTAGTTGGCATTCAAAATAAGATTTGTTTTAGTTGGCACTTAACGAACAAAAGATAGTCTTTTTTAATTTGTTTTGTTTAATTTTTATGATTACAGATGGATATTGCTACAGCATTATGATTTCAGCATTCTGTCGAAGCAGATTATTAGAAGATGCAAAGAAATTAGCCATGGATTTTCAAATGAAATATGGAAAATATGATTTGGTTATGCTCAATACACTTCTCAGGGCTTATTGCAATATGGGTGATATGGAAAGTGCAATGCAAATGTTAAAGAAAATGGATGAATTAGCGATTTCTCCTGATTGGAATACATTTCATATATTGATAAAGTATTTCTGTAAAGAAAAGTTGTATCATCTTGCCTATCGAACAGTAGAGGACATGCATAATAAAGGACATCGGTTGGATGAGGTTTGTTGCTTTTGCCAAATCTTTTTCTGTTACTCTCTTGAATATCAGTAATGTCTATAGTTGCCTACGAAATGGTGAGGGTACTTGTTTAAAAAGTAGCGTGTGGTGAGCATTCTTTAATTTTCAAATTATTTATATTTCTTTTGTATCTAAATTTTAAAAACAAATCACTTGATATTGAGATCTAAAAAGTAAAACTTGTTCACATTCCTTGCCACATTGATAATATATATATACATTTCAAGAGATAAAAGAGTTCGATATCCTACTAGCTACTACCAATATGGAATAAAGTAAAGCAATACGTTGTAATAGAATCAGTGAATAAAAGTATAAGCAAAAAATAAAGATTATATCAAAATTAATTAAATATATCTAACTATCTAACTATCGACAAGTTTATCTTAGAATTACTTACAGGAATCAGGATTCTTTCAGAATCTTAGATACATCTAATTGAACTAGTAAAAACTGTAAAATATCTTTAACCTGCCTTTTCAAATTGTCTTACGTATGCAATTTGAAAGGAATATTTATTTGATTGTTGTGTGTAGGAACTCTGCTTTTCTCTAATCACGCAACTTAGTCAAAATGATGCCTCAGCTGAAGCATTCAATGTTTATAACATGCTGAGATACAGCAAACGAACTGTTCGCAAATCGCTTCATGAAAAAATGCTAATTATCTTAGTCAGAGCAAAACTTCTAAAGGATGCGTATGTAGTAATGAAGGTAATTTTGACAATATTTTTTATTTTCACACTTTTTTCTTTCTTTTCTACCATTCCAGATTTTTTTCTGCCTACCTAGGATAATGCTGAAAATATCTCCGATCATGCTTTGAGGAACTTTGCTTTATCATATATGAAGTCGGGCAATGTTAATATGATAAATGATGTTGTGAAAGCAATCTCTCGTGCTGGTCGCAAAATAGACCTGGTAAAATTTGTTATTAATTCACTATTTCCTTAAACATTTAAATTTTCTCAAGTTGTTTTCATGAATCAACCCTTTCTATGTAGAATTCTAACAAATTTGATAGCCATTAAATATTTTTTTGTTGATTGAAAATTTGAAATGTTGCTGGCTGCCTGGCTCTAACACTCTAACTTTCTTATTTGTGCGAACTATACCTAATATGCTAAACAACCATTTGCAAATATGATGAACAATAGCATAAAGTAGGTAGTTAGGTACCCTCATGTACTTTGAATTTTAATGATAGTATGTATAGAACTTTAATAATAGAATTTTAAAGACATCAAATATGCTTCCTTTGAGCTGAAAAATATCTTTAATGCATAAAATATGCTTTTGAGTCTCCTAAGGATTTTATATACATATTGTGGTTATATGGTGGATGCTTATAAATATTGTGGTTATAGTCATCAAGTTTTCTATAACTAATATTAGACATTTCTGCAATCCGTCATTTTGTTAGGTTTTGTTCTTAATAATGTATTATTTTTTGATACTCACTAAACATATTGTACTGAGATAACCTTATTGTAGTATGCGATTATAAATCATTAAACCCTATTAGTTCAAGTGGGCTGGCAGAAAACTAATTTATATATTACAGATTATCAGATATTATCTAATGGATATTTACTTAATTGCTTGATGGATTCAATCACTGAATCACTTGATTTACTCATAAAATAGTTGATTTGTTATCGACATTTTCATTTTTTCTTATTTGCATGAATCTTACATCTTCGTATGGTTTCAGGAGGTTTTTGGTACAGCTATAGAACGTTATATTTCCAAACCAGAAAAAAAAGATCTTCTATTGCAATTTCTGCAATGGATGACAGGACAAGGTCACACAATTGATTCTTCATCCAGGGACCTTCTTCTGAAGAATTCAGATCTATTTGGTCAGAAGCATGTCATAGCTGAAATTCTTTCTAAACAACATGCAATGTCAAGAAAAGCAAAATTCAAGATAGTAGAAAAGGAGCTTTGACATTATACACCTAGTAACTCACAACTTTTTTGGAATTTACCGCATCTTGTATATTTATCCTGTTTTCGACGGTTTGATGCACTGCATACCCTCTAAATTTTTTGATACTTTTAGTAAAAAAAATGAGATGCTGTTGTAATTCGTATATACAAGTTGTCAATGAATGTCACATCATCATCTTTTAAGTTCTAACATAATACGCCCAGAAGTTAAGTTTCTGAGGCTTACATCTTAAAATTATTTTTGCAATGATATATGGAGAGAAGCCATCAGTGGTCAAGGAATAGAGGCTCTCAGGTTTAGATTTAAATAATGTTATTCTTTCATTATTCTTTTTTTTATGAATTCAAAGTAATTTTCTTTAAATTGTTTTTTATTCTACCACCAGGTAAAATGTACAACTGGAGCAAAGCATTGCCATTTGGTTTACCAATAGTTTCTTATACAACTTAACAATGTCCTAATAAATCAATTGAAAGGTCAGTTTCTTCTCCAAAATTGGAATGAACATGTATGGATATATTAAATTTAATATATTGTATTAATTCATCCTCCTTTTAGTCCTATGCTTCATAGTTTCTGTTATAATGTTAGAACTTAATATACCACTTTCAAAATATTATAAATCAATGGCATGTTACTTGGATTTAAATAAAATGGCGTGTGGACTATTATTATTTTATTGCATCCGATCGAAGTTTTTTATATTAAGTTGGTGTCCGTTTTAAACATCTCACAAAATATCAGGTGATTTTGCAACCTGGGAGCGATATCTTGATGATGGAAAGTTGCACATTTTAAAATATCAATATCTCATGGACGAATTTGATTCTCTATTTTATATTCTATATTGACCATTTTCTGGTGTTTTTTTAATGTAAGATCACTGAGTTATCACTTAGCCGTGTAGCATACATTCTCTATCTCTCAACTTGTAGAGATTCGTTTCTATGGATTTTCCTTTTCTTTTCCAATTCATCTTCATATTTTTTATATTCTAGGCTTCAGAAGAGGCTGAATAATATTTACAATTGGGAATTGAGACCAATTTTATCATTATTTTGATATTTTCTATTCTCTTGCATAGTTGCATCTCTTAAAATGATAGTTGGGGCACCACTTTACCTTAAAGAAATGTTAGCCCCCATTTTCCTAGCAAACTGTACAAAGTTTTTGTAAGGAAAAATATCCACTTAGGATATTATTTTTTATGGTTAAACTGGGAAGATATCCAGATAAGAACTATCTTAGCCATATTCCACAGTCAACTCCAAAGAAGTGATTAGTTAGGTATGACAGAATAAAAATATTATAATTCAAGTCTTGTTGTTATTAGGTGAAAGGATGAGTTGTTTGTGATAATACTTTGTTTTCTTTTAGTTTCAGGGAAAACTCCTCCCCCACCAATGTTGACCAACATACAATCGTCCAAAGAAGGTCTAAGACCTTTGGTGATACTGATATATCTGAAATTTACAGTTTATGAAAATCATTTGAGCTAAATTATTGTTCCATTCAATTTTCTTCTGGATTATTATTTAAAAAAAAAAACAAGTCAGTTCCAACTTCTAATTAAATAATTGTCATTTTCCTAGTTTTTAAAAATGTCATTGAGCCATTAACACATATTCATATAGGTTTGTAATTTGTACTGTATTTTCCTTTGGTCTAATTAATTATAAGTTGAAATGGTACCTACACCAGATTGAGACAAGTAAAACTCTTGCTGCTTGGTGCTACCTAATCTGGACATAAATTGACAGTAAGATGCTCTTTTTGGCTACTATTTGACAAGGTTAAAATTTTCAATTGTTCTGTTTTTCTTACAATGATGCTATGATAGTGGCATCTTACAATGATGCTATGTTTTTCTTACAATAAAAGTTTAAAGTTGTTCATTACTATTTTTCAAAGTCACATCTTATATTATTTATTATTTTATAAAATACTCATTCTTGTCTCATTGAAATATGCATCACATAAAGATCTATTGTTTTCCATTATTTTGATTTCAATGATTCCATCTTATTTTGTAGTTGTTTAGAAGATATTTGTATTAACTTATCTACCACTTCTTGATCTTTATCTCAAATATAAATAATATCTCCAGTTGTTGTTCTCTTTTGAGTCTTGACCACTTCTACTTAACCACATGTGTAGAAAATTGAAATATATAACAAAAAAAGAAAGAAAAAAAGACTGAAAAAATTACTTAAGACAAACTCATTCCTTTTCTGTATTCAATTTAAATTAAAGCTTTGTTTTACCAAAACATAATTTACCATGATTTTCAGTTTTATGGGAAAATGATTTGGTGCGGTTAGATGTGCTCACTCAATCTGGTACGTTCGATATAAGTAAATTTTGACTGTTTAAAAATAAATTTTAGTTGACTGTATGATCCAATTTGGAGAACCAAGTTCAATGGTCTCATCCAGCCGCATGGAGTCTGATCTGATCTTGGTTCTATATTTCCATGTATATCGTTGTGTAATATTGAAATTTCCAAAGTAATTCATGCAAATTTTCCATAATAATTTAAGTCAAGTTTATCTACAATCACGGATCTATGAATAATGATTACTTTGCTCAGGATTCAGAAGCTTTAAAAGCAATGGCCATTTCTCATTTGATTTCATTCAAACTATCTTCTTCATTCCTCCACTCCGCCGTCATCAATGGGTGCTTGTCAATCCTCCCCTACGCCCCAGGAAACAGAACAACAGCAAGAATCCGAGAAGGATGCTGTGTACATAGTGGAAGATGATGAGGCAGAGCTGTACTCTCCAGACGGGGCAAGAAAGCTGGTCTCAATCTACTCAAAACAGGGGAAGAAAGGTCCAAACCAAGACGCTGCAATCCTCCGTCAGGTCAGTTTTTTTTCTTTTCCGGGAACAACCACAAGTCAATCTTTTTCTTCTTTCTTGTTTGTTCAATCACGAGAATCACAGGGCTACGGAGTGGAAGACGGGGTGTTCTGCGGTGTATTTGACGGCCATGGTCGTAAAGGGCATTATGTGAGCAAGGTTATCAGAGACTATCTTCCTTCTCTACTACTGGCCCAAAGGAACGCCCTTCTCTCGAATGATCCACTGGCTGAAAGCTCCGATGATGGCGATGACGACAACGATGTTGATGATGATGATTCAGACGAGGATGATCCGTGCTCCTCGTCGGCGTCGGAGATGTTCGATGAGTGGAAAGAGGCGTGTGTTGGTGCGTTCAAAGCCATGGACAAAGAACTGATTCATCGCCTGCCATTGGGTTGCTCCTCTAGCGGTTCCACTGCCGTCACCATCGTCAAAATAGGGAGCGATGTAATTATCGCTAATCTTGGAGACTCAAGAGCCGTTTTAGGGACAATGATTAACGGTCAACTCACAGCCGTTCAACTCACTACCGATCTCAAACCCGGTCTTCCTCGTAAGCCCAGCCCAACCTCATTTTTCTTTTCCACGATGTTTATTTTTTTAATTCGAATTTCCCTAGTAATATATTATTTACCAATTTGCCATCGTCTTGTTAGATGAGGCAAAGAGAATTAGGAAGAGAAATGGTCGGGTGTTTGCATTGAAACAAGAACCAAACATCCAAAGAGTATGGTTGCCTAATAGTAACTCTCCCGGACTTGCCATGGCTCGAGCGTTTGGGGACCTTCAACTAAAAGACTATGGCGTCATTGCCGTTCCACAAGTGTCGTACCACCATCTCTATGATAATGATCAGTTCATCGTCCTCGCCACTGATGGGGTAGGTACATCATTTTTTCAATATAGATGGTGCGATCAGACCTTATTTAGTAATTGGGTGCGCTCATTAGATCCTACTTTTTCGACACACCCTTAGATGGGTTTTTCAAGATCAGGATCAGGTAGCCGCAATAGTCGAATTGGATCCTAGTTGTCTAATTACTATGTTCTAAACATCTTCATAATTTTGATTTTTATATTGGTTTTGAGATTTAAATATTGATTGACAAGTATTGGTATTTTGGTAGGTATGGGATGTGCTGAGTAACCAACAAGTGGTTTCAATTATTGGTTCGGTAAAGAAGAAGCAAAATGCGGCGCATGCTGTGGTGGCGATGGCCGGTCAAGTGTGGAAGCAGAAGTTTCCAACATCAAAAATAGATGATTGCACCATTTTGTGTCTGTTTCTTCATGATATGGAAGATACTTAGATAATACATATATGGAATATTGCAATTTTTGTATTACTAATTCTCAGTGAAATCCACACAAAATGATTAATCAGAAAACGTTGTGTTACAGAGTTATTTATACTCAAACTAAAGATGTTAACTAACTACCATTATTTGTTAAATAACTCTATTGACTAACTAACTATTAATTGATATTACAATTGACTTATGACATGATAAGAAATATAAATTATTGCATGTTTGACTTCTCACACTAACTACTTAGATATTTGGAATCTATAGAATTATGTTCGTCCGTTTGTGTATGTAGGTAGGGTTTTGGACACAGTTAAACCTTAAATTCACACAATACACACGATTCTTATACTTCATACCAATTTCTCTTCTCCTTCATTTTTCCATTTCCCATGGGTTCTTACAAAAAAATTGAAAATGTCAAAGATTAGGGTTTTCAAGTTGGTTATTGTGCAAGTTGCTTGATCAAAGATGAAATGAGCAAGGTCTTCAATATCTCTGGTGTTCAAAGTTTAGGAGTTTTTCTTCTTCTTGAATTTCACCTATCCTCATTATTAGCTAGAGTATCATTGCAAACTAATTAATATGGTATACAATGATCCTCATAGATCCTCTTACAAACATAGGGTTAATAAGTGATGTTTAATATCATGTTAGGATTTCATTTAGTATAGGTTTAATTTTATTTACTAGAGTATTAATTGTTGTGATTGCGACTTTCTCATGGTTTGATTAAAAAAGATGGAACACAAATACCTGAAGCTTCCTATGCAAAGAACAAATACATGTGAGTTGTGGTCCTATGATTTGATAAAATCTACAACAAAATGGTAGCATGATAGTCCAAACTCGATCTATACATGTCGCCATGTCGGCCTTTGATCTAGATTTTCACCACTCACCTGATATGCGAATTTGTTGAAGTAATATTCTAACCCTTGTTCCCTATCATAGTTTTAAGCCTATGATATTGTAAGGGTTTATAAACCTACGGTAATCTTGATTAACGACATGAAAAGAAAAGGGGCATACATATTCTATTTATACAAAAAAATTCTAATACGGATGACCTCACGTAAGTAATGGCAACCGAACAGTCGAAAAAGTAATCTTATCTAACGGAAATGATGAACAACACACGCCCTATATATATATAAAGTGTGTCGTGTACTTATAACCACAAAAGATGGTTTGGGAATAAAAAAGATACTCAAATTTTAACTCTGAATCATCTTAGTCATCAATCCCTTAGTTAATTAGTCCATTTTGGATTTGATTATGTTTATAACATTATTTTCTATTCTTAACTGGAAATCCATCCCTAAAACTAGATGGTGGTGTGGGTGTGAAGTAGTTACTCTCCCTCCTCACTCACACACGATCGTTCAGATAAACCTTTTCTACTTTTCTATTACAAATGTAAGAATACAATTGGCACCAGGTCTTTTACCCAATGTTCTTGGATGTATTTATATTACTCCCACGTTAAGGGGGGTGATGTCCTTCAGGTCAAATTCCCCCGCCGTATGGTCTGTATCCACGTGGCATTCGTAGTACTGATCACCATCTATGAATATAGTCGTGGCCTCCCGCATGGGATGTGCCCCTGGTAGGTTTCCGATGTGTGGTATCTTGAACTTCGGCTTGAGGTAGTTCTGCACGTTGGCCTCCTTATGGGATAGTTCCATTGTCTCCGTGAAGGTGTTGGGGAGCTTTCTCGCAAGGGAGCCCGCGAAGAGTTTGATCCTCTCGTGCCTATCACTCCTACCCCTCCTTATTATCGAGGATGGGGAGTGGCTGCGATGCCTCCTCTCTTCTTCATTGTGGACCCTCGTCCGCATTCTCTGATACGATTGGTATGGTTCCAATACCTCTTCCACTGGGATCCTCCATTCCGGGGTTACCTCTCCGTCTCGGATGACCAACGACTCCACTCGACGGTGCCTCTCTGTCTGATCCTTTCTTCTTCCCAATCCACTTCCCTGACCAGTGATCCTCCTCCTCCTTTGTTTGCGTGTTCATTTCATGTCGGGTTTACCACTAACGGTGTTAGTGCGAAGTATTTACTTTAACTCCTCACTCACACACGATCGTCTAAATAAACCTTCTCTACTCTCTCTATTACAAGTGTAAGAATACAAGTGGCACCAGGCCCTTTATCCAATGTTCTTGGGTGTATTTATACTACTTCCACGAGTCGAGGCTCCAAACTCGTGGGTCTTCGGGTCCAGGGGTCTTTGGGCTTGCAGACCTGTATGGTTCCTGGCCTAGTCGTTGGGCCATGGTACCAACACCAGACATCCTTAAAATCTTCCTCTTCGATCAATGTGACCGACATCTTCCAAACCTTCTTCTTCTCTATGATGTCTTCATCCAAATCGACGGGTAAAGAGTGAAAAACCCCTGAAATATATATTTACCACAATATATAAATTCCTAGCTATGCACTGATCATTGATGGCACTAACTACTCATGACGATTTGAAAAGAAATTGATCAAGATCGACAGAGAGGGGAGGGAAAAGACACATAGCTAGTAAAATCACCCTAAATTTTAAACTCAATTTTACCCTAGTCTAATCATCTCGATTTTGTTATTCAATTCTACCCTAAAAAATCAATTTTATTAACTACAGAAATACACGTATTATACGACGGAATAAACATAACGAAATTCTGTCATCTAAAGTAATCACTACGGTTTTCCGTCATATTTAGTCCGCCACAGAAACATTGTTTTGCTTGGTCATCACCATACCAATCAATCTATCCAAATGTTCTTTTTCCTTGAACATTGTTACATGACAAAATGTTTTGATTCTCATCTCTTCGAACTAGAACACATATTTTGTTGTTGTTGAATGCTTCCATCTCTTTAGTCATTGTCAGATGCCATTTTTGGCTATCAGATCATAATTATGGGGAGATGTAACCATATCCATATCCATATCCATACCTGTACCCGCCCCGATGACATCCTAATCTGGGGAGATGTAACCACGTCTGGAAAAAGTACTTTTTAATTAAGATAATGAGATTAGTAGTTGGTAAGAGATGTCTTATGACAATATCTCACAAAAGAAATCAGAAATATATTGTTATTTTATTTAATGTACGGTTGAGGGTTTATCATATAAAATGGACGGTCAAGATCCATCGACATCATTCGGTCATCTTATAAGATGGTCAAATACTGTTTCCTTATATTTCTCCGTCCTCCCAACCCCCCTCCCCTTTTCGCGACCTGCTGCATCACTTCCCCCCATTATGACGATTAGGGCTTTCTTCTACCTCCTCCTTGCGACACTTCTGATTGCCTCGCCGATCTTCCAAGGTAATTCGATCTGGATTTTTTTTTTCTTCCCACATCCCTTGTTTGAATGTAACTTCACGGCATAATTGTTTCGATGTCTTGAATGATCTGTTGATTCGATGATTATCCATATGTTTTTTTGAGGTTTTTCTAATGTTTGCATGGTTGATTTGTTTTTTTCCTCCTCTCTCTCTAGTATTTGTGGATCTGGGGATCTGAGATCTCACCTTGTTTTTTTCAATTCAATGTTTGCAATTGTTTGAGCTAAAAATAATAAATTGTGAATGCATAGCAATTTTTGTTAGACAGATCGATGGATTTTATGGTTTTAATTTTTAATTTACGATTGTTTGCATATGCATCAAATGGCATCGACTTGAAAAATATAATCTTTACCCGTTGCTTTTGCATGATTTCTGGATCTTTCTTTATGCCGATTTCTTGCTTGTTTAAATGTATCATTTCTCCATTTTAATGGAGATTTGATTTAAGTTCAATATGTAATAGTTGACTTTTCTGACTTTCGAGATTTCATATGCAGTTGTAAGATGCCAGTCAGATGTAGATACTTCTTCTGAAGTAGAAATAGATGACATTGGTAATGATGGTGGTGATGATGACAATCAAGATTTTGGAGATGTAGTATTAACTTCAGCTCCTGGTATTGACACTGTGTGTGTGTTCCCTCAAAATTCTGCTCTCAGTAAGCATTTTCTTCATTTTTGTGACTTTTGTCTATCTGCATGCAATGTTTTGTCACATTCATGGTTGTTTAATTTTCAATTTTTAAATGCAGTGATTACTGCTGGAGAAGAGACTGAATTGTTAGTTGGAGTTAATAATGATGGTAAGCTGATAAAAACTTTTTAAATATTTATATTTCAATAAACCACCCTAATTTTGAACATTATGTTAATCAAAATTTTTGAGTTGAATTCACATTCTGTAAAATGTTACATTGTTCTATGGAATTTTGATTTTCCAAAAGTCATTCTCTTCTGATTTGTTAAAAAATTGTCAGGTAAATTGCCTTTGAATGTTGCAGCACTAAGAGCCAGTGTCCATTTTTCTTTCGACCACCAGATGGTGGTCCAAAATCTCACTGTTCAGGTATTTTTTTAATGCCTTTTTGTTTTAGATAGTTAGATGATTGTCATTCTTTAATATTCTTTTAAAGCTGATCCAAGCATTTTAAGATATTTGTTAAATATTTAGTATATTCCATAAAAAACTAGAAATCTAAAACTTTTAGTGCTTCTAATATTGTCCATTTGTCTATTTTAACATAATCATTCATATGTAAACCAAAATACATCATTCTAAATCTGTATGTTCGAAATCTCAAAATATTTTTACAATAATTGAATAAATATAATTTAGAATCCATTGTTTTTATTATTACAGTAGACTTCTTAAAATACACTATTGACTATTTCATCCTTTTATTAATTATTACATTGCATTTCAGGAATTCTATAATACAACTGTTCCAGGATCTGTTCAGGCAACATTCCTATATGTATTTGCTGTTAGCAAGTACTTACAGGTATTGTGGTACTTGCAAGTCTTCCAATGTATTATACGATGATAAAAGTTGTGTAACACTAAAAGCCAACTCGCAACACTAGAATCTGCGAAAATTTCTATAGTTTTGATTGGTAGAGTCTTCAATTGGATCAATTGTCTATCTTCTTTTCTATGTAGCCTGGAACTTTTGATTTAGTTGGAACAATCTTCTATGAGATTGATCAACAACCCTATCGAAGTGTTTTTTACAACAGCACCATTGAAGTTGTTGAAGCTGGAGGTTTCTTGAGCATTGAATCTGTTTTCCTTTTTACCCTTGGAGTTGCCTTGCTTGGGATTTTGGGATTGTGGGTGTATGGTCAAATACAAAACATCTCTAAGGTATTTTTAACTTAACTACTGACATACTTTAAACTTATAACTATGGATGATGCGATTCTTGTCTGCTTGCACTACAGAAAACAAAGAAGAGGGCGGCACCCAAAGTTGAATTAGGCACTGTAACAAGTGGAGCTGACATGGATGAATGGTTGAAAGTAAGCTCCATTCCATCCTTCTTGGTGTGTGTTAGTTTTGGACTTTGATTTGAATTAATTTTTGTTTTGTTGTCAATCAGGGGACATCTTTTGATCAATCCTTGTCTCACAAAGCTAAAAAGAAGAAGTAGGCATGCAAGAGGTTCTAAGTTTATGTTGTACAACAAACATATAATTCTTACTAGTCATTATTGATAGTGCAGGACTTGTTTTAAATTACAATTTTCTTTTATTTGATGAGCTTTTTTGCTCTTTATTTCGTTGTCTGTATTTCCATGGACGAATAAATGAGTCCATATTATTTAATGAAAATCGGGAAAAGTTCTGGAACCATTTAAAATTAGTTGATCGAGTGATTTTTTTTTTCCCGGTTAACTATAAAAAAGTAATCAAATAAAAATAAGTTATCAATATAAGTGGAAGTTGAAGGATATTGACGTTCTTTTCAGTTCTTTTAACTTCAAAGGTACCCAACTACCCATAAACAATACATTGAAGGCGCGATGCGACGGCGGTAGCAAGTTGGAAGGTTGACAAAATCTTGCGCCCAACTCGAGCTTATCATAGTTTTATGTTTTAATTTTGTAATCTTAATTAGTTGTAAACTCTTGAATTTAGTTAATAAAATTGGCCATTACCCTCAAAAAAAGATCATCTATTTGAATCATTTCTGTGTATGCAATATGAAAGATAAATCTATAAGTCATCTTTTTTTCAACTGTTTTTATTTAAGATCTTTTTTAATTTCGTTGGTTAAGCGTATGAATCTCGTCTTTTGAAAAATAATGAATATTTCAGTTTTCACTCAATTCAGTTCAGAAATTAGACTGAAAGATCAGACGGAGGTTGTGCAAAAGATTGCGCACCACTCTTCCTCTTTGGAGCTATTATGAAATGCTATTGAATCATGACATATATGGACGAAAAAAATAAAAGATACAGAAAACACGTTAGTAGCACGTTAGTAGGTCTCTGAAGTATTCTTTAAAATAGTTATTAAAGACATTAGTTTTTCCTTTGAACCGAAGTGTTACAAAAAGAGCTATTACCACCCTTTGAAGACATCTATGATAAAAGTATAGAAAATTAACCTTATGAAACAACGTATCTAGTTGCTGTATAACTAATGAGAGAGTTAATAAATTTCTTGTTTTTTTATGTAACTTAAACATTGTTATTATTTTAATGAAATTTAATTGTTTAAAAAAATAATAATGAATAGATGCCTGTTTTTTAAATCATAAACACGTAAGTCAGTAAAAATTGTAAAAGTGTTGGAATAATGGGGAGGGGAATCAAACGTGGTATATTTTTTGATTTTACGCTAAGATGAACGGTCTAGATTGAACAATCGAATTCAATCTTCGTTTAAAAAACTACGATCGAAATCATACTATTCGTCGTCGTCTTCGTCTTTCTTGTCCACCCTAAATTCCCAATTTTTCTTGCAATCTTCTATCATGCCGGACGTCCAGTCCACCGTCAATGACCTCATCTACAAGCTCAAGCGCCGGTATCTTAACTGAAAATTCTTCTCTCTTTCCTTCTAGGGAATCGCCGATTGATTTCTTCTTCTTCTTCTGACGTCTTTTTTTTATTGAATTGACAGGAAGATCGAAGGATCGCACGACACAGCGAAGCATGCGGCGGTGTTGCTTCGGATGGTGATTTCGCAGCAGAGGTTGCCGCAGTTGAACCAGGCTGCAGCGTTGATCGAAGCTGTGAGCAAAGTTGGAGAGAAACTCATCGCCGCCAATCCTGTGGGTATGCATTCCTTTGTGAATTTTGAATTCTGTTGATTTTTTAGTTAGTAGTTAGTGATTAGTTAGTCAAAGAGGTCAGAACAGAGAGGATTATTGAATATCAAAGAAACGTACTTCCTTCCTCAGTTCTCTCTGATGAGAACTTCCCATTCTGTTTAAGAATTAAGATATCCAATCGTGGTACTAAGTTCCCTTGATAGCTCGACTTTCACGCAAATTATCCCTCATTTCAGATGAATACATGTAATGGATTCTATGAATTCTCTAATATATTTCTTATTGCAATTTGTAAAAATTATACATCCTCCATACTGGCAAGGTGCCAAGTGTAGTTTCACAATATTTAATTCTCCAATATAATTTTTCACTGTTACAATGTAACTTGGGCATAGTCCTTGGGAATGGAGTTATTTTATTTTGAAAAAGAAAGATAAATATTTCTCAAATCTGAAATTGTTAAAATCTTTTTCCTTTTATTCTCATCCGGATGAGTTCTACCGTTTTGTTAAGGTCTGCCTTGGTGAAAACCGCACTTGGATAGTCTTTTGTTTTCTACTAACTAAGTGTGAAAGAGTTATTGTTGTTTTACAGTTGGTTATTATGTCTTTGTACTTATAGTCCTATCTTTTTTAACCAATCATTCTTCAAATCTTAACATATTTTAAAATATTTTTGGATGTTTAAATATTCACAGAACTTGCTGTGGGGAATATTGTCAGGCGTGTATTGCATATTATCAGAGAGGAAGATTTGGCATCTACAACAACTGCCATTGGAGGTCTAGGATTGGTTGTTGGTAGTGATGATGATGAGGTCTCAGAGCGATATAACAATCCAGCATTGTCTGCAGTAGCTGTTGCTGCTGCTGCCAGAAACACTCTAAGAGCCCCCTCTTTGTATACCCTTCTCGAGGATGCGTCTCATGCTGCTACTACCATTCCTCCCTCTTCTTCTGGAGGGGATTCTGAAGGAAAGAGTAGATGTATGTTATCCAATTGCATCATAACTAATAATTACTAATAAGTAATAGTGATTAATATATTAGTTCTTTTCTAGGTAATTATTTAATCATTCAGGTGGGATGGGAAAAAAATTTGCATAAATAACAGAACTTCTGTTTTTAGCTTTGAAAAGATTAAACAGCACAAAATATTATTTAAGAGTGAAGCGTCACATGCCTATATGGAATTATCTTTTATATTATAACATAATAATTTTTTTGTAGCAGCTGATAGAAGCCACAGATCTAAGAAGCTAAAACATGGGATTATTGAGGGGCTCAACGAACTGATCGATGAAATTGACAGTTGCCATGAGCAAATATCTGAGCAAGCAGTAGAGCATATACACCAAAAGTATCACTCTTTCTTGTCAAAAGTTAATATTTATAATTTATAAATATTTAAATTTTAAAATCTGATAGAATCGTTATCATTTGAAAATTTAAAAAATATATCTATATAAAATATCATTTATAATGTCAACAGGAAATATTTAATTTTTTTAAATCTAAGTATCTTATTTTTACTTTAATATGAATTCTATTATCCACTTGTTCAACATAGGTGATCCATGGGCATAGTTCAAAAAGCGATGCTTAAGCGTCGCTTTAAGCGAAAATAGCGGCAAAGCGGTTTTTTTGGACCGCTTTGCCAAACGCTTTATTCCAGTGGGTACTTGGGTCGGGTCGGGTCGGGTAAACGGGTTGGGCCAACCCATTTACCCGTGTAGGGATAACTTAAATAGTTTTTTTTTTTGCATATCATGGTCTAGGATAGACACCTGAGATGGACACCTTGCAAGAGGATGGACACCTTGCAAGAGGATGGACACCTTGCAAGAGGATGGACACCTTGCAAGAGGATGGACACCTTGCATTCATTACCAAAGCTGTGGATATAAAAAAGATAGCCACCTTTTGGAGTCCTGGGATGGACACCGACCTGTACAGGTTTATATATATTTTTTAAGATGATATGCAAAAATTATCAGGTTTATATATATTTTTTAGGTAATTATACATGTACAGGTTTTGGAAAAATTATATATATAAACAGGGGTATATATGCAATTTATAAAAAAATTGCAAATATTTACACATATGCCACTACCGCTTTGACCGCTTTAAGCGACGCTAAAGCGGTCAAAGCTGAAAAAGCGCTCCCTGGAAATTGGGAGCGCTTTGCGCTTTTTCGAACTATGATTTTAATACATTGCAGTCTATTTTAACATAGGATAATAGAAAATAAGAAAGGTATTTCTATAGATAGAATAACCAATTGCTATATCTTATTTAGAGATTTTCTGATTTAATATTTAACTTCGATCAATATTAATAAAATTTTGATAAGGTAAAAGAACGTACGGAGTAACAGAAACCACAAGTGTGAGAACTTTGAACAAGGATGGCAGCAAACCACTATTACCTTCATACTGAACCAAGTATAGTAAACCTGTATTAAATGACAACAAATAAAAGCTGAGCATTCATAAACATAATCTAGATTTTTTTTTTGAAGCAATAATCTAATCTAGATTCTTGCTAGCAAAAATATTAACTTATATTTCCAACTAATTTTTTTGCAAATGGTAAATTTTTTATTGAAACCCAAAACAAGCTACAAAATGCAAAATGACAGAAAAGAATTAAAAAACTCTCCAAAATTCTTTATCATTTATAATCAACAAATATACCATGTGCAACCCTGACAATCAGGGCACTGTCCTTCATTATTATTAATGAAAAACATTAATTGGTTCAAAAAAAATTGGCAAAGCAGCAATAACCATTAACTGGCTAACTACCTACCAACTATAACATATTCTAAACTCAAATGCAGATACTAACATGGTATTTCTTCTTTGAAGCTAACATGGTATTTCTCTTAATGTAGTAATTACTAATTAGTAGCATGTTTTTGTATGCAGAGCATATGTGGTCTCAACTCTCAACCTTCTATGCAGTAAGACAACTTGCATTCTCTTTTTTATTTTTTAGAGAGCATCGACGCCCTTTTATTGCCCCTCGGGACCTCTCCTGGCTGCCAGAAATAAGAAACTCCACTGTTAGCAAACTCTTTTCACTACCAGCCAACCACTAAAGCTTAAACAAACAGATCACACATCAAACTCTGGTATTTTCAGCTTCTCCCTTAATTTGCTATTTTCTTATACCAAAATAGTAGGGTTTTTTTTAATGTTGTGGTTGATTTTTATGTATCTAGAATGTTAAACTCATTTTATAGATTGTACATCTAGATTCTAGAACATGTCTAAAATATGGTTGTTTAAATTAATATGCAATGTTTGTTTGATGTTAAAACAGAGGATATCATAGAAATCTAAAAAAATCCTGCCAAATTTTTATAGCATGAATACCGCATATGCGGCCTATGCTGCACTTGGCCAACCACATTTAAAAGATCGATTAGCAGAACGATAGCCAGAATTTTTTTTGCATTACCTCTATGTAATTGCATGAGTATTTGACCAAGTGAGCTAGAAAGTGTTGTAAATGAGCCACATTTAGCTGATTCCTTGTATTCTGCGACTTGCAAAAATACTGATGAATGCCCATCAAGGATAGAAATTAAAGTTGAAACAGAAGCAATACGCGCCTGAGTGAATCATAAAAGGAGTTAGCAAACATACTTCACAGTTCAAATGAAAAGAGTGAATGCAATTCAAATAATACATTGATACAATAGTTTAAACTTTAAAATATCTATAAACTTCACATTGATTGCACTATAATGTAACAAGCTTATTCAACCAAGATATAAGCATGGTATATAATATATACACTAATACACAGTAAAGATGACAAGAGTACCTACTAAATAGTAAGTACTAAGTGTTAGAGTGTGGAGACGTTTTTCATTAAGGGCATTAAGGGCATTAATTATAATTAGAATAATTAAAATTAATGTAGGCCTTTTATGAGCCATTAGAATTAAATAGGTTTAATTATGTTAAATGGGCTTTAAGCCTTGTAATGGGTATTAGGGTTGCAAACACAAAACGGCAACCCTAATCTCCCGTATAAGTATCTTGTAATTACTTGTACTCTTTGTGAGAGAAAAAGAAGAAGAGGAGACACCCCGTGGACGTAGGCACATTGCCAAACCACGTAAATTTATTTTGTTCTTGTTTTTTGCTCGGTTTTCTCAGTTCGATTGAAGCATCGATCCTATCACTAAGTACTACCTACATAGAGAAAAAAGTGAGTGATTTTTGAGTACGAGGTGCCTTTTAAACTATGATTGCATAACGGGAAAGTAGAGTCGACATACTCATAGATTTGAAGGTGGCGCTTTAAGCGCTCCTGAAGAAGCGCTTTTTCTAGGGCGGGTTATTGGATCAGGTAAAGACCCTCTTGATTACCCGATTAGATGTATTTAATTATTTCTTTTAAACTTAAACTATTTTTATTTCCATTTTTACCCATAGTCTTTAAGTTAGATTAAAATCTTTAAAACCTCTTTCCCCATTCCCCAAAACCCTAGATTTTAGAAAACCCCTTTCCTTTTCTCCCTTATGAAATTACCGGAGCAGTCGCTCCTCCTTGCCGGATTTCTGCCCTACGTCGCCGAAGTTGGCTCCTACTTCGCTTGAAGACTTGCCTCAGCCTCCTCTATAAGGTAAGCTTTTCCCTCTCTCCAAGACCACAACTTCCCCAAAAGAGATTGGCCAGATTCCGGCCAAGATTAGGGTTCCGACCAACCTCGTTTTTTTAAACCCTCTAACAACCTTATCCAGTTATATTTTTATTACATGTATTTGAATACTTCTATAATTATTTGTATTTTTTAAAGGTTTTATAGGTAAATATATGGATTTTTCCCATATATTTACGAAAATACCATTGACGCTTAAAATAATTCCTCAAAATTGGAAGCGCTTTCTGTTTTTTTAATCTATAGACAGACTATCTCTTCTTTCTTTGCGTGTTGTCTAAAAATATATAGATGAATTGTATTATCAAGCTTGGAGAATGGAATGATGGATTAACCAAGATAGCTTAAAGCCCTAAACCTTACAAATTTGTTCCAGGAAATTGGTTTCATTTTTCATGGTCACATTGCACACACTATGGAATTCAAAGATTTTATCGCACCTTACAAGTTTGTTCCAGAAAATTGGTCTTATTTTTCATAGACACACAAGTCATGGGAACTGCATCGTCTTACTATTGAGGTGAAAACTCAGCATATATAACATATTGAAGGATTGAAGAGAGATGTAATCGGATCCATGAGGACAACCTTAACTGGGTTGTAGTTTAATTAGTAAGAGTCTAAGAGATAATATTTTCAATGTTATTTTGGCTGTATTTGAGGCAAGAAAATACAAAGAAAGGCGAAGCTATATGATTGGAGTCTGGAGATCTGCTCCTAATAGATTGTATTTGACTTAGTCTTAGAGTTGCTCTTAATTCAAGGGTACAGTTGGTACATACAGAAATTATCGTTAGATTTTTTGCTTGTTATTTGGTTTTATTTTCAGGGAATAGAATTTTATGTTTTTCAAATAAACAGAAGAAGAAAACAGTACCTTCATTACATGATCAAAAAGCAGAGTTGTCATTACAGTAGCCTGACTTTTCCTGTGAACCAAATGACCGATAGAAGTATTATAATACTATTTAGGATAAATTAAGATTAAGAGAAAAATGAAGTGAGCTTCTAGATGATGGAAAAATAGAATAGGAATGATACCGAGGTTGTAGGACCTCACTTGTAGGGAGAACCATTGTCCAAAGAGAAGCAAGTGATTTAGGATCGGCTTTACAAATATCCTTTAAATGAAGTTCACATATTAGTTGTGGATGGTATTAATAAGACAACTTTAAAAAAATACCAGGATCTTTTTTGCACACCTAATTCGATAATTTCATTTTTGACATAAAGAGCATGAGCATGAGTATTGAGTGCAAGACAATAGTTGCAAGAACTAGATTTGCTCCATAAAATATTCTTATGGAGCAAATATATGAATTGTAAATGAAGACAAAGATTGCATATACCACTTCAAGAAATTGAAAATAGTTATCTCATATGCATATCATAATATCATTTGACGCCAATTTACTTCGGAAACCACTTCAATTCTTTCTTAGATGATTCCATAGTGATTTTGAAGATAACAAACAGGAAAAGGTCAAAAACTATCATATAGGTGGAGATTAATTAAAAATTATATTTTTCTTGGCATTGCAAATGGTGGATAGTACAGATAGATTTCTACCTCTTTATAAAAAATTTAGAAGTTACTAAAAGATGATAATTTCATAAATGGTTAGAAGCTCATTGACTCCAGCAAGTCACTAAAGTCATCAAAGGATTAAAAACTATCTACTTCAGATTAAGGTTACCTGGATGCAAATAATAGCAGCAACTCTAGCTTTAGAGCTTCTGAAGTAATCTTTATCATATGAAAATCCATCACTATCACTCTGCTCGGAATCTGATGATGTAAAACCAGATATAAAAGCACCATCTTGAGAAATTGGTGAATGAGAGCTGCATTTTTCCTTTTTACGGAGATGTGGTGGTCTGTATGGAACATCCATAATTTTTGTTGTGTTGATTAACTCAGACTTTAAACTTGAAGAAGAAGACTTTTCATTCTTTAAATTTGAAATTGCAGGGCGCAAAAATGATCTACATGGGAGCCCATACATAAAAAACATTTGCAATGCTGCTAAGAATCCTGCCACCTTAGAGGTTGGGGAAATAAAATTTGACATATTATAAGTTAGATTATGAACTATGTCGTGAATAGTAGTACTAATAAGCTAAGAATCAGGACAAATAAATGAAAAACATACATGTTCAGAAATGGAACCCTTCGGATTTGAAAGAACCAAATGTAAGCAATGCAAAAGAACAGTATAAAACCTGTAAAAATTCAAAAGGAATTGAATTGTTACTACTCTTTTTTTTTTGCAAATATTAAAAGTTTTCATTAAAAATAATGAAGGGCAATGCCCTGAAATACAATTGAATAGGAAAATAAGAATGCAGTGGGGTTGATATTGTCATTTCCACTATATCGACCTTCTCCTATGTAGCTATCCTTCCCAGTGTTCTAACTAAGAATTTGGCCTCAGGAGGGTTGTCTCCCAAACCTGCATAGTAGTCCTTTCCAATTGTGAACCACATTCTTTCTTAAAGATATCATCTCTAAAAGATATTTTGCAGTCCTTTACTATAGGAGAATTGTTACTATTCTCTAGATTCCATTATTTAAAGTTTTCTAAACAAAGAAAAAGAAAATTACCTTGATATGGCATGACCTTCCAAGAGAGAGTTTTTAAAGGCAATTATATCCATCACTTTTCTCATAACCTAATCAAATCAAATAACCAAATATTTGAAATTCAAAGAATTAAAATTCTAAAACAACATAGTACAGAAAATGCAAGACATACATCAAGTGCATATTTCCAAATATCTTCTGAAATAGTTGATCCCATTTTTGTAAAGGTGTCACTTATAGTGACGAATGTAAACAATTGGATATCCAATAGGATATGGGATTTTGAGTTTTTATTTCCTACATCAGAAGGATTCCAATAGGTGCTATCAGAGTGGGACAGCATAAGGAGGTCGGCTGGAAATAATGAAATAATATCAAGAAGAAGCTTGGCTAGTCTTGTTCTTTCTAATGATGAAATTTTTCTCTCGTACACTTTTACAAAGAATCTGCAAATTGTATACCAGGAAGTTTAAAAAAATAGCATCAGAAGAATAATATGAATCAAAAGTGGTCAAGTGCTAAATAGAGTAAAAATAAGCTCTTTCCTGTGTAACAAAAATGTGATGAATTCTCACATCTGCAGAAACCAAAACAACCTAACCACATGTGGCAGTTATTTTAATCATTTGCTTTTCCTTTAGACCCACAACCAATTGTAAATCCTTTATTTTCACCATCTCTTCATTTGTCACTTTGTTGCTCCCGTTTACAAAATTAAGTGGAAATATGAAAAACTACAATGCTACATAATCAGAAATAAAATTTCACTTGAAGCCTAATGAACCATCACATTTTTTTAATTCTAATCCCACTTCAACAACAATTAGGTTAACCAATGGAATAAAGAAACCTCAACATGTCAACAATATAAAATAATTAACCATTTGATATCTCCAGACACCAATAATCTAATGCAATATGCAAACAGAACTATGTATAATAATGTAAATAACTAAATATTAGAAGAAAAATAGTACCTGAGAATGCCCATAATTTCAACCAAGGATTGCATTCCAATAAGATCTCTTAGAAAGACTTCCCTTGCATCAACCTCGCCTAGCAAGCAAGTTACCATATTGTTCAGAAAATCCAATGTAATGGCAAAAGAAGATGCATTCACTTCAAAGCAACCTTTACTGATGATATTATGAATCTGTTTCCCATAAGAATTAAAAATGCATAAATATCTTTTTTGGAAAAGGTAAAAAAAAAATTGTTAATGAAATTGAAAATGGCAGTAAACAAAGTAAAACAATAATGAGCTAGAAATAAACGCCTTTGTCAAAAACAGGCACCATGAAAGTTTTTCCATTAATGCAACGTCAACAACATGACAGTGATAATGATGATCAGTCCATCAAATAAGTTTGAAGCTGACAGTATGAAAATATTTCATTACATTTTGCATGGGCACAAAGATAAAAGTTTGTAAGATTTGATTAAAAATATCGTTTTGTTCTGCCAACTACAGCCTACACTCTAAAGTCTACAGAGGCAGGAAGATTAGAAATTCTACCATCTTTTGTATAAGTTAATTTTAAAATAGCATATGCGTGAAATTTGGCAGAAGATGAAATGATTACCAAACGTGAGACATGAACAAAGATGTCATTAACTTCCGGACAATCCAAAACAGACGAAACTAATTCCATCACAAGCATCAAATCCGAAGTAACCTGACAACAACAAAAACACCATGAGAAACATAAACAAAGCGAAATTGGGGGTCTTTTTCTTTATTGGGTACCTCGTGATAGGGAAGATGGGGGGCAGCAGAGACCAGGACGTCAAGTGAGTGTGGGGGGGCGATTAGATCTCGGAGGAGACATAGGACAACAATTGGGGGATGTGGCATTAAGGCTTCGTCCCTCAGAGTGAGAAACGATGACCTCCATGATCGGATGCTTCTATTGCTCCCGGTGCCGGAATCGGTGGACGACATTGCCGACAAGGTGCAACAATACTCAAGAAGCCATCGAAGCGGTTTGAATATTTGATCACTGGCGCAGTGGCAGTCAAAATTAAAAGATTCGATTACCTTTTTTTCACCTGAATTTTTGTTCGGACTCCTCTCGAATCTCGATCGTATTAGAGAATCAGACACATGACTAAATTCAACAAATCTTGTTTAAATGGACGGTTGAGATTCTTATAGTTTTTTATCATTTCACATTTTCACCTGATTAGTGATTTCATAATTTTCATTCTACATTTTGAAATGATGTTTTTTTATATACATTTTTACTTATTTTTTTATATATCATTCAACATGGTATGATCAGTTGAGTTAATCTTCTTATTTATTTTGAATTGATGTTGTAGTGAGAAATGAGATAATTTAAATAAGATATTTCAATCTCAACCATTAAATGAATTTTTATTTTGAATAAAAAAACCAAGAACGAGAGAAATCGATAAATCAGATGTCAACGGTAAGATGAAACATATTTATAAACGATCTCAAACATGTTATACCATAAGAATCGCGTTTTCTCATCTTTGATCTATTATAACGGTTTCATAATTAAACTAGACTAGCTTCAATTAAGATATTGAAAAAAAGATATTGTGAAATATTTAAATCTCATCTGTCTTCTCGAGATGTTATACTAGTCTGACCTCGAGATAGATGTGATTCGCAAAACAAAAAAATAAAATTGATAATGGTTTAAATTGTGGGATATCTCAAAAATGATATCTCACCAGAATCGTTTACTAATTTAAATTTCTAAAATAATTTTCAAAAAAGTAATTAAGAACATCAGCATCATAAAAAAAGCTAGTGACTGACACCTTTTAAAGACATCAACTGTGAAAGTACGAGAGATTAACCTTCTTGGTTTTGTTTTTGACAACTGTAATACTAATATTGATGTGGTGATTAATTTAATTAAATCTTACCGACATTATTGATCACAGACACTATTAAGAGTTGAAGATTTAGGATTCGGATATTAGTTATACATTTTAATTTTTATTTACTTATGTAACACTTACATTAAGTATGTTAATTCATTGATACAAAAACTATAAAAATATATGGTATAATTAATTACATTATCGTTTAAACCTACACAGATCTTCATTATCACTCATTTCTTCCTGTGTTCTTCCTTTCTTTCTTTGATCTTCACCTACCTTAACTTTGACCGGGCTAACATGCCTGTTTTCCAACATGTTCGTCCCTAGTTCACCTGTACCTGTTTTGTTCAGCCGAACATACTGATCTTTCGTTAGTGAACCAACGAACTCGCCATTATTGGAACCCATCTAAGATTCTAAACCCAGAGCAAGATAAAACAAGAGAGATATTTGCTTATGTATGTTGTCTATATGTCCTTTGATGGGCATATACTTTGGTCGGTTTTTTTTGTAAGCAATATAATATGACCTCACCAAATGGTCCAAATCCTAAGATCAAATCAATGTTTACCAATTACCATTCAAGTATTCAACCATTCGGTCCATTCTTTCCCATTTAAATAAAAGTTATTTAAAAACACAAAGGTATTTAGAAATTGTGAAAAATCAAAATTATCATACAAGATAAGTAGGTAACTAAATAAAATCCATGAAATGGAATCATATTAGTTATAAACCACTTGACATTTGTACATTTTTTTATTTTTTATTTTATTTTTTACCATCAATAAATAATAATGATTCCAAATTTCTATTTTCTAATATAAAATAATGATTTACATTACCAAAATAAAATAAACTGACGCTAATATGCTTATACTGCATATTGTAAAAATACTATTTACATTTTGTACATTTCCTCCTTATCCATATCACTCATCTTAGTCACCTATGCAAAATAATCCTGTACATGTAACAGTGTACCTGTAGCATTCAGAAAGGAAAAAATATTCAGATGCCTTAAAAAGTTAAAATAGAAAATTGAATATTCAACTTTCATTATAAAACTGTTGTCTAGAAGAAAATGCATACAAAGCAGATACATTAAACTATCATCTATGATCTTGAGATTGAGAAGAACCAAGATACTTATCCATAGATTCTTTCATATGCTCAGGATCCAAGCTGCAGAAGCGCAAACAGTATGAGTTATATAACAGACAGAAAAATGCAAATAAATCTTAAAATAAACAAAAATTAGTGAGTGATTATGTAGAACAAGATCAACAAACAAGAAAAAATAATACACTGAATTTGAAATTTTAAACATGCTCATGGTCGAAGAGCCCTTCTCTACTAGCCTACTACATATATAGTGTAAAATTATATCAGACTAAACGGAAGATTTCTTTTCATACAAAATAAAAGCAATTGAGAGTTTGAGACTAGAAAAAGCTTGATTATATTTGTAAACTAAGTGATTAAAAACTAGAAGAAGCTTTAGGTGAGACCAAATACCTATTTCTCACACCTAAAAGGGCGCAATGCATAGCACGAGCCGCAGCTGAGGCAGGAGCAACAGCAGCACTGGGAACTGATCTAATAACACTAGCTATAGCCATTCCTGCACCTGCTCCACGCTGATATGTCTTCATAGGAGTTCCAACAAGTGCTGAAGCACTTCTACCAAGACCATCACCAATGCTTTCATAAGCCTGTCAAAAGAAGTAAAAATATTTACAAAGTGAAGATTCAAAGCATAATCAATTATATTTTATGAGACTTGTGAAGAATTTAATGTGAAACGAGATTATTTTTCAGAGGTCATGAAAAGAAGAAAGTGGAATCCATGATTAAATAAGTGAATTCAGAGGTCATGAGATTTCGTAATTAAAATAAAACAATAACAAGTTAATATTATTAACAACAACAATAATAAGCCTTGATCAGCATAATGAAGCATAGATAAGCTAATACTATTAACAAGAATAATACTAAGCCTTGATCGGCATGATGAAGCATAATCATTTACTTGTGTTTCTCGAATGTGAAATACTGAAATGTTTCTCTTTTTATTAGTAATAATAATAATAAATCTAACAAAAAACAAAAGATAGATGAACAACAAATAATAAGGAATGGAAAAAGACCACTAAAAAATGAGGATTACTTCAACAATTCAAATAATGAAAATGAATCATGAAAAATGCAGCTAAAAAACTTATTTTAAAAGTATCTTATGAAGTCATATAAAATACCTGTTGCATCCCTTGCTGTGCATCTTTAGGCTGATTGGATCTAACGTTGGTCATTGCTTTATTTCTTCCTAAAGGCAAAGACAAGGGAGTGCTTGCAAGGGCATACTCAGTTTGAAGAAGTATATCATGAGCTCCAGCAGCCAAATGTACACCCAGTCCAACAGCTTCAAGCGTAACACTTCGAAGAAAAGTGATTGCTCCTGAACAAGATGATGTTTAATTTATCTTTTTAATGTAATATACTAATATTATTGATTGTTTAAACCTTGTATGGGAGTCAATAATGCAAATAATGCAGACATTATTAAATATTTGCCTGCTAATCATGAAAATAAGAAAATTTGCATCATGAGCATAAAATGGATATTTCACATAATCTAAGTACCCATTTGTTGGATAAAACCGTGAAATTAATGTTTTTTCATTAAAAAATGAAAGGCAATGAACGAATTACATAAAAACTATCCATATTTACTATTGAGTATTACAATAAAATATAAAATTTTATAACCTACTAGAAATCAAAGATATAATTTAGTTCATCATAATTGATTCCATCTAAAGAATGAATGCATCATATAGGTGGAAAGTTGGTAAAAT
The DNA here is from genome assembly GCA_001185155.1 of Zostera marina. Classification (NCBI taxonomy): domain Eukaryota; kingdom Viridiplantae; phylum Streptophyta; class Magnoliopsida; order Alismatales; family Zosteraceae; genus Zostera; species Zostera marina. Next base: position 244,489 of record LFYR01000650.1, on the reverse strand, counting down.
AGAAACTTACCTCTTTGCATACCCTGAATTAATTTGCGGTCTTTTTTATAATTCTTTATAGGTAAAGAAACCATTTTAGTAGCACCAGACGTAACAGAGAAAAATGACTGTATTGGTTTAAGTCCCTTCAATACTTTATGAACCTAGGAGAAGACATTAATGAAAGGTAACACCAAAAATTGAAACAATAATGATTGAAAATATTGCAAGATAAAATGGACATGTCAAACACATGGAGAGAAAATACATAGGAGTATAGGACACCTGATTCTTTGAAATATCTTCCAACCATTCTTCAACTATCACTTCACAGATGCCATTCCAACCATAAATACCGGCAGTGTTTACATGTTTAAGCTGTAAGTCAATTCCCTGTGGAGAGATATTGGCACTCTCTTTTTATCAAAACAAAAACTGTAATAAAATTTAAAACAATCCAGAAGTAATGTAAACACAGCTATGTTTTGAAGAATTATAGCAGTAAGCTACATTGGAAGACTTATGGTCGCGAAATTCAAGTTTTGACAAGCTAATAAAAGCACCAGAATTACATTTTTGTAATAAGAAATCAATAAATATACAAATAGAATGGCAAGACATTAATAAGTTATCATGTATTCATGTTTAAAATCACCAGTGTTCAGATTTCAGAGTAAAAGAATGACAACCAAAAAGAAATGCATTACCTTCCAGTGTACCAAATTAATTAGCTGAATATAGTTTCCACCACGTAATGCGGCCAGATCGATATTACGAGGAATGTAATCGATACGTACAACCAAAGGTCGTATCTCACACTTCTGAATCAACAAAAAAAGAATGGATAATTATTAAAGAAATAAGTACAAAATTAGAAGCAAGAGTGACGTTTCTTGCCTGGAAAAAAGGAAGTAATGCTTCTTCTGCAAATGCTTCCTGCTTGGATCTTGACATTCCCTGTTTGTCCGGTTCATTGTGCCAATCAGAAGATTCATCACCAGATGCTCCCAAACCAAAGAAATTGATAAGAAAGTTAAGCTGGCTTTGGTCGAGATGTAACCGGATAGGTAGTAAAGCAAGAAGCAATCTGAAGAAAATTAGCAGTAACTTTTTATAATCGCAAGTTTGTTTTTGAAATAAATATGATATGGATAAAAAATGAAAATTCTTCTTTTTAAAATGAATAAGCCTTCTAATTAGAAGATAATTCGTATGTTATTGTGGAAAATAGTATGTATATAAGTGAATAATAGTAACTACCTTGTCCTAAAAATATACAAGGCATAAACATAGCTATAATTTCTATAAATATTAAATACTGTGTGACTGTATAACAAAGTTATCTGAAATCTTAATTATAAGGATGTTCATATGAGTTTTTTTTTAAATGCTTTCCTGAAGAAGACTGCAGAGGGGGGAGAAAATAGTGGGTTGATACATGTTATTCTCAGGGCATGGGGAAGTACAAATTCAGACTACATGTTTGCTATGAGGAAAAAGAGATGAATCCATTATCAACCTCTTCTTCAATAACGAGTACACTCTAAAAGTATCCTTCAATTATAAAGGATGTGAGCATTGCATATGATTCTACATCCTATAAGAAGCACAATCTTTCACATATTGAAATACAAGCTATACGCTCGTGGGAGTCCAACCTCTTGAGGCTTCAATTCTTGGCCAGTTAATCAGGGTCATAGCTGTATAAGAAATAGACAATGTTTTTACATTTACTGTACTTGCATTTCCCTATATTCTGTAATCTTGGGCTATGTCCAACCTCTTTTTCAGTAATGAAAGTTTTAATTTCTCAAAAAAAAAAAAGTGTCCTGCTGAATTTGTTAAAGTATCGGTTAGAGTTGTTTACTAGTCCATATGTCGGTTCATTAGAGTTGTTTACTTGTTTGTAGTCCACATGTCAGTTCAATTGTTAGGAAATTTGGAATTCATAGAGTTTTTCAAATAAAATCAGAAAAATTCCATCTCCCATACCTATATTCTTCAAGAGGGATTGAAGGATCGGGTCTGACAGATTCCAAGTCCAACTTCAAAGATTTTGCACATGACTCTCTTGTGTGATATTTTGAATGATAATACCCCAAAACCTTCAAAATTAACAGGTAAATACACCATTTGTAATACAGTGCAGTCTACACAAACTAAGAAGGTTTATATTGTCCTCACCATCTTCCAAGGAGCATCCTTGCTATTGTCATGAAGATGAAAATCATGAAGAGACAAAGAAAGCTTTGATACGTACATCTCCCCATCAGGATAAAAATCATGCTGAACGCCAAGTCCAACTAAATGAAGTTCCAAGCATGCACTTTCATCTCTTGTAGATGATCTCAACCATCTTGATCTATTCTTTCTTGCTTCAGGCCAATCAGATCCACCAAACATTCTCCATCTTATGTCAATGTTCTTTACAAGTATTATTCCTTTGGCTTTACATGCATTAGTAGAAAATACATTTACAGAAGACATGTCGCTTTGGCAGACTTCACTTTCTTTGTAAATGTTATTTGCAGAAATGTAATTTTCATCAATTATTATAGAACTACTTTGGTACCATCCATCTTTTCCATTTCCAGGAGCCCCTCTTTCTGGAAAATTAACACTTGATGCACCATTAGATGCCTGACTTTCAATAAACAGCTTGTTTGGAGGAAGCGACTCTGGTATATTGTAGCTCTCAATAATTTCAGGTATATTTAGAAATGAACTTTGCAAGATTTCATGTCTTTTAGAAGATACTTTTTCACTGGAAGTTGCATTTAAAGAAGAAATACCTACAAAAGCTGATTGATCGCCAAATTTAGCATTCGAACTTATTCTTAAATTGTCTTTGCTACTTAAATCCCCAGATTGCAAATGATGAGATAACTGATTATCTTGCAAGTGAAAAAAATCGTCAAGAATTTCATCCATGAGTCCAGTTGATTGACAATTTTCATAACTGGATTCTGAATGCTCTGACATCTTAGATTTTTCAAGTAAATCATGTGCTTCCTTGGTAGAACTCCACCTTGACTGCAAATGAACCAGAGAATCCTCCATAACAGGTGCAAAAAGCTGTAGGATCTGTGAAATCAAACAAACTAAACCCCAAGTTGTGTCGCTGCATGTATCCAATTTAATGTGAGAATCCGAAAATTCAATTTCCCAAGGTACACCCCCCTGAACATTAGTTCTTACAACAGATGAAACAAGTGTGTCACTAGCAATTTTAACATAACCAGATTCTCTTAGATAATGTGCATCGTAATTTCTCTCTCTTTCAATTCTAGACCATTGGCATATAAGAAGGCCTACATCTTGAAGTCTTATCATGTAATTGCTATCTCTTATATCATCAGAAAAATTTAATGAGGCTGCTGCTAAAATACACCCCACTTTTTGCTGACCAGGTGCTTTATTCAAATTATCATAACAATATTCAGAGTCTGAAAGTGGATCACTGATGATGTGAGGTTCATAACTTAAAGCAATATCAATCAAATCAAGAAAGAAGGATAGTTCATATTTTACATCATTCTGCACAAAACTGTCATCACCATTGTCTTCAAAAGAAGGCAACAAAAAAAATGATTTGATTTTATCAAACCAATCAAGACGAAAGCTAGGTGCAATTATAGTTCCACACTGAAAGGATATGGATGTAAAACCTTGAAGTGTTTCTGGATTATGTAAATGTGTAATGGAGGTCCCCACTGGACCATAAGATATTGTATTTCGACCTTCTCCGTCACCTCGCTTTAGTGCGGATTTTTTACAAGTAATAAGAAGAAAATCATGAGAATCAGAAGACTCATTACCATCCACTATTGTACCCCATAGATCTCCTTCATTATGGCTCATCCAAAAAAAGTTGGCACCATATATTCCACTAATATTGGACACAAGTAACAATTCAAATTTCTCAATTTTCAGTGTGAATTTATTCCATGAACCAAGTAGATCACTCTGTATTGAGCTATTCATCTCCACAACCTCATCCATAATGATGCATAAATGCAAATTATCAAATTTCAAAAGAACTGAAGATTGAACACCAGAGTTACCTGTAGCAAGTTGATCATTCTTTATATGTTCATGACTTTCATTTTGTGTGTCTAAACATAATATATTCATCGTCTGTTTTAGAAGAGCATATAATAAGTTGTATTCACGATAGCTTAAATAAACAAAAACAGAAGAAAGTTGAATATGCACAAGAAATGCAGAACATAGAAAGATATCTTCCCGGACATGAGAGTTGACCTCTACAATATCTTTTGCTGTTGGTGACGATACAAATTTATACCCATGTCCATTTGATTTATTTCTACTTCTTGGATCCTGTGATTCAGCCAACTTCAATGCATCCCTTCCTATCCAAGGATCATTCATAGGAGCCTTCTGCCATAGCATGTTAAATGAAGAGTGATGATAATCATCCATTTCACTCACGGTGCTAAGAATTTTGTAAGCATAGAAATGATGATTATAAGCCAGTTGTGAACGGCTTCCTGAAGTATTTTCATCAGAAGCCTTTACTAAATAGATATCAAGATTTCCAAAATTTAAAGATATAGAAGTAGATGTTATTGATGAATGATTTTGAGATTTTTCCATTGGAAAAGGCACACGGTTCTTTATGAGGCTTGAAAATGGAGAAAAATCCAAAGCAATGAACTTATCCCAACAGAATAACTGAGGAGTATTACTATTTTCAGAACAAAAACACAACATGATCCTTGAATTAGGAATAACTATATTTCCTTGAAGGATTTCTCTCAATTTTGCAGTGGTTTTGTTTGTATATTTGTCTTTTTTTGTATCCTTGCAGTTCCCACACACATCAGTCAGATTGGATTCAGAATCCCTTCTTCTATTTGTTCCTAACGAATTTCTAACTTGATTAAAAAGATTTATCAGCAAATTCATCAAATGTAAATCGATCCATAAATTGAACTGTGGAAGTTTTAAAGAAAATGATGCTGGTGTAAATGACCTCATATTTTGATCAGTAGAACTGAAAGAATATTCCCCACAACAGTCCTCGAATGATTCAAATAATGTGACCTTAAGAGGTTTGCCAGGATAAAGATTTGCATCTTGACTTTCTTCAGTGCTGTCACTTACTGATTGCACTACAGAATGAGACTTTGTCTCTGATTCAGAAGCACAAAAATGAAATGAAGGCATAGCATCTCGAACACGTGATTGCAAACAATGAACTGGACAAGTTTCAGCATTATTGTCATTCTGACATTTGAAGAAACTGCTCAAAGTTTCATTTACAGCATACAAATGATCATCAATCTTAATGTGCCTTACTGTAACTTTAAACTTTGTGTGTTCAGGAAAAATCTGTTAAAATTTTAAAATCCACTAATAAACAGATATCTTCAAAAAAATATAGATTTATATATTAAAAAACAAATGTTATAAAGTAGTATTTTTCTTTCAATCTGTCTTTCAAATAGAAAAGACAGAAAAAAATATAAATACACCACCTTATCTAACTAAAATATGAAATGAAAGAATGATAAGTGAGATAGCACTTTACCAGCAAAATTAAGGATAGGTCTAGACATGTGGCACTTAGAATATTAATATTGTGCCTGCTGGAATCTTCTTTGGTCGGGTTATCATTGTCTCCGAATGAGTAACAATCAGAGTATAAATTCTTTGTCATATTTACAGAAGAAATACTCTGGTATGTAGTTCCATATAGGCCATCCATCATATTAGAGCCGTCAGTCAACCGATTGGACCAATGTTCATCATTGAAGGAAAGAGCAATGGTAAATGCAGTAATTGATGCTTTTAGATTTGTCTCGACATTTTGTTGCTCTGGAAAAGAAACAACCACAAATATACTACAGTCAACTTAATATTTCAAAGTATTATTTTTTATCTAAGATAAAAATATAATTAATAACTTAATATGAGCAAAGAGGGAGAGGGCAGCTTTTACGCCATCATTCCAGGAATCCCTATTATTTCCTTGCTTTTCCTCTGATTTTTTCCTCCTTTTTGTTATTATCTTCCAGCTTGCCTCTTCTCCTATTTGTTAGATTCCAATCAGGTGAAGTTTCCTTATATTGTTGCAACAATTTGGGAAGAAGAAATCGATATTTTATCTTCACAAATAATTGTCACTCAACAATCTAGTGTTTCATTAACCATTCCCTATATAATCCGCCCAAGATCCAAATAGGACATAGTGTTTACCACTGTGCCCTTTGACACTACTATAGCAGGATGATTGAAGTATGGATGAAAAGGCCCAAGTGTATGATCATTACAAAATTAAAATTCAACGTGATATCAATGTTTTGGTGTATAGAAAATAGTAAAGACAAACCTCCTTCTAGAAAGGTATTTTGTCAAGTAGATACCTTGGCTTACCACGTAATATTAAATCCACTGGAACCTCTGATTGCTCTGAGTTACTAGGCAGTCTTAGATCCATGACAGGAAGGTGGAAAACTAAGTTTCTCTCATACATTAGTATCTAGTAAGGTTACAACTATTAAAGTGGGGAATATATGGGAAGCTTATATTCTGGCTCCAAGCATGTAATCCCTAACAATATACTCATATAAATCCAAAACATCATAATCAAATTACCATGGGACAAAAGAAAGACCATTAGCTAAGTAAGAGTTGGAAGGTAAACCCTTTGAAGAGGATGGGCTAGGAATAAACAAACTATTTAGACTTTGAAGTGCTACAGTAATCATGAGAACATAGAGATTGTTGACAAAGGAAGGTTCGATATGTGCATCATGGATGCCGGAAAGATACCTAAGAAAAGAAAATTTTCAAAACTCGCAAAAGAAGCTGCTTGACTCTCCAATATGGGTTGAGATCTTGGAGAAAGGAAAGGCGCTCACTTATTTATTGACCAGAGAAATATACATCAGTACATGGAAAGGAGACAAGCCAGGCTTAAAAATGGCTTATGAACCAGTCAGAGAAAAGATATTGCTGATATATTAGCAAAAGGTCTATGGACTGATGGAACTCACAAATTTTCTTTATGTCTGATTAGCTAGATAAAGAAGCTTCCAACAAGAGGAATTCCCAAACAAGCGGGATAATCTGAAAGTACACTCATACGTACAATGCGGCGATCAAGAACTCGAAACAATGGATCGCCACTTTTTTAACTACAACTTCTCCAAGATAATACGGCAGATGATGGTGAGCAAGTTCGGTAACTGTATCAATTATCAATGGTGAGTTGATGACGATCACAACATGATCTTTAAAATATTATAGATTGAAAATAAATTCCATAGGAAGAAGACTATACGGGACCTACATTGAAAGGCGATGGAAGTCTTCATATGGCATATATGGAAAGAGAGATGTAACATGGTGAGGATACTAAATATTCCCACCCCCACCACGACTCACCCGGATATCAGAATAGGGGACCTAACTGAGGCATGTCAAAAACTGTCACATCACTCCCCAATTTGGGGACTACTTTGGAACATGATTGGATCCTTAAGCTGCCACATATGGGCAGAAAGAAATCGCAGATGGAAATAACATACTCTCAGGCCACCAGAAACAGTGCTAAAGGAGGTCATCAAGGACATCAACATATCCTTCAAGCATGAGTGCTTCAAAAAATGTTGTTGTCATCCCTTGGAGACTAGCATAATGCAGATATGGGAGACCAACCTCCGGAGGCAGATAGTCTAGAGTTTTCTTTAGGCAATATGGTTGTATGGAAAGTGTCACAATATTTATTTATTTGTTTGCAAATATTAAATATTTTTCATTAAATGAAATGAAGGGTAGTCCTCTAGAGTTTCCACCTCCATCGACCTTTTCCTATATAGCTAGCATTCCTAATGGTCAAGTAACTAAGAGTTAAGCCTCAGGAGGTTTGTCTCCCAAACCTGCATAGTAGTACTTTCCATTTGTGAGTCACAGTCTTTCTTAAAGTTCTCTAATCTATAAGAAAGACTGGAGTCCCTAATAATAAAAGTATCACAATATCCATATTTATATTTTATGCTTATTTCCATTGTATTTTCAGGGCAATGCCCTTCATTTTTCATTAAATGAAAATATTTAACAGCTTCAAAAAAAAATGTAACATGGTGCATGAAAAATCTCCGATAAAAGTCAACATATTATTCGATCTGGCTTGGAAAGATCAAAGATCTATTAGTGGTTTTCAACCCATCCAAGTATAAGGAACATGTATTCTCGTCTAGGAAGTTAAATACATTAATGATTAATCCATTGGGGAATTAGTGGCCAAGAGCCTAAGAGTAGATTAAGGATGCAGATTAGATATTTCCTTTTAACCTAGGTGTGCACATAGTGCAGATGTAGATTAAGGATAAGGAATGCCACTCCTTACCGTTAGGAGAGAATATTGTATATATTTCTATTATTTTATGATTTTAAATAACCCTTTTTTTATTTTTAATACAAAATTTGTACCCTTTGCAAAAAAATACTAAAAACGCAAGATATCACAAATGTGGATATTATTTAGCATTATAGCTAAATCAATGTAAAATATCAAACAAAATTAAAACTTTAAATTCGATATTGCAAATATTGTATTAGTGTAAAGAGATACCAGGAGGGATATGCTCACAACCAGAAGCTAGACTGGATGTGGCAGTTATTGCATTGAACAGTGAACAAGTCCAGTTCCATATACCACTATTAGCCATGCTTGCATGGGAACTTGTCATCCCATCAATGCATTCAAAGAATTCATCTATGCTGCAAAATAAACAAACACGCAAACACAATAAAAAATATAATCTTCTTAAGAAATTTAACTTCATTTATGACAGAAAAATAACTAAAATAAAGCACAATCAGTTTCCTGCAAAAGAAGCACTTCTCTCTAGGAGTCATTTCAGTCATTGATGAACTTTTGCCAATCTATGGACGAGATTTATTTTAAGGACCATCAGTTTCCAGCTAACCTCGATTATTAAGCTTTTCATATAATGTAATTTTTATAATCTCTCCAGTTTGAGTGCACAAGAATCGGATGTGGTGGATAAAATATCAAATTCTCAACCATCGGATCTCAATCCGGTGGAGATTATCACTCTTCTTTACACATCAAACCCACCCAAAAAGGCGAACTATAACCCTCTTTACACCTCAACTCCACCTTCCTCCGTCATATAAGTTATATGCGACCACGTAAGTCAGATTATATTTACATTTATATGCGTGTTATAATCAGAATGTGTTTGGGAAATGGGGGAGAACAAATGTTCGATCCCTCCTAAAATGTTATTAATTCACTTATATACAATTTAGGAGGATTGAGACTTAACAGAACGATAACCGTTTCTGTTAAGTCTTACCCAATTAGAAAGTTCTAGAATTATATCCTAGCTTAAAGGAGTTATAAAAGTAATTAAACTAATTACATAAAAGTCCCTTATTATATCA